>CM044963.1:7081558-7136281 GCA_024516035.1 Bactericera cockerelli | reverse complement strand
AGAGAAAATGTCCTACCGTAAGGGCGGGGTTATTGCCAAAGGCAATCTCTTCCACCCAACCCTTTGTTGGGTGGAAGAGATTGCCTCAGTATAAAGGTAAGAATAAGATATGTGTTTGTGGAGAAGATGCCTCAGAGTATAAAGGTGAGAATAAAACATGTGCAATCTCGTATATCAATCTCTTCTCCCCGCAGATTCTAATCAGAAAATACTCGAACTCAAACTTCTCGAATCGTTCATCATGTTCCGAACTCTGGTTGAGGAGAGACGGCCGCCCCTAGAGTCGACCTCTGCGGCCAGTCAATCGGCCCGTGCGGCCACTGCGGCCAGCCAAGAGTCGCTTCAGTCAGCTCGGTCGGCCGCTGGGGTTTCTGGGGCTAGCGGCCAAGAGAAATCGGCCCGCGCGGCCTCTGAGACCAGCCAAGAGTCACTTCAATCGGCCCGTTCCGCCGCTGGGGTCAGTCAAGAGTCCCTGAATCCGACCCGGCCTGAGAACCAACAGGCCCGCCTGAAACAGACCCTGATCACAGGCATCAACCGGCGACACTTCAGCCTGAAGCAAGTGTGGGACATGCTGATCAAATGCTCCATACAGGGTGTCCACAGAGGCGCGTCCGTCAAGACGAACTTGCGACAGCACCACCCGGTATCCTACAGCAGCGATTATGAGTGAGTCGGAATTTTACAGATTCACAGATAATAGAGATTTTAAGTCGTCAAAGTTAGCGTTATATTAATTGAACACCTCGATGACGTTAATCGACAAAAATTCGTTTCCGCGTATGCTTCCAAATTTTCGTAGTCTTACGTTTTATGTTAATTCAATTAAATTTTCCCTTAACCCAGATAACGCGGTGAAATTTTTTGTTTTATTTTTTTGGAGTGATATAAATTGAGTCCTGAATCAAAATAAGTGCTGTCAACTTATCACTCGGACTCAAAACAAAGAGCTTAAGGTGTCGCCAACTAACCTCAACAAGCTGAGTTAATTAGAAAAATCCACAATGTAGTACCTTTCACCAGATGGGGCTGACGTCCTTCCAGAAGGACGTCCTTCTGGAAGGACGTCAGCCCCATCTGGGTTAAATTAAAAAAATTGGGTGAAGCTAATTTTCAAAACCGATTCCTGTGGGTTTTGAAAACATGAAAATAATGTGAAAATGTTTAAACTCTAATATCTACATTATTTTAATTGAATTAAGGTAACGTTAAATTTATCGGACGCTATTTTGATTAAACTCACTCACTATTATTCTAGACAAAAGAATTGAGGTGTTAAGTCTACCTGTGGAAACTGATTTCCACTTTTATATGGGAATTTGCCACAAGAATACGCGATTTCAGGCCCCAATATTATGCTTCTTAATGCTTCTTTTTATTTTTTTCATTTTTCACATAGTTATAATTTTTTACAATTACACAAAATTTCACACTTGAATAAACGACGTAACCTGTTCTCATTTTAAAATGTTTTACTTATGAAACCACGTTTCCAAGTGACTAACACATGTCACCTCCATTTCCCCTCCAGAACCAACCACTCCTCCCCGTCCACCTCCACCAAATCCTCCACGGCGGAGGAGAAGGAAGAGGAAGAGCCTCTCCATTCCGATCACAACACGTCCGCGCAATCGCTGACCAAACACAAGTGTACCGTCCGCACCTCTGCCCACATCGTGACCGCACTGGACATCGTGCTTCACTATGTCGTGAACAATGGCCGCAGTCAGGCGCGCGACGAGAAGGCTGATCGAATAGTCGACGAGTCGCCTCTCGATGATCGTGATCGTCAGTCGTGTGATGAAGGAGCAGGAGAATGCAATGCTCAAGACATGACGAACATCGGACGCAACGTGGAAAGCGCAGACAGTGGCGAGACGTCTGGTGGAATGTCGTCGAGTGTCATCAGCTCGCATCAGGTGAGTTTCAAAAGCATACAATTCAGCACATTTATATTATTATTATTATACAATTCTTTATTAGATACAAAAGGTCATTATGTACATATAAATAATAATTTTAACAGTGAAAAAATGAAAAAAAAAACAATATATACAATAAAAATGAAAAAGAATAGAAAATATTTGAAAACATATGTCCTAACTAAAGGGCGGGGTTATTGCCTATGGCAATCTCTTCCACCCAACCCTTTATTTAAGTAGTCACCATGGCCGAGTGAGCTAACGCCCTAGGCATTGCACGCATGGTGACCTGAGTTCGATGGCCAGCGGGGTATGATTTCTTTTCTGCTTTGCACTTGGATGTTCCCCCCGCCCACTCATACCTAGTAAGGAAAAATGAGTAGCTGATTTAATGTGAGCAGCGACCAGTGGCGGAATTGTAGGCAGAAATTAGATATTGGGATATTGAAGATACAGAAAAGTCCTATAATTCTGTGCTATCCACTAAATTGCTAATAAAAAATAAAACCTACTTACAACTCCTTTTGTACCAGCTAGGATTAAATAAAAATAAAACTAAAATTAGGTAAGCATTAGAAGAAAAATAATATTTTTTTATATTGAAATATTCATGCTACCCACCATATCGCCGCTGCAAACACAAACTGTCGTATCTGCAAATTTTGCCATTTTCAATTAAGAAGCGCACATAGTGGTTCGTGCTTGCTGAGAATCTTTGAAACTCACATACGACTAACCTTAAAACTTGAATACTTCGGGAAGGAGTTGAGATACAGATACGACAGTTCGTGACGTGAAAAAGGAAGAATGTGCGCTTCTTAACTGAAAATGGCAAAATTTGCAGATACGACAGTTTGTGTTTGCAGCGGCGATATGGTGGGTTGCTAAAAATCATAATTTCCCCTTCTTTTTGTACTTCTAAATGTGTTGTTTCAAAATACATATTGACTCTTTTAAAATTCTTTCAAAAATTGTTTGCAGTTCTTTCATGTTCAGGTTGAATTTCTTGAGAAATAAGTGTCTATTTATTTTTTTTCCAGGCTACCACAGCGTTGCCAAACGGTCAACTGGTGAGCGAAACCGAACTGCTCTACTGTCTGCAGAACGTTCTCTCCATGATCCGGCAACACCGCTACAACTGTTTGACCCTCCTCAAGCGAGACCTCATCTCCAAGCTGCTGAAGTACTACTTCGATCTGGGCTCGCGAGCCGTTCGCAATCTGGTGCTGAGCATAGTGGTGCAGATCGGAGTCTACGGACTCAGATCCCGCGAGCTGCTCACTTTGATTCAGCTCTTCAAGAGTGAAGCGACGAGTCAGCATGTTACTCAGAAGGTGAGTCAGCATGTTCGGAAGGCAAAAGGTGAGTCAGCATGTTCAGGAGGCAAGTTATTCAGAAAAGTGTTATTCAGAAAGTGAGTCAGCCAGTTACTCAAAATGTGAGTCAGCAAGTTACTCAGAAGGTGAGTCATCATGTGACTTGAAAGGTAAGTCAGCGTGTTAATCAAAAGGTGAGTCAGTTTGTTAATCAGAAAACTAGTCAGTTTGTTACTCATAAGGCAAGTCAGTTTGTTAATCAGAATGCAAGTCAGTTTGTTAATCAGAAGTTGAGTCAGCATGTAAATTAGAAGTCTTATGCTGAGCATAGTGGTGCAGATTGGAGTCTACGGACTCAGATCCCGCGAGCTGCTCAGTTTGATTCAGCTGTTCAAGAGTGAAGCGACGAGTCAGCATGTTACTCATAAGGTGAGTCAGTATGTTACTCAGAAGATGAGTCAGTTTGTTATTCAAAAAACAAGTTAGTTTGTTATTCATAAGGTAAGTAAGTTATTTAATCAGAAGGTGAGTCAGTTTGTTAATGAGAAGTTGAGTCAGCATGTAAATTAGAAGTCTGATGCTGAGCATAGTGGTGCAGATCGGAGTCTACGGACTCAGATCCCGCGAGCTGCTCAGTTTGATTCAGTTGTTCAAGAGTGAAGCGACGAGTCAGCATGCTACTCATAAGGTGAGTCAGCATGTAAATCAGAAGTCTGGTGCTGAGCATAGTGGTGCAGATCGGAGTCTACGGACTCAGATTTCGCGAGCTGCTCAGTTTGATTCAGTTGTTCAAGAGTGAAGCGACGAGTCAGCATGCTACTCATAAGGTGAGTCAGCATGTAAATCAGAAGTCTGGTGCTGAGCATAGTGGTGCAGATCGGAGTCTACGGACTCAGATTTCGCGAGCTGCTCAGTTTGATTCAGTTGTTCAAGAGTGAAGCGACGAGTCAGCATGCTACTCATAAGGTGAGTCAGCATGTAAATCAGAAGTCTGGTGCTGAGCATAGTGGTGCAGATCGGAGTCTACGGACTCAGATCCCGCGAGCTGCTCAGTTTGATTCAGCTGTTCAAGAGTGAAGCGACGAGTCAGCATGTTAATCAAAACTCACCTTCTGATTATAATCAGACCTACTTCTTAGTTCTGGGCTTAATTACATTGTGCTTTTCCCATATTATAAATAATAATATTATTTAATAATTTTATTCCTCTCTAATAATATTTAATAATAATTATAACAGTGCAAATTTGGATCTCGATTTCACTTTGGAACAATTTAAACAAAGATGTAGGGAGGGCCTGGATATAGGTCTCTAATCTGTATGCAGTGTGCCTCAAACCTGTTTACGTAATTGCAGCATTATTATTATTAAACATGTTGGATCAAGTTTTATTTACAAATAACAAAGAATATATACAATTATACATACATAGAAATTAAAATTCACAAAACAAAACTCGATCAAGGGCGGTGCTAATGCCAACGGCATTATTGTTGCGTGTAAACACTGTAAACAGAGATGAAAAAAAAAAATATAATGCTTTACTTCCTCACTCTCCTACAGAAACTCGGAGTCGACCAGGCTTCGTCTTCTCTGCACATCCTCGACACGCTGCAGTGTCTCGTGGCTCAGCACAAAGCTCACCCCGAGTTCACCATGCGGCTGCTTCCCCCCACCAGTGGTCGCAACGGGAGGCCGGCGCCGGCCAGCAGCCTCGATTTGGACACCCTGTCCAACAAGCTGTCCTACACGATGATGCAGGCGTACGACAAGATTGGCCTCGTGTCGCCTTGGAACGCGGCCGCCATTTGCATTCCGGTCACGTGTGACCTGGGCTGGGCGCTGTGGGTGCAAGGTGAGGGGCAAGTCCGAGACAGAACTCGACTTTTGGTATCTTAATATATAAAATCCATCGATATAGCTAGATTTTTTGAATATTTATAGAATACTCGTATTATAGATAGTAACTGAGATAAAGTAGTTTTATTATTATTTTTTTTTTTTTTAAAGTTCCGCTAAGTAACATTTGTACTTTTCGGGAGCTTCGATTTTCATTTTCTTGTTTACTTTTTGATTTTCATTTTGATCTTAAATTTCGTTGTTGTTCAATAAAAACTTTTTTATTTCTCTTTTCATTTTGTTCTCATCTTCTATATGTTTCATCTCGTTTGGTAAGTTGTTTAAAATTGTTGTTACTTGATATGCTATGGTTGATTTTCCGTAGTTGTTTTTTAATGCTTGGTGTCTTTATTTATAGATAGATATATGTTTTATTTGTAAAATTACCCTGACGGGTGTATACAATGGTCAGAAAGTTTACAATGGTCTTAAAAAAAAAAAAATACATAGATAAAAATTACAATATAAATGGACAGATAAGCTAAGATAAGATAAATTGTTTTATTTAGAATCAATATACATATAGTTTACAAAGCAACTCTTTCCCTAGGCTAATACTAAAAATGTGGGCTTCTAAGGATATACATATAAAATCGGTTGGTTATATTTTGGTTACATAACCATTGGCTGTATGGTTTTTTTTTTGCATTAATATGCAAAAATCTCTCCTATTAATGCAAAAAAACATTAATATTCATAATTTGTGCAGCTTGTTTTTTTTTTTTTTTTTTTTTTTTTTTTTGCATGGCAAAAACCATTAGCTGTATGGTTTTTTCGTATAATAGGAAAAAATCTCGCCTGTTAATGCAAACAATTTTTTATATTAATTCATAATCTGTGCAGCTCAGAAATGGCTGTGCATAATTACTCCAAATTTGGCACAAAGCATACTTCTTCTGGCATTTGGGAGCGTACTAAGTTTTAGGGAGTTATTAAAAAAGAAATTACAACACGGTGCGCACCGGAAGGTATCCCTTACAAATAGGTGTACTTAACCAAATTTAGAATTCAAATTTTTCGTGAGCTCGGGGAATCGAACTCGGAGCCTTCCGCGTGGCAAGCGAGTGCTGAACCACTGAGTTAATCGTGCGCTCTAACCTAAATTTGAACAAAAATTATGAAGGTTGATTCATTTAACTGAATCTTCATACAAGAAACATCATTTTCTCCGACACTGGTGCCTACCAGGCTCGAGGCATACCACGCGGACTGCCAATCATATTAATGATACCTGATTTAAATATATATGTATTTGTGTTAATCACTTTCGTGATGGCACAATTACTTAAGCACGCTACTAAATTTTTATTATTTTTATTAAATAAACCGATTTTTTAAATAAAATAAATCGGCTCAAGGTTTCGAACCTGGGAACTCAGCTAATTCTGTTTCTCCCCCCGCTCTCTAGGTATCTCCGTCTCTCTCTGGTACCACCTAGAGGATGTGTCCCCCCCGACTCCCCCCTCCCCCGTCGGCCTCCCCACCCCTACCATCTCCTCTCCATCGGGTACGAAGGTTCCTCATTGAGTTCTACGTGCAGAGTCGAGACCTGCTGATCCGACTCACTCGACCTGAGCGGAACTCGTATGAGCTACTCAGTGAACAGGTAATAATAATAATATACTGCAGAGTCGAGACCTGCTGATCCGACTCACTCGACCTGAGCGGAACTCGTATGAGCTACTCAGTGAACAGGTAATAATAATAATACTGCAGAGTCGAGACCTGCTGATCCGACTCACTCGACCTGAGCGGAACTCGTATGAGCTACTCAGTGAACAGGTAATAATAATAATACTGCAGAGTCGAGACCTGCTGATCCGACTCACTCGACCTGAGCGGAACTCGTATGAGCTACTCAGTGAACAGGTAATAAAAATAATACTGCAGAGTCGAGACCTGCTGATCCGACTCACTCGACCTGAGCGGAACTCGTATGAGCTACTCAGTGAACAGGTAATAATAATAATACTGCAGAGTCGAGACCTGCTGATCCGACTCACTCGACCTGAGCGGAACTCGTATGAGCTACTCAGTGAACAGGTAATAATAATATAATACTGCAGAGTCGAGACCTGCTGATCCGACTCACTCGACCTGAGCGGAACTCGTATGAGCTACTCAGTGAACAGGTAATAATATAAAAAATGAACAGGTAATTCCATTTTTTTTATTGTTAAATTAATATTTGTATGTCATAATGTCCATTTATACTAATAAGCGTTGTATAATAATAATAATACTGCAGAGTCGAGACCTGCTGATCCGACTCACTCGACCTGAGCGGAACTCGTATGAGTTACTCAGTGAACAGGTAATAATAATACTGCAGAGTCGAGACCTGCTGATCCGACTCACTCGACCTGAGCGGAACTCGTATGAGTACTCAGTGAACAGGTAATAATAATAATACTGCAGAGTCGAGACCTGCTGATCCGACTCACTCGACCTGAGCGGAACTCGTATGAGCTACTCAGTGAACAGGTAATAATAATAATAATAATAATACTGCAGAGTCGAGACCTGCTGATCCGACTCACTCGACCTGAGCGGAACTCGTATGAGCTACTCAGTGAACAGGTAATAATAATAATACTGCAGAGTCGAGACCTGCTGATCCGACTCACTCGACCTGAGCGGAACTCGTATGAGTTACTCAGTGAACAGGTAATAAAAAATAATACTGCAGAGTCGAGACCTGCTGATCCGACTCACTCGACTGAGCGAACCGTATGAGCTACTCAGTGAACAGGTAATAATAATACTGCAGAGTCGAGACCTGCTGATCCGACTCACTCGACCCGAGCGGAACTCGTATGAGCTACTCAGTGAACAGGTAATAATAATAATACTGCAGAGTCGAGACTTGCTGATCCGACTCACTCGACCTGAGCGGAACTGTATGAGCTACTCAGTGAACAGGTAATAAATAATAATAATACTGCAGAGTCGAGACTTGCTGATCCGACTCACTCGGCCTGAGTGGAACTTGTATGAGCTACTCTGTGAACAGGTACTTTGTGAACTACTTATATTGTTCTGGGTTTCCAAGTGATTATTTATAATAATAAAAATAACGTACTATAAACAGACAGTACTGGTAGACCTACTTTCAAGAGTATATATCTTGTGCTGAAACTGAAAAACCGAATCAGCAGGGTAGAGACTTGTGATTGTCAATTGAATCCGTAAAATTGTCATTGAAATCGTAAAATCCTCCTCCGGTCATCGTGTACTTATCTTAATGTCTCTTTATCTTCAGGTGGTGCCCAGTGTTAGTCTACGGCAAATTCGCCGCTTCTGAGCATCAAGGATACTCTACAGAGTAAGAGCAAGCGAGTTATGATCATGTAGACCTACTGGTGGATGACAATACACATCACAGCGCAGCACTGCTCTTCCAGGGTGAGTTTGTTTGGGGAATAATAATAACATCTCTAGTAGAAGGTAACCACCAGGCGAGGATTTAAGTTTAAGGAAATACAGTTTACTAACGTTATGAAGTTCGTGAAATGCCGTTATTTTAAGAAATTCAGATCGTTTTCCTTCATACAACATAGAGTTTAAATTTTAAAACAGGCAAATAATTTGTTAACTTTTTCCGATTTGTTAGTTCCGATTTTGTTCCGATTTCTCAGTTGTTAGGAATGATCTTTGAATATTAGTTTTTTAAAACGATGTTTCTAAAGGTTTTAAGGATTTTAGAGATCCATTGATTATTTTCTGATAAGATACCGTTCTTTGACACTATAAAGTTTGTGAATGGGTTATTAAATTTTCAATCGTTTTTCATCATGTTGAGTGTGGTTTAACTATCACAGCAACAATAGTTTAAATTTTGAAACAGACAAATAATTGTTGCTTTTTTTTTGATCTAAGAATACACCTTTCCGTAAGGTTGATTTTTCTCTCTCATAAATAGACAACTAATATTTGCTTTTCCCGCCACATTATCAATCAATTATTATTACTATTTTTTTGTACATACTTCTAAGTTTTTTTTTTTAAATTTATTGTTATTAATTCATTGTTGATGATTGTTTTGTAAAATATAAATAAATTGTTAAATAAATAAATAAAATAAAAAAATCAAGCCACTGAGGTCGGTAACTTACTTGCTTTTTCTAAATAAGTTAGAATTAGCTTAAGAGGTAACATTATTGTATTAATAATTTATTGTCAATAAAGCAATAATTCAAATTCAAAAAATTCAAAAAAGTTCTTTCTGATCCAGGAATCCTCATCAGAAAGAGTCGCCCTATGTGCATTCTTCTCGGTGACAAACTCGCCCCCTCGCCCATCCTCTCTCTCACCAATCTCCTGGCGTTCCGCACCCCGTGCCTCAACCAGCTGCTCCCCTGTCTCCTGCTTCATGCCCTGGGTCCGAGCCTGAACAATCTGTCCGAGTGCGAGGTAAGCAGGACTGTTTAGAGGACGCAGCACGAAACTTTTCAACAAAAGGGAGTTCACTAGCACTGGCATCATTTATTTATTACTCTTGAACGGGCGGACCCTGTACTAACTAATACATTATTTTTTTCCCAAGTAAAGTTTTTACAAAGAAAAAATAAAAAGTTATTGTTTCATAATAGTTATTATAAGCACTGGAAACAAAATGAAATTCTCCGAGTGATTAGATTACGAAATTTATCAGGACATAAATTAATTACCTTGGAAAAAAAAGAAAAAAAAAAAATAGAAAAAAAATGTGATATCTCTCCAGAAAAAACATTTTGTGTGTAAATGAAAAGTCGAATATCGAAAAACATCCGTCCGAGTGTGAGGTAAGCAGGACTGTTTAGAGGTTTAGGGCGAAATTAATAGACTAATTCTATATCTCAAGTCATTGCTAAGCGTCGGTTTTCCCTATCTTCCACAGTACGCAATCCGTGACTTAGCGCCACAGAGGTATTACAAAAACATCTATTAATTCCGCCAGAGACGGTTTAGAGGACGCAGCACGAAACTTTTCAACAAATGGGAGTTATTATTGTAAGATGAGAATCACATTCACTAGCACTGGCATAAATTAATTACCTTGGAAAAAAAGAAAAAAAAAAAAAAAAAAAAAAAAAAAAAAATCTAACAAAAAAATGTGATATCTCTCCAGAAAAAACATTTTGTGTTAAATGAAAAGTTGAATATTGAAAACATCCGTCCGAGTGTGAGGTGAGAAAAAATATATCTTGAAAAATAAGTGGTACCTACTGAAAATGATATCTTTCCAAGAGATATTTTGTGTGAAATGAAAACTCGCGTAAAAGAAAAAATACTTCCGATTTCTAATATTAAAAATATACCGGAAGTAATTTCGCATCATCTGTCTATTTTTTGAAATGTCTTCCCACATCTGAGTATTTTTTGATTTTTTTTTTTTTTTTTTTTCCATAGTCGTCTACCTACACCTCATCACGGATAACAAAACCTTAGGTTTCTGTGTGACGTGTGAGGCAATAACTGACGCGTTACTTTGGGTTTTTTCTTTAAATTTTATTTGTCTTTGTGGACAACTTGTAAAGCTCTTTAACTTGTTCTCTCCAGGTGGGTAATGTCAAGCCAGACCTCAGTCGACTTATCAAGTACTGTATGAGCAGCAGACTCACGTATGCTTCCTTCGAGCTGATGCTGCAGAAGCAAGCCGCAATACTGCGGCACTTGCAGGTATGGGAACATTATTATAAATAATACACTTTTTAGTGGAAGGTAACCACCAGACGGGGTTAATGCTCAAAGCATTTTCTACCACCTAACCCTCAGAGTCTTAATAATACGTGGTCACAAACTCAAATGAATGAGGAAAAATTAATACACTGGGTGGGATTCGAATCAACGGATCCCTACGCTACCTGGATTACCAGACTAGCGCGTTAACCACTTGACTACCAGTGTACTATTATTATTATTCTGCCCCGGTAGCTCAGTTTTAAAGGCGGCACTCTGTGAATCCAGAGTTTCCAGAGGTCGCGGGTTTGATACCCAACCGGACATGACAGTTGTCCGAGGTATCCCTCGGAATACCTTAGTATGCTCAAGGTAAAGTATTCTATTCTCTCTCACTCTCACTGATTTACTTAAAATCAATGTTTAAAAAAAAAAACATGAGTGTTTCACAACTATGAAACAGGAGCTACTTTAGACGCTTGTGGTCTGTGTTGTAGCTGCCTATCCTGTAGTATGCCTCCCCTTGATGGGCGAGAAGTGACACATACTTCCCATTTAGGTGCTGGTCAACACGAGCGCATCGGAAGGTTTGATACCCAACCGGACATGACAAGTTGTCCTCTCATTTGGGATTTTTGCCACTCTGCTTGGGCTTACTGCTGGAATAATGGGACTTAATCAGACAGTATAAATAAGGCGATATTATTACCATTATTTCTAGGGTGTCTCTTCTCGGGGGTGTGAAGCACCTCCGAGAGGGTGTTACACCAGGAGCGGATCTGTGATCAAATCTCCTGGTGTTGCTCTGTGCACAATGTGCCCTGGTAGTCAAGTGGTTAACGCGCTAGTCTGGTAATCCAGGTAGTCTTGTTTAGAAGGTAGTTGAGACTACAGTGGCCTGTTAAAATGAGAGTAAAGATTCGTGATTCGTCTTTGCTCAGACCTCAATTTAAGCCTATTTAAGGGTTGGGTGGAAGAGATTGCCATAGGCAATAACCCCGCCCTTTAGTGAGGACATAATATGTTTTTATATATTTTCTATTCTTTTTCATTTTTATTGTATACTAGCGGGCTGTCGCCCGCTTTGCGGGCCGAGGCATGGCCGTGAAAGCAAAAAATCCTTTTTCGCCAATGGCAGGTGTTGTAGTGGGAATTTCGAAAAATCCCGGCTTATTGCTCATCTAGACTATAAGACAAAGCTACCTACCAAATTTCAGCTTCCTAGGACTTACGGTTTGGGCTGTAGAGCGATGATCAGTCAGTCAGTGACTTTGACATTTATATATTAAGATATTGTTTCCATTTTTTTTTTTTTTTTCATTGTTAAAATAACTATTTGTATGTACATAATGTCCATTTATATCTAATAAAGCATACTATAATAATAATAATAATGTTCCCCCCCCCCAGGAACACCTGCTCCTCATCTACTCGTGCCGCTCCCGCGAATCAGTCGCCCTTTACCCCCCCGCCCTGGCCACACCCTCCACCCCGCTGCTGCGGCCGCCCACCGCCGCCCCCACAGGCCCCGGGGGCTTCTTCCGGCCCCACGCCGGCCAGGACACGCGGCCCTCGCAGCGGTTCCCAATCGTGAAGGGCGTCAATCTGTACGCGAGCACGCGACGCGAGGTGTACCCCGGTTTGGGAACCGCTGTGATGGAGCTCGCCGGACTCGAGAGTTTCCTGTTCCTGTTCGCGAGGGTGAGTGAGCGAGAGTTCCTGTCGTGTTGTTGTTATTTTTATTATTATTTTTTTTTTTTTAAGACCAAACTTACCAAAAAAATAATAAACATAATAGTAAAATTGTCTGGCTAGGTGACGTTAAATAGGGAGGAGACCAGTGTCTTGCTAGAGGACTATAAACAGAAAACGGACCAGCGAAACCTAATAAGTAAGGCTAGCTTGCAGTTTCTGGGTATATGCCTCCGTTGTGTTCGCGCACTTATAAAGAAAAAGCCCAAGTTCTCACGATGGTTGATCCCACATAGAAATATGTAGTTCGATACGAACCAACTTTTGCTCTAAAGTTATCACTCACTCCAGCTGTAGCCAAGTTAGTTACAAAAACAACAACAAGAAGCATTTATTTTTTATCAAAGTTTAAGTATTTTTCTGTGCTCAATTTCAGGTGGTTGATTTATTTTTTTTTATTAAAGTTTAAGTATTTTTCTGTGCTCAATTTCAGGTGGTTGATTTTTTTTATTTATCAAAGATTAAGTATTTTTCTGTGCTCACTTTCAGGTGGTTGATTTATTTATTTTTTATCAAAGTTTAAGTATTTTTCTGTGCTCAATTTCAGGTGGTTGATTTATTTATTTTTTATCAAAGTTTAAGTATTTTTCTGTGTTCAATTTCAGGTGGTTGAGATAGAAGCGAGTGCGGAGGATCAGGCGAAAGCTCTGGATATTGTTCTCAAAGTGGCCGACATTCTCTCTCACTCACTCAGTCACTCTGAGTACTATCCCCTCCTAGTGCAAGTACTCAGTACTCCCAGGTGCAAACCTAGCCTGAGTATGCTCAAGGTAAAGTATTCTATTCTCTCTCACTCTCACTGATTTACTTAAAATCAATGTTTAAAAAAAAAAAAACATGAGTGTTTCACAACTATGAAACAGGAGCTACTTTAGACGCTTGTGGTCTGTGTTGTAGCCTGCCTATCCTGTAGTATGCCTCCCCTCTGATGGGCGAGAAGTGACACAATACTTCCCATTTAGGTGCTGGGTCAACACGAGCGCATCGGAAGGTATCCCTAACAAACAACTGTAACCAAATTTTGAATGCAAATTTTTGTCGGCACGGGGGTTTGAACCCGGGACCTTCCGCATGGCAAGCGAGTGCTTAACCACTGAGCTATTCTCTATCAATATTCTAACTTCTAACAGTTAAAGTCTAAAATCATTCTATACCACTTTTAAGTCTAAACATTCTATCAAAATTCAAGCCCAAACATTCTGTAAGTTCTAGTTTAAAATCATTCTCTTCAATTTCAAGTCTAAACATTGTGGCAATTCAAGTCTAAAATCATTCTCAACCACTTTAAGTCTATACATTATAACTTCTAACAGTTCAAGTCTGAAATCATTATCTTCATCTTCAAGTGTAAACATTGTGACAATTCAAGTCTAAAATCATTCTCTACCTCTGGATCAACTGGCGAAAGACTTGAATTGCCACAATGTTTAGACTTGAAATTGAAGAGAATGATTTTAAACTAGAACTTACAGAATGTTTGGGCTTGAATTTTGATAGAATGTTTAATTGTCTGTACCGAAACTATTTTAAATTATGTGACCATTGTACATAGGTATTCGCTAAGGAATTATTCTTCCCATAAAGTACTTATATGCCATGTAAATAGGTATCAAAAATACTGACATTATATTTACTACTAACTATCCTTTCCACTATCAAGCAAAACGCTAGTTTATCAACGCCAAGAAAAACAAAACGAGCGTGTATTCTACTAAACACTACTGTTTCATTTTTGGCGATATCAACATCCTCTATCATGTGGGATTCATGTTACTTCCTCAGGTCCTGTTCGCCAACATGTGTGGAGGAAGCGATGAGGTGATCCAGCAGACGCGCGAGGGCGCAAGCGGCCTGCACACCACTCACTCTCTCATTCACAAGCCTCACATCCTGACGGACATTCTCCTGGAGAGCTGGAAGTACTGGAGTGCCGAGTGTCTGAGTGTGCTGTTCGGAGCTGTGTACTCACTCATCAAGGTATAAGTATAAGTAGTGCTTTATTTAGACTGTCAGCGCAAGACAGGTAGTCCCATTATGCCAACAACAAAAAGGTATTTATTTTTTTGTTTGGGTTTAACATGCACTGGTAGTCAAGTGGTTAGCGCGCTAGTCTGGTAATCCAGGTAGCGTATAGTATACAGGGTGGGGCAAAAGTCTGGAAACCCCTGAATAACTTTCGAATGGCTTCTTCGGTAAAATTAAAATTTTGTACGGTAAACCGAGCTAACAAGACCTTCTTTTGGAGTGGGGTTGATTTTTGTTACCGGCCCCTATGTCGGGGCCAGGGGGGCCAACTTTATTTTTTTAAATACAAACCCCCACCTTGCGATACATTTTTCGAAAGGTCTTTAAATAAGAAATACATTGGTGCAAATTTTATTTTTTTAATATTAACTGTTTGCAAATGGCGTCCAACTTTATGTATGCAGTAAAGTCTGGAAACCCCTGAATATCTTTCGAAAGGGCTTTCTCAGTAAATTTAAAATTGTGTAGGGTAATCCTTGGTAATTAGACCTTATATTAAAACAGGACCGATTTTTTTTACCGGCCCCCATGTCGGGGCAAGGAAGGCCAACTTCATTTTTTTAAATACGAAACCCACCTTGCGATACATTTTTGGAAAGGTCTAATTACCCAGACTTACCGTGCACAGTTTTAAATTTACTGAGAAAGCCCTTTCAAAAGATATTCAGGGATTTCCAGACTTTACTGCATACACCAAGTTGGACGCCATTTGCAAACAGTTAATATTTAAAAAATAAAATTTGCACCAATGTATTTCTTATTTGAAGGCCTTTCCAAAAATGTATCGCAAGGTGGGGGTTCGTATTTAAAAAAATGAAGTTGGCCCCCTTGGCCCCGACATGGGGGCCGGTAACAAAAATTGACCCCACTCTAAAAGAAGGTCCTATAAGCCCGGTTTACCATACAATTTTTTAATTTTACCGAAGAAGCCATTCGAAAGTTATTCAGGGGTTTCCAGACTTTTGCCCCACCCTGTAGTATAGCAGTGCTTTATTTAGACTGTCAGCTCGAGACAGGGAGTCCCATTATGCTAACAGTTCTGCGTAGGGATCCGTTGGTTCGAATCCCACCCCGTGCACGAATTTTTCCTCATTAATTTGAGTTTGTGACCACATAATAATAAGACTCTGAGGGTTAGGTGGTACAAAATGCTTTGAGCATTAATCTCGCCTGGTGGTTACCTTCCACTAAAGAGTGTTGTTATTATTATTATAACGTCGCTTTCAACTGCATCGTTAATTCGTTAATAACCTATAATTAATTAGAACCCTTTGGCTGTATGGAATGGCCTTGTCTACCAATGCCAAAGAAAAACTGCATCGTCATACCACGACGGGGGTTTTACCCTACTTTCGCTGGAAACTCAAAAACCAGCTTCTCACAATAACCCCACCCAGCCTGAGTGGGGCCGGGAACAGCCAGAATCACGAGGGTTCAAATGTAAATAATTTGTATTCACAATTTGTAAAAATCCATATTCAACGACACGGATATACATATTTTTTCATTTTTTATTAATAAAACATGTAACAATATTTTAAAAAGGTACTCCTGCTCCATCTTCGATTAAACCATAACTGCGTGGATGGTATCTGGATCCCCGTAGCCTCAATGACACTATCCCTCAAAGAGAATGCCGTTGGCATTAGCACCGCCCTTGATCAAGTTTTGTTTTATTTAATCTCATTTTCTTTGTAAGGAAAACTTGATCCAATATGTTTAATAATATCCCACTAATTATAAGGGTTGGGTGGAAGAGATTGCCTAAGGCAATAACCCCGCCCTTTAGTTAGGACATATATTATGTATCTATTTATTTATTTTTTCTTTATATTTTTTTTCTATTCTATTGTATTTTAATTTGTAATTATTTGTATTGTATATAATATGTCCTATTAATAAAGTGTAAATAAATAAATAAATAAAATAAAAAATAAATCTCATCTTCTATGTATTGAATATATTCTATGTAAATAAAACTTGATCCAATATGTTTAATAGCAACAATTTTTTTTATGTTTAATAAAATATCCCACTAATTATTTCCCTCTTCCCTCAGGATGAACACCCATACCGCGAGTTCAACACCATGCAGTTGAACCGCGTTCATCTTCTGGACAAGATCCTGCTCATGTGCAAGCAAATGTATCTGTATGACGATAGCGTGGCCCACCAGTATCTCCTCACTCCAGCCTGCTGTCAGGTGATCGTAGAGGTGAGTGTAAACGTGGATCCTCGTGAGGAAAATTGAGTAGCTTTGCTCATGTGCAAGCAAAGTGTATCTGTATGATGATAGTGTGGCCCACCAGTATCTCCTCACTCCAGCCTGCTGTCAGGTGATCGTAGAGGTGAGTGTAAACGTGGATCCTCGTGAGGAAAATTGATTAGCTGCTTCTGTGTGAACAGAGACCCGTGCCGTAATTAAGGCAAAATAAGTTATTCATCAACACTCATGTAAATTAGATCAACATCATGTAAATTAGATTTAAGTTTGCATTGGGAAAATTTAAAGTTATTTGTAAAGATATATTAAACCTTCATATGTAATTATCTAAATCTAAGTTCATGTAATTGCAACAATACTAGTTGCGTTTGAACATAATTAAAAAAAAAATGAGTTACCGACCTCAGTAGCTTCATCGATAAGGCAGCGGACTTGTAACCTGGAAGTCGGTGGTTCGAGTCCCGGTTTCAGCGTAGATTTAGTAAAGCGATTTTGAGTAGTTGTGATATCACAAAGTGATAAACACAATATGATAACTTTTTAAGTTATTCATGATTTAAAATTAGGGAATCGGCGCGCACGACCTGTCTGTCGACAAGGTTAAAGCGCTTAAAAGAAGAAGAAGAAGAAGAAAAAAGTGGAAACGATTTATAATACCCACACCCTCTCGTGAGGAAAAATGAGTACAAAAAAGTATATTACTAAGAAAGTAGGGTTTTAACTGGTGGGTTACCTTCCCCTGAATAATATTACAGTCGAACCTGGATATAATAGAGAACTCAAGAGACTGGAATTTTTTTCCCTCTTAAATCCAGATTTCTCTTATATAAAGGTTGTTTTCCCTTGTAGAGAGGTAAATTTGACTGAAAATTGTTCTCTTATATCTAGGTTTCTCTTATTAAGAGGTTGTTTTCCCTTATAGAGAGGCAAATTTGACCTGAAAATTGTTCTCTTATATCTAGGTTTCTCTTATTAAGAGGTTGTTTTCCCTTATAGAGGGGCAAATTTGACCTGAAAATTGTCCTCTTATATCTGGTTTTTCTATACTCACGGCAGTATTAACCGGACACTTGATGTTTTTCCATATTTGACTTAATGTTGAATTTGTAGTTGAAAATTTTCAAGCTATTATTGCTTTGATAGAAAACGAACAGTATGGAGATTAATACTGAACAGAAGACACATCAGGTACTAAGTTTTATTATTATTATTTTTTTTTTTTAAAGGTGAGTGTGCCCGGAACCGCTTTCGCATTACTTCAGGGCACTTTACCTTTACATCCATGCCATTCCGGAAACGGAAAATTTCGGTCAGAAATTTCCGCTTCCGGCGGGATTCGAACCGCAACCTCGGGTCAGTAACCAATGCTCTTAACCATGAGCACGGAGGTCGGCTTGAACGGCAATAAGTTTTATTGAATGAATTTAAAAAAAAATCATACGCTTTGTTTTCTATCGAGAAAAAAAATGCAGAATAGTTTTATAAAAGAAATTCTGTTTAGTATAAATAATCTCCATACCGTTATTTTTCTATCAAAGAAAATCAAGAAATTTTAATAACGAATATATTTATTTTTTTTTAAGTGGGTTTAACGTCGCTTTCAACTGCCATGGTCATATCACGACGGGGGTTTTACCCTCCATTCGAGGAAACTCACAACTGTACTCACATTGACTCACCAGCTGAGTGGGGCGGGAAAAGCCAGCGTCACGAGAATTAGAATTTGAATGGTTACCCATCCAAGTCTTAACCTCGCATGGATGTCGCTTAACTTCGGTGTTCTGAAGGGAACGGTGTATTCAACATGCCATCGACGTGTTAATAAATTTTTATTGAGCTACAACACAAACACTTCATTCAGTGAATTTGAGAAGGGGAATGAGCCCGCAATGCTGGCTGCATTTCCCCTCTGAATGGCCAGGCTTAAACATTTAGTTAAAGCCTGGCCATTCAGAGGGGGAAATTTAGTCTTATGCCGGGTCCAATAAGCGAACATTGTTAGCTAACAATGTTCGTAACAATGTTATTTCAAAAAGTGTAAAAACATTTTTAATGCCGGGTCCACACTGCGAACATTGTTAGTAACAATGTCGTTAGTGTGGACCGGCATTAGGAATACTGGAGTCAAATGCAAAACATCAGAGAATTACGGACTAATTCTGCCGGTAAGTTTATAATACAGGTCTTTTTATCCAGGTTTGAATGTATTATTATTATTATATATTAATACAGGCTGTCTGGCTGGAGGACTATAAACGGGGAGTAGACCAGCAGTCTAGCTGGGGGACTATAAACAGGGAGTAGACTAGCACGGCTTGCTTCTGGGGGCCTTGTCAATTATTAGCATCCTTGTACAGACAGTGGTAGAAGTGCTGAGTCATTCCTCCACTGTCTGGCTACTATCGTTCACGATGATGCCACCCTACGACGATTAATACATATTATCTCTTGTGTCCTCCCTCAGATATTCCGCGCCCTCATGGGCACGCCCCCTCCCGTCGACTACATCCAACTTCTCCTCCACTACCTCCTCGTCTCCCATCCTCCCTCCTCCGCCTACATCTCCCACTCTCGCTCCTCCTTCTACTTCCTGCACTCGTCCATTCCCTCCCAGCTCAGCGAGGACAAAAATCCCGCCGCCTCGAGTGGGAAAAATCCGCAAAAATCCCGCGAAAAATCCCGCCAAGTTCAGCACCTGGCACGGGACGCATGCGCTGCCCGTGGACCCCGCCTCCCTCTCCACCGCCCTGAGAAACGTGCAGACCGCGGAGAGTTACCATGGCAACGAGCGTTACCATGGCAACGGGCGTTACCATGGCAACGAGCACGACTTCGGCGACGAATTCGGCCGAAGTTCGACGAACGTTGACTCGGGCATTTCCGGCAGTTTGCGCGAGAATAACAATTCGCTCGAGAATAATTCGCAGGTGAGTGAAAGAGTTATTATTATTATTATTTCCAGGTAGATATATTTTTTTTTTCTAAGTTAATAGTGAGGAGACATTTCAGTCTATCTCACTAAAACTATAACTAGTATGTTAAAATTAATAACATTATTTTTATTATTATTATTATAGAAAGCTATATTAGGTAGAACAAAAAATATATACAGTAGAATACAATGAAATATAAAGAAAAACAAAAAGATGAAGCAAATATACAAGAAGAAAAATAAGGGAATGAAGATGAAGTTATGTCCTACCTAAAGGGCGGGGTTATTGCCTGTGGCAATCTCTTCCACCCGACCCTTAAGAGTTAGTATGCAGAGACGTTTTTTTTTTATCCCTTTAGGGTTCACTGTAGGCTGGTCCCGAGCTTGTTCCAGGGAAAACTTCGACCTTGACAATTATTTACAATCTCTTCTTTCAAGAGATATCTGAATGCGCATGCGCACAGGCGCTTCAAATAAACGTCTCTGCATAACAAAATCAGCTGAATCAGCATCCCTACAGTGAGGACTCTGCATACCACCATGCAGAGTTGCTTGCTGTGTCCTGTGAGAAGGGTTGGTAGGCGATAACCTCGCCCTTTTATGAAGGACTTTTGTATATATATTTTTCTTTTCTTTTTATCTCTTCCTCTCTCTTTCTTTTTACCAAATTTGTGTTTATCTATTTCTTTGAAATTCATTTTTTGTTTTATACTAATGTCTTTCTAATAAAACTAATGAATTAGTAATAGTTGTAAGGTTTTGTGTTATTTTGTTGTGAAAGAATTCTGTTAGTGTTCTTCTAAAAAACATTGCTATTGGTTAAACATAATACATGAATTTCGTGATTTATGCATGAGTCATCTCATGGTTTTATGCAATATGTATAAGCTGATGTTCAATTTGAAATATGATTAGTAAATGCCGTCTACATAAGATGGAAACACACATAATACATCGAGTAAGAATAAATAATTGAAAAAGAAGTCATTAGCTGTGAGAGTAAAAGATTCTTGTCTTATTCTTACAGGATAACATCGCACTGTTTTGTACTAATGGAATCTCTCACCTGTGTTTCCAGGCACTTCGCTCGAACCTCTACCTGTTCTCCGAGCCCCGATCTTCATCTTCGGGTCTGTTCGGCAGTTTCCGTCGCAACTCGCTCTCGCAGCACTACGAGAATCTGTTCTCGTACCGTACCAAATCCGCCACTGGTTCGCACGGCGGTCGCTACGCGTCTGCTTTGGACTCGGAGGACACAGTCGAAGAGCCAATGGACGCGCTGGATACGTCCCTGACCTCATCTAGACAGAGATCCAACTCCGTCGACGAAGTAGACTCGAGCGTGCCGCCAGGGAAGTGGTCCGCTCAGAGGCGTGGCTACGATTTCTCGCCGCGCGGCGACGAGCGCTTCCCGAACGAATCGGCGGAAAGACCCGAAGAGCGCTCGTTCAACTTCGTGCAGCACGAAGATTCGCCGAGCTTGGACTTGAGACTGTTCGAGTTCATCAACAAGTGTCGGAGCTACGCGATGAGCGGTGCAAGTTCGGAGAAGAAAAGTCCGGAGAAAGACGGCGGAAAGCGAAGCTGGCCGAGTATCGACGAGCTGGATGATACGGTGACGCAAGACTTGGTGGACAAGAGGAGCGGAGGTGCGGAAGGAGATCGGACATCTCGGCAGCAGTCGCCCATTGGGAAGATACGAACCCCGCCCGATGTGGTAGACAGCGGGGATCCACTGACCAAATCCACGTCGTCAGAGAAATCAGATGAAAAGGCAATACTCGCAGGGTCTGATGCTGCTCAAAACAGAAACCTTCACAAAAGTGACCCAGGAGATACTGGTTCTTCGTCTAAAAACGAAGGCTCTGCGAAAGGTTACCCGAAGGGATTGCTCTCACAGAGGAGTCTCGAGATCGAATACAATCTGCTGCACGGCGCCACACACCCGGACCAGGTGATCAACCTCAGCGAGAACCTCACCAAGCAGGAGAACATTCGACAGCTGCTTTCGGATCTGAACGATGATCCGCCCGACGAAACCATTCACGACGGCCTGAGTGAGCAGAAGCGGCGAAGTCTCATCGAGTTCGCCGCGGGATTCAAGGAGGTCGAGCAAGATAACGCGAGGGAGACGAAATGTGCGGCGGAAATCGATGGCTACGTCCGGCGGAGAAGCGATGCTTCGAAAAAGAGTGACGGATCGAATGTTCAACATCAAAGCGATAGCTCAAACGTACCTTGCGGTATTGTAGGCGGCTCAGAGCGAAATGAGCCTCGCTCAAATATGACGGAATCAGATGTTGCCGTAGCAGATGGTGGTAAGGGTCAGAAGCAGAGCGACGGGATGGTTGAGAAATCTGTGGAGTATGGTGAGTGTACGGAAGATGACGTCGAGAACTCCAGCCTCAGCGGACACGAAATGCTCACCGCCGCTCCGCCGGCGGAAATGTCGGACACGTCCGCTCAGCTCATCCAGTCCATGCCCGGCACCATGTCCCAGCTGTTCGAGGCCGCCTCCAGGTCCAACATCCTGTTCAGCCACTCCAACCTGGTCCAGAGCAAGCAGGAGATCCTGCTCTCGGCGCTGTCCATCAGCGACATCGGCGCCGACAGCAATGACGAGGACGACCTGGAAAGCGGTGTGGACGATTTGGATCGACTACTCAACGGGCGGAGCGAGGCGGTCACGCCACCGGTGGAACAGAAACCGCAATACGTCCTCAACGATGGACTCATCATTCTGC
The DNA here is from genome assembly GCA_024516035.1 of Bactericera cockerelli. Taxonomy (NCBI): domain Eukaryota; kingdom Metazoa; phylum Arthropoda; class Insecta; order Hemiptera; family Triozidae; genus Bactericera; species Bactericera cockerelli. Next base: position 7,113,806 of record CM044963.1, on the reverse strand, counting down.
TCCGAGATATCATTCTGGTGTTGCCCGACAGTATGATCACCGCTGTGTTTAACAAGATAATCACGCTGGACATACTACTGATTCTGGCAAATCACAAGGACGTCCGCATTCGTATTTCCCTCATGAAACTTATCTATTCCTACTTGCAGCGCAGCAATGAAGACGAGCTCGCGGAGTTTATGTACAGAAACAAAGGGTTCTACCTTCTGTCCAATCAGATTTCCCTCTACCCGCCTAACTTGGAGCTAGCCAACGCGTGCGTCATGTTCCTGACCGACTGTCACTGGTTGCCTATACAGGAGCAACTCAACTACATCGAGAGCATTAATCTGTCGCCGAAACAAATGTCAGCAGTGCCGCTGATCTTCTCTCTCCTCAACATCTCAATCAGCAAGTTCCCGCTGTGTCTGCAGCTGCTGCGCTTCATAGAGAAGCTAGTCAAGAAGATGACGCAGCACAATCTGAGCAAGATTGTGAACGATTACGCCATGGTGCAGTGCTTGCTCAAAGTGCTGATCAAAATCGCGCACGAAATGAAAAACGAGAACGTTGCTGACTCGACCGGAATCACGGAACATGACGTGCTGCTCGACACCATTGACTCTATTCTTATCAACACGGTCACGCGTGTCATCAAGTCCACAAGTCACGTCAGCGTGAACACGCAGATGGTGAACAACATGCTGCTCTATCTCACGTACGTGGAGAATATCGAAGTTGTCACGTGCGGTGCCGGCAGCAAATGCTACGTGACTTTGAAGAACATCCATCGGACGCTACTCGAATACACGCTCGACGTGATTCAAGACACGATCACACGGAATATCTACGTGACAACTCAGAGGTGACGAATAAGATCAAGAAATCGCTTCTGTCCGTGCTGCCTAGTTCATCGCATGAGGACCAGGACGAGTCGGATGACTCCAGTGTGCCAAGTTACCCCGCCAGTGCCAGCTTGCACTACGGTGAGCCCACTCACCCCGGCAGCCTGCACTACGGAGACACCAGCCATCTCGGCGCCACCACCGGGTTCGTGCGGAACAATCTGGACCGGGAGTCCCGCCCAGCCTGTCCGCTGACTCATCGAGTCCGCAGTACGACAGAGACACGAGTGAGGGACGGACCGGTATGACGTCACTGGTATGACGTCACAAGGCGGTGGGGGGTCCACGCGTACAGCTTGAGCCAGAGCATGGCGAGTCGCTCCATAGACAGCACCATGTACAACAAGCGGACCCCTCGGCGCTATGACAAGCTGGAGAAGCTACCCCCGGTGGGGAAGATGATGCAGAAATCGGAGCTGATTGAGCGGTACAAGACCATCATGACCAAGTGCATCGACTATATATCTATTCGGAAAGCATCTACCCCATGACCGTGTCGGAAACCAACTTCATCTGCCACATGCTGATGACCATGCTCCTCAGCATCAACAGCGTCATAGAGAAGAAGAACAACACGAACTACAGCTCCATCATGTGGACCATTAGACACACACTCCGCACGAAGACGTCGGAGTTGATTATATGGATTCTGGAACCCAACAGACCGACCAACCTGAGAATCTTCCTTATCAATACCCTTCGCAACGAGATCTACTTGAAAGAGATCTTGAGTAACTTGTTCGTCAACAGTCATCTGGAGATCAAGTTCATCCTGTTTCTCTGGGAGCTGGTCTACTGCTGCAAACTCAACAACGATGACCTGCGCGTCTGCTACGAGTTCGAGTCGAAACTTCGCTCGATTATCAACCACGAGTTGGGCAACTCGCATTCCAAGCTGAATCGTGAGGTGTACATCGCGGTGAAAGAAGTGAAGGCGACGCAGAACGAATGGATCGTGTCGCAGATGACGCACATCAACAAGATGATTCTGAACCGGTACGAGTCGCTTGTGAAATCCATCACCGACACGTGCATCGAGAGCACGCAGGCGTGTCTGCATCGTCAGAATGAAGTTCAGAAAAAGCTGCTGAGCGAATCAAAACCATCTACAACAAACAGCTGTCGACAAAGGAAGTATGGAATCGTATCATTGTGAATTTGACGCACGAGAAAGGTCCCTGGTACTGTGAGGCCTCCTATCCCAAGTCCTGGCAACTGGACGACGTGGAAGGTCCCGAGAGAGTCAGGATTCGGCACAAGCGCTGCCATCTTCACGTCCATGAGAAGTACTTGAAACCGGAGTACCGCTCGAAGACCGCCGCGTACTGCCTCGAGTCCCCGCTCGAGTATCTGGTCAAAGATTCCATCAAGCACGAGTCCATGATAGAAACAATCCACACGAGCGAGAAAGTGATGTACATGTGCTGTTCCCACTTGATTACTCCCTCGAAGCAGATCCAGGGAGAGCTGCTCATCACGAGTGGGGACTCAAGTTCATTCCGTTCAATGAGAGTCACAACTTTGTCACCCCCTCGGGCGAGACGGCGAGGAACGAAACGCCGAGCGAAGAAAACGTCGTGTGGAACAACGAGCGCATATTTGTCGAGAACGAAATAGCGCCGACGAGGGCGTCTCAGAAAGTTGTCTACGCGGAAAGCAACGCGTTGACTCTGGTGCGAAATCGAGTTGGCAAAGAAAGTCCGGGCAAAGATGCGTTGAGCGACGATCTGCATCTCGGAGACAGTGGAAAGGACAGCGACGATGCCGACAGACAAGTCGATCTGAAAAAAGTCGATTTGGCCGACAAGATGTCGGTCAAAAAATCGAAAGCACCACCGAAAGCGGCGAGACAAGCAAGTACCGCACGGACGATATCATCAGCATCACGTTTGCCAGCGTGAAGGAAATCACAACCGTCGCTACAACTTGCAAGAGAAAGCCATCGAGCTGTTCCTGATAAACGGCAAGAACTATCTGTTCGCTTTCGAAAACCACAATGACCGAGAGCATTTCCTGAACGAGCTGAGCACGTGCAGTTTGCCGAACCGAATCAGTTCGGACCTGCTCAGCGACACCATTCAGCAATGGCGAGAGGGACACCTGACCAACTGGGCCTACTTGATGATTCTGAACAAGATGGCCGGTCGCTCGTACAACGACCTCATGCAATATCCCGTTCTTCCGTTCATCTTGTCCGACTACAAGAGTTCCACGCTGGATCTGACGGACCCGAAGTCCTTCCGGAATCTGAAGAAGCCGATGGCTGTCCAGGACAAGAAGAACGAGGCTCACTACATCAACTCGTACAACTACCTTGAGCGGGAGATGTGCGACGCGGTGGGCGGGGTCAACCAGGAGCCGTACCACTACGGGTCGCACTACTCCAACTCGGGGACCGTCCTCACTTCCTCGTCCGCATCCCCCCCTTCACCTCCATGTTCCTCCACTATCAGGACAACAACTTCGACCTCCCGGACCGCACCTTCCACAACCTCGCCACCACCTGGCGGCTCACCTCCTCCGAGTCCACCACGGATGTGAAGGAGCTCATCCCCGAGCTGTTCTACCTGGCCGACGTGCTGGTCAACAACGAGGGGTTCGACTTCGGGCTCCGTCAGAACGGACAGCGCGTCGACAGCGTGACCCTCCCCCCCTGGGCCCCCGACCCCCGCACCTTCATCATGGTGCACCGACAAGCACTCGAAAGCGAACTCGTCAGCGAGAACCTACCGCACTGGATCGATCTCGTCTTCGGGTACAAACAGAGCGGCAAGGCGGCGGTGGACGCTATCAACGTGTTCCACCCGGCGACGTACTACGGGTTCGACATAGCCGCCATTCCCGACCCGCTGGAGCGCACCGCCTGGGAGACCATGATCCGCACCTACGGCCAGACCCCGCGTCAGCTGTTCAAGTCCGCCCACCCCATGAACGTGAAGAAACTGACGCCGGCGAGCGAGAGCCCACGCGAGGTGATTCCCAACATCCGCGGACTCGTGTGGGGCTCCTACGTGGGGTCGCCTGACGAGCCCCCGCCCGTCATCGTGTGGAAGCACAAGCACCGCAACCCGGTGGCGAAGCTGGTCCCCCTAAAAACCAACGATGTGTTTGGACTGGCCAAGTTCACGACGCTATTACACTCCTACCATAAGGACAAGAACACGAACCTGATCTCGTCCCTCAACGTGATAGGCGCTGGCATGATCTGCTGGAACGAGTGTGACAACTTGATCCGACTGAAGATGTCGAAGGAACTCCCGGCGGAGCCCGTGATTCGGCCGCCCCTGGGCGCCATCATCGTGACGGCGACCACCGCCCCTGACTGCCACACGCTGTGGCTGGGCCTGGCCTGCGGGAACATCCTGGTGTATGAGTACGAGCTGAACGCGAGCACCAACAGGATCGAGTTCAGGAAACCCCCCACCATTCTGATCGGACACAGGCAGGGGGTGAGCGATCTGTATCTGTGCGCCAGCTTCAGTGTGGCTGTGTCCTGCAGTGAGGACGGGACCTGTCTCCTGTGGGACATCAACAGGTGAGCTCATTACCGAACTATCGGGGTTAAGTGGCAGAGAATGCCTAAGGCATTAACTTCGCCCCGCATTACAAAACAATTGTGATTAAAAATTTATATTGATCTTTATTTTATTTTTTGTACATACTTCTAAGTTTTTTTTTAAATTTCTTGTTATTAATTTTTTGTTTATGATTGTTTTGTAAAAAAAATAAAGTGTAAATAAATAAGTGAGAATCTTGAGCCCTTTGGACCCCCTAATCTCCCCTTAGCTACGCCCCCCGGTGGTAATAGTCCAGAATCTAGGTGACTAAGAATCCTAGTTCCATATTATTAAGATTATTTTATAAAATATGTTACAGTAAGAGCCCCATTATGAAACAGGATTAAAGTTAAAATAAGCTACTGATGTTCATTATACGTAGTTGTTATTAGCTACTGAGGTTTATTATTATTATAATAATAAAAACACTCTTTAGTGGAAGGTAACCACCAGGCAAAGTTAATGCTCAAAGCATTTTCTACCATCTAACCCTCAGATTCTTATTATTATGTGGTCACAAACTTAAATTAATGAGGAAAAATTCGTGCATTAGGTGGAATTCGAACCAACGGAAAAAAAAAGTTATCATATTTGTGTTAAATACTTCTGTGATATCACAACTACTCAAACTGGCTTTACTAAATCTACGCTGAAACCGAGACTTGAACCACCGACCTCCAGGTTACAAGTCCGCCGTCTTATCGATCAAACTACTGAGGTCGGTGATTCGAACCAACGGATCCCTACGCTACCTGGATTACGAGACTAGCGCTTTAACCAATTTTTTTTAAAAGCTTTATTAGGTAGAACAAAAAATACAGGGTGTCCCACCAAACTTGGACACCTCAAATTTTTCGGCCCCTGAAAGAGTTTTTGAAAAATAAAAAAATCTAGGGTACATGTGCTAATTATGCGGTTTCAGTTATGAATTTTTTTTTATACAGGGTGGTTCAAAAGTCAGAAATTGAGGTGTCAACTTTCGATTTTTAAATGGATCGACCTGAATTTTATTTGATAATTTTACTTCTAAATGATGCCTGAGTACTTTTTTAAACATAAATATTACATACAGGGTGGTTTTTTTTCGACCAATTTTTTTTCTAAATCTTGAATAACTCAAGTTCGGTTAATTTTTTCGATAACAAGAATAGAATGTGTTTGTGTATTGAATACACGCACTTTCAATTGGCATCAAAAAAATTTATACAGGGTGGTTCACAAGTGAAATAATGACTTGATTTTTTTTAAAACCTAGTTTTTTTAATTTTTTATTTACAATTATTAATTCTCGTCTAATTTTACACATTTTTCGTCAGTCATATCGAAAAACAAAACTAAAGTGTTGTACAGGGTGAGACATAATTTTTTTGTAACACCCTGTATATGGGCAGTAAAAGAGACGCAAAATTAAATATAAAGACTAAATATGCAAGAAAAACTTTGATTTTTAATTAAACTAAAAAGTTATGGTGTTTTAACTAATATTGTCGCATGGACCACCCTGTAGATATTTCTTAAACTATCATGTAGGTACTCTAAGTTGTATAAAATTCAACGAACACTTCGAATCATGTGGGAAAAACAAGTAAAAAACACTAATTTGAAGCCATTTTCAATTTGGTGTCCACACTGAATGATTTTAAAACTTGAAATAAAAAGTAGGTAGGTGTTGACACAAAATTGAACATGGCTTTTGAAATTCATTTTTTTTCTTTCAGATTTGGACTCCTCGTTGAATTTTAGACAGTTTCGACTACCCATATGATGGTTTAAGAAAATATCTACAGGGTGGTCCATGCGACAATATTAGTTAAAACACCATAACTTTTTATTTTAATTAAAAATCAAAGTTTTTCTTGCATATTTAGTCTTTATATTTAATTTTGCGTCTCTTTGACTGCCCATATACAGGGTGTTACAAAAAAATTATGTCTCACCCTGTACAACACTTTAGTTTTGTTTTTCGATATGACTGACGAAAAATGTGTAAAATTAGACGAGAATTATTAATCCTAAATAAAAAATTAAAAAAACTCGGTTTTAAAAAAAATCAAGTCATTATTTCACTTGTGAACCACCCTGTATAAATTTTTTTGATGCCAATTGAAAGTGCGTGTATTCATTACACAAACACATTCTATTCTTGTTATCGAAAAAATTAACCGAACTTGAGTTATTCAAGATTTAGAAAAAAAATTGGTCGAAAAAAAACCACCCTGTATGTAATATTTTTGTTTAAAAAAGTACTCAGGAATCATTTAGAAGTAAAATTATCAAATAAAATTCAGGTCGATCCATTTAAAAATCGAAAGTTGACACCTCAATTTCTGACTTTTGAAACACCCTTTATAAAAAAAATTTCATAACTGAAACTGCATAATTAGCACATGTACCCTAGATTTTTTTATTTTTCAAAAACTCTTTCAGGGGCCGAGTAATTTGAGGTGTCCAAGTTTGGTGGGACACCCTGTATATACAGTAGAACACAAAAAAATATAAAGAAAAACAAAAAGATTAAACAAATATACAAGAAGGAAAAAAAGAGAGAAATGTCCTACCTAAAGGGTGGGGTTATTGCCTGTGGCAATCTCTTCCACCCAACCCTTTGACTTGACTTCTTCGTCCCCCAGGATCGGCTACATTCGGGAGATTCCGCCCGTGGACCCGACCACCCCTGTGACGCAGGTGAGCATGAGTGAGACTAACGGGGAGATAGCGTCCGTCCTGCAGACCAGGGGGGGTCCATTCTGCGGCTGCACACCATCAACGCCCAGCTGGTGGCCTCTCTGTCCAGCGAGCTTCGGATCACAGCCGTCACCTTCTCGAACGCACCCGAAGGTAAGCGGTCGTATTATTATTATTATTTATTTTAGGTACAAAATTATTAATATTTATAATAAAAAAAAATGAACAAACAACGACAACAAAAATATGTGTAGATTTATCTATAATACTCTATTTTTTTTATTTTTCATTTGGGTTTTAATGTCACTTTCAATTGCATGGTCATATCATGACGGGAATGTTACCCTCCCTTTGTTGGAAACTCACAAACCAGCTACTCAAATTAACCTCACCCAGCCTGAGTGGGTGGGAAAAACCGAGGGTTTGAGTTTGAATGGTCATCCATCCAATTCCTAACCTCGCTGGACGTTACGTAATTAAACTTCAGTGACCGAACGAGAACTGATGTATCCCACGTGTCATCGACGCTGGCTATTGCCATTTTACAATTACAAATATTTCAATTTACTTTTATTTTTAAAACGCGCTCAATGCACCGGTTCTCGCAAGATCACTGAAGTTCATGAAGGTGTACACCTCGTGAAGCTATTTCCGGCCCAAACCAAGCTGGGTGAGGTTTATGCGGGTAGCAGGTTTGTGAGTTTCCTGTGAAATGATGCCAAGATAAATGCTTTAATTGCCGTTTTCACCACTCCAGGAAAGACTTGGTTAAGCTACTCTATTCCGGGTAGCTCAGTGGTCAAGGTGTCGATCTAGTAATCTAGAGGTCGCGGTTTCGAAGTCCAGCCGGGACAAGACAAGTTATCCTCCCATTTGGGATTTTTACCACATAATAATATGTCTTGGGCTTACTGCTGGAATAATGGGACTTAATAGTACTAATCGGGCAGTATAAAAAAGGCAATATTATTATTATTATTATTATTTATTTATTTATTTAATACATGACAAGGAAACTGAGCGCGATTAGCTCAGTGGTTAAGCACTCGCTTGCCATGCGGAAGGTCCCGGGTTCGATCCCCCGTGCCGACAAAAATTTGTATTCTTAATTTGGTTACAATTGTTTGTAAGGGATACCTTCCGGTGCGCTCGTGTTGACCCAGCACCTAATTGGGAAGTATTGTGTCACTTCTCGCCCATCAGAGGGGAGGCATACTACGGGATGGGCAGGCTACAACACAGACCACAAGCGTCTACAGTAGCTCCTGTTTCATGGCTACGAAATAAAAACGGCTGTTATACACTCATCTTTAAAAAAAAAAAAAAAAAAAAAAAAATATATGTATAACAATGATGGTTTACATAATTCATAATATTTTTAACTGAACTTATGCTAGTTTCCTTTGGCTGTCGTCATCTCACACTAAGAGCCACACCTATTATAAAATGCGAATTCCATCCCACGACACAAGGACCATACTTCATAGGTGTGGCCCTTAGTGTGAGATGACGACAGCCAAAAGAAACTAGCATAAGTTCAGTTAAAAATATTATGAATCATGTAAACTGTCATTGTTAGATATATTTGAACCATTTACTTGTCATGTATTAAAAAAATAAATAAATATAGCGATCTGTCGGCTTTTTGTCCATGATTGGCAGTGTATGCTAATACCACGCGAATTCTCCTCTCCCCCAGGCGTCTCCCAGAACGTGCTAGCCACGGGCCACGAGGACGGCTCCCTGCGGCTGTGGTCCGGCTACCGGCTGGCGCCCCTGTGCGCCCTCAGCACCACCTGCCCCGCCCCCGTGGTCGCCGTCTCCTACTCGTGTGACTCGCAGCATCTGTACGCGGCCAACTCCGAGGGACTCGTCATCATCTGGGAGTCCGCGAGTCACAATCGGACGCCCAAGTTTCTCAACCTGACCCTGGTGTAGTGAAAGGGTTGGGTTTGACCCGGGTGTAGTGAAGGGTTTGTAAGAAGAAATCCGAAAGAGAATATTTGCCAACAGTGGTCGGTGGTTCAAGTCGTGCTTTCAGCGTAGATTTAGTAAAGCGAGTTTGAGTAGTTGTGAAATTACAAAAGTGATGTGAAATATATGATAACTAAAAAAAAATCTTCTTGCTTTTGATATAACGGTCGCCATATTTGATAGTTTGGTTTGAGGCATTGCGTGTTCTCCACTGCTTATTCCCACATGGTTTAGATTCTGTCCCTAGATTTCGTATTTTGACACTGGTTCTTTCATCAGGTATTTCTTTTTAGCTTTATTCAGACCAACCAAGTAGGGATGAGTGTACTGTACTTATTGTAAAGATAGGCTCATAATATAGTATTGTTTTTCATTTTTAATCAAACTTTTCAAAACTTCACCAGAATTAATAGAATCTATTTCCTCATGTATACTAAACTCGATAATTCTTACTCATGCGTCCGAAGTTCTTAAATTTGAGCCTAATGTAGTGAAACCCCTATTGTAGTGGAAAAAACGTCCAGAAATATGAAGAAAAAAATTAAATCGGAGCAAAAAAATATTTTTTGCTTACAAAAACGAACACTTCCTATTTCTAATATGAGAAATTTAGCGGAAGTAAAACAATATTTTATAAATAAATATAATCTTAAAATGAAATATTGTTCTGTTCTCGTGTAGAAATGTATAACCGACCTTAGTTTAGCAAATCGAAGAGGCGCACTCGTAACCCGGAGGTTGGTAGTTCGATTCCCAAGTACGGCATATTTTTTTTTTTTAACTTCGCTTCCAACTGCATGGTCATATTTGTGAGGCGAGTTGAAGTAATGTGTAACATAACGACCGTGGGTAAACAGAATTATGACTTTTTTAATTGTGTTGTAAGCTTACTATAAAAATATTTTTTTTTTTATTAAAATTCTAAAACTGTACCTAAGGTATCCCAAATTATCGCCTATGACACAGGTATCGCCTATGACACAGCTATCCCCTAAATATAAGGTATCGCCTATGACACAGGTATCCCAAATTTAATAAAAATATCAATAATTTTATACTATGATACAGAAGACAAATTTTTTTAATGAGTCCAAATAAGTATGTAATTTTTTTAATATTTTTATAGGTATCCGGTATCCCCTACACATTAACGATGTAATATTTCTTTAATGGCTTTGTTTAACGTGGCAGGACTCTAAAGCGAGCTCTTCCACCCAACCACCGAACATGAAGTTTGACCGTTAATTAGTTATTATGTTAGATTTTACAATGGTGCTTTCTGAATTGTTGATTTTTGTACCCTTTATTCAAACTTTATTATTGTTTATAGTGCTTTATTATAATTTATATCTACCTTAGACACTGAAGTGTGACATTTAATTCTTGTAGCAGTCAGTTGTTGTTGTTGTTGTAGCCAGCTTGGCTACCGCTGGGGGGAGTGAAGGTGTAGCCAACTTTAGTTGAGATGTTGGCTCATGCTGAACCACACATTTTTCTATTTGTGATCAACCATCGTGAGAAATTTGAATTTTTCTTTATGATTTTTAGGTGGGCAGCATGAATATTTGTATAAAAAATAAATGTTATTCTTCTTCCATTAAACTGCAAGCTAGTCTGGCTTGTAAGGGTTGGCTAGTCTGTTCTCTGTTCTATGTTCTCCAGCGAGACACTGGTCTTCTCCCTGTTTTAAGTCCCTCAGACAGACAGTAAATTGTGATCAATTGTAAGAATCGTTAAAGTTGTGACCACAATGGAACTTGAGCATCGAACATCGTTTATTAATTCCGAAATTTGCTAACATATATATTTTATTTATTTTTAAAAAAAATCGACCGTTTTCAGTCAAGTAAAACCTTAATGATAAAAAAAGTATGACAAAAGGAGATATAAAATTAATAAAAATTTGTATAGTACACAAGTTCATGGAATTTATTTTTTTGTAAATAATAATTTTAACAGCCGTTTCAAGTTTAATGTTATGTAATGCATAAATTTTAATTATAAGCTTATTATTATTTATTTAAAAAATCCAACCAACGACTTATTTTTCTAATTTAAAATCATTGAAATCTGTCCAATGGATTTTCAGTTACAAAAATAAAATGTTATGATCTTAATTTTAAATACCGTAATTTCCACCTTGTTTTTTTAATATTATTTGTAAAAATACTTTGTATACTGCTTTGTTTTAAATCAAAAAGTTTTTTTTTACGTTGTATAGAGAGAATTATTGAATTAAATATTTATTCACTTATGCAATAGAACAATGTGTTTCATTTGATTTACTTTCCTTATTTTAACCTACCTCAGTAGCTTGATCTATAAGGCTGCGGGCTTGTAATTCTGGAGGTGTAATACACAAATATAATAACTTTTTTTACTTTAATTATTTTACTAGGGCCCAAGTGCATAGTAATAATAATAATAATACTCCTTAGTGGAAGGTAACCACCAGCCGAGGTTAATGCTCAAAGCATTTTCTACCACCTAACCTTTAGAGTCTTATTATTATGTGGTCACAAACTCAAATTCATGAGGAAAAATTGGTGCACTGGGTGGGATTCGAACCAACGAATCCCTACGCTACCTGGATTACCAGACTAGCGCGTTAACCACTTGACCACCAGGAATTCGAACCAATAATTAATACAAAGACTACAATACAAATAATTGTCTACTTCCCATCCAGAACATTGGAGATGGCGGTCAGAAGAGGGTACTTTCCCTGGCCACACACGTCAGAGAAATCATCCTGATCCACAGACCAGCACATGTAGCCCGCCAGCTGCTTCTCTAGGATGTACTGACCCTGCACAAGTGGAACAGCGGGAGTTAAAGGGTTAATTTCTTTATTGTTTTAGGCACTTTGATTAAATTAAGGGTGAAGTTAATAGACAAAATCTTGATTAGACAAACAATGAAATTATAAAGAAAAAATAAATAGATTGAACAAAGAAACAAGAACAAAAAAGAGAATAAAGCTAATGTCCTACCTTAAGGGCGGGGTTATCGCCTGTGCCAATCTCTTTCACCCAACCCAACCAATCCACCTAGTTGAAAGAGACGTGATAATAATAATAATATCGCCTTATTTATACTGCCCGATTAGGACTATTATGTCCCATTATACCAGCAGTAAGCCCAAGACGTATTATTATGTGGTAAAAATCCCAAATGGGAGGATAACTTGTCATATCCCGGCTGGGTTTCGAACCCGCGACCTCTGGAATCTCTGGATTCACAGAGTGCCGCCTTTACCACTGAGCTACCGGGACAGCTAATATGACCATGTAGTTGAAATAAAAGCTCACCTTAACTTTCAAGTCTGCTGCTGAATCAAAACCCGCCCACTGGTTATCCTTGTAAACATACGAACCCCCATTCTCTGGTTTGGAAACCTCTGTCCAACCGTTGTTCTTGATGTTGGCACAGATCTGAAACAGGTACATATTATATAATAATAAGCTTTATCTTTGTGTTACATGTAACAATTTTAGGTATATGTAATATTATATAAAACTAGGATTCTTTTAATTTTTAATTTACTTTCCTCATTTTTACTCAGCAGTTTGATCTATAAGGCGGCGGACTTGTAATTCTAATAATAATAATAATAATAATAATACCCGGTGTACGGGAGTATATTTACGGGAATAGCCCTATTTACAATGTCAACAATAAAAATTTCAATAAATACAAAGATTAAAATAAAATATTGTTAAAAAGTATACAAATAAAGCTTACGAGAAAAGTAAATGAATAGGTAAGTATAAACAAAGTCAGGTAAAATCAAAATCGTTGTCATGGTTTGCTGCTCGAATCATTCTGTTTAGAGGCGAGAAATGTGAGTAGTTGGTAGCACATGTTGTTGAGTAAAACAAGTTATTTTTTCTCAGCCTTCTATGACAGTCAAAAGATACTGTGGACAAGAGTTTGTTACAATCAATCAGTCCAGTTAGTAACTTTTTCAGGAAAAATGAGTCCGCTTGTAGGCGGCGCTCTGACAGCGTGTCGATACCTACAACAAAATTAGAATAACGCAGTCCACAGTAGAACAAAAAACGTTTTTGGACTCTGTCCAGCAAGTTGGCATGCACATTATAATGGGGTGACCATACCACACTACCGTATTCCAGTAGAGAACGAACCAGGGCCAAGTACAAAGTCTTGAAGGAAACTGCTGATAGACCTTTAGAAGAACGAAAGACATAACCCAAGAGTCGATGACAACGCATTGAGAGGTTCGAGATGTGAGCAGAAAAAGAGAGTTTTACGGTCCATTAAAATTCCCAAGTCCTTAATCTGATCAACATGCACAAGAGGTTGATCGTTCAGAAGATACTGAAATGTAATTTGCTCACGATGCATAGAAAAGCACATAACAGCACACTTATGCAACGTTAACTGTAAGCCATTGAGTGAAAGCCATTGGTTAAATGAATCGAGATCTTTTTGGAGTAGTAAACAATCAGCTGAAGTTGAAATAGATTTGTAAATTTTAACATCATCTGCGAACATCTGGAAAGAAGAATGACAAATAAACCCAGGAAGATCATTAAAGAAGAGGCTAAAAAGAAGTGGGCCGGAGTGACTGCCTTGACCCACGCCCGAAGATACATTGATATAACCGGAAACATCATTGCCAATCTTAACAATCTGAACACGACCATTCATTGAATTCTCCAACCAACAAAGAAAAGAATCACCAATGCCATAAGATCTCAATTTGGCAATAAGAAATTTAGGATTTACCCTATCGAATGCTTTGGCAACGTCGGTATATACAGAGTGAACATCTTTGCCAGATTGGAACGAGGTTAATATATCTTGTTGATAGGAAAGGAGATTCGTGACGGTGGATCGTTTCGCAGTGAAGCCATGCTGCTGTTCAGCAATGAAGTGCTTGCAGGCAAAAGAAAGTTGTCCGGAAACCAACTGATCGAGTAGTTTTGGTATTGCAGACTGAACGCAAACACCTCTGTAATTACCAACGTTCGACCTGTCACCAGATTTATGTATAGGAAATATGAAACTAGATTTCCACTTTGACGGATACACACCAGAAGAAAGAGATCTGTTAAACAAGATGGTCAAAGGTTTTGCTAAGGATGCAGCACATTTTTTTAAGATGAAACTGGGGACATCATCCGGGCCTGAAGAAAATTTTTGTGGCAAAGATGACAAAGCTTTCAAGACATCGGCAGAAGAAAACGAGCAACAGTTAAAATCAATATGATCCAAGCGAGGATATTCAGGTACTCTGACGTCTGAATCTGAATAAGCTGCGGAGAAAGACTTAGCAAATAAATTCACAGTTTGATGACCACTGCTACTCGCTTCGCTGTCCAAATACATATCTTTTGGAAACCCATCAATCTTACGTGACTTGTTCACAAACTTCCAAAAAGACCGAGGGTTGGATTTGAGATCCCTGTCAGACTTTTGCATGAATGAAGTATAGCAACTGGAGCCCAAGGAACTACAGCGAGAACGGAGTGAAGAGAATCGAACATAATCAGTTGCTCCAGAAATTCTGGAGGATTTCTAATATGAACCTAATAACAAATAGTTCCACATGTAACAATTTTAGTGTGTAGCGCAGAATCATAGGACTTTACCACTTTAATATACAATATCGTGTATATTGTATTTTACTTCCGAGAAATTTCTAATATTAGAAATCGGAAGTATTGTGTTCGTTTTTTTTTAAAAAAATATTTTTTTGCTCCGATTTCAATTTTTTTCATATTTCTGGACGTTTCATAACCTCCTGAGCAAATTTGGTTTTGTGTCCGTCTGTCGGTCTGTCGGTCTGTCGCTCTGTCGGTCTGTTAAAACGATTCCTTGTAACGCGCAAATCTCGAAAACCACTCGACCGATTTTGATGAAATTTTGCACACATCTAGGAGACATTCTGTAGATGGTTCCGTTTTAAATTCATTGAATTCGTACTAGCGGTTCTTGGTGAAAAAGACCATGCGCCTGACCACTAACTTTTTACTTAAACGCTTATATCTCGTGAACGGTACACCCGATTTTAATGAAATTTTGTATGGTTATGCATATTATTATTTTACATAGGCCTTTTATATTTATTTTTTAGTTAATTATAATTTGACTCAGATATTTAAGAAAATCCGAAATTTTGGACAAAAAAGTCAAAAAATAAGAACCACGACTTGCCGATACAGAATTTTTTGTAAAATCTAGAATGTAGAAAAAACAATATTCTACCATATAAAATAAATTTGAAGAAAATCGGTTCAGTCGTTTTGGAGATACAAGTAAATTTGTATAAAATCTCAAAATTGGCACGTGTTTACAATGTGAAACAATCACGAGGAAGTATTGTGTCCAGAATTGGCAGTGTTTTTTATATTATTAAGCCTCCTTGTAAAGACAGTGGTAGAATTGCTGAGTCATTCCTCCACGGTCTACAATCGTTCACAATGACGCCACCCTATGATGATGATCGTGTATTTTTTTCCCCTGTGATTCTTCCACTGGTCGCTGGTTCAAATCAAAGCAGCTACTCATTTTTCCTCACGAGGTATGAGTGAACCCCGAACATCCAAGCACAGAGCAGAAAAAATTCTGTCCCGCTGGGGATCGAACACAGGTCATCATGGGTGCAATGCCTAGCGCGCAAACTCACTCGGCCACGGTGACTACTGGCCCTAATATTTATAGGTTCAGTTGGTAAGGAATGTTCTTGGGGCAAAAGAACAGAGAGAAAAAAAAACATTGTAGAAGCCAAATAAAAATGGCTTAGGATGGGTCCTCTGTATACAAAAAAAGAAATGAAAAATAAAAGAAATGATTTATTATTATTATTAATATTTGGTATTGGTATTGGTAAAGGTAGGGCTATCGGCTACGAAAGCTCTTTGTCACTGCGACCTTAGATACATCTTTTGTGACATGCCCATGTTATTCAAAAAGAGATCTAAGCTTTTAATATAGCTTAAGATTCTTTTAGGACTGATTTCATTAACTTCTTTAGGTGTTAAAATCAACCTTGAGAAGTGTTTCAGTCGGGTGTGAGAGGCTGCTCCACATTCACAGAGAATGTGTTTTGCTGTCTCTGGGCCTCTTCACAGAGACGGCACTTTGCGTCTTGAGCAATACGCCCAGTAACGCCCTGCAATTTTCACTCACCTCATTATACCTCAGGGCCCGCTGCAGGGCGCCTATCCCGGCCGTGGGGGCGCCCAACCCATTCTGACTCGGGTCCCTGAGGGTGTAGCTCACCCCGTACAGGGGCACGCCCACAATCAACTTTCCCGCGGACACGCCCTTGCTTAGCCACGCCTCCACTGTGGCTTTCTGAAATAATAATTTATTTATTTTATGAATTGACCAGGAGGAGTCCCCATTAATACAAAGATATTTAAATCTACACGTAAAAAAAACTTACAGCTATAAAAAAAGAACAAAACAAATGCACCTAAAACAATATATTCCGTAATGCTTAAATAGTAAAATGTAATAATAATGTAATGCTCTGAAATAGGTGATTACACATGTTAATTTTAACAAAGGGTTGAAACCGTTAATTTGTATAAAATAATCTCTGTATTAATAGGTCACAATTTTAGTGGGTAGCGCAGAATCGACCTCATTAGCTTGATCGATAAGGCAGTGGACCAGTAACCTGGAGGTCAGTGGTTCAAGTCCCGGTTACAGCGTAGTTTTAGTAAAGCGAGTTTGAGTAGTTGTGATATCACGAAAGTGATGAACACAAATATGAGAACTTAGCCCAGAATCATAGATATTTAATATAGAATATATTGTTTTGACCCTAATTCCGCCACTGGTCGCTGCTCACATCAAATGAGCTACTCATTTGATGATTCTTCGAGGTTTTTTTTTATGGAGCTACTCATTTTTCTTCACAAGGAGTGTACTACGAATATCCAAGTAACGGTCCGAAAAATTCCTGCCCCGCTGGGGATCGAACCCAGGTCACCATGCGTGCAATGCCTAGCGCGCTAACTCACTCGGCCACGGTGACTACTTTCTGAAAGAATAATAATGAGGATGCCCCAGCGTCGATGGCACGTTGAATGCACCAGTTCTCCAAGGATCACCGAAGTTAACCAACGTCCAGCGAGGTGAAGACTTCGTGATACAGGCATTCTGGCCCAACTCAAGCTGGGTGAGGTTAATGTGGGTAGCAGGTTTGTAAGTACCCTGCGAATGGAGGGCAAAACCCCCGTCGTGATAGGACCATAAAAACGACTTCAAAAAAAATATACAATATACAAAAAATATCTTCGAAACCAAGGGAGATCGACCTTTCTGTATGGGTATATTATTTGTTGGAAATGGTCCAATGAATCATCAGTAGACCGTTGTCACCATGTGTCGGGACCACCCAGTATAAAAAAATTGAAATTGGGGCAATTTTTTTTTTTTTTTTTTTTTAAATTACAAAAACGGACATAAAAGATGAGGATAGTTCTGCGGCTGTCACTTACCACTTCCTTCAAGGGTGCGGTGAGTCCCGTAACATTATCACTGCCTATACTGTAGTCGTAAGTCATCAGGCCTATCCAGTCCAGGTTTTCCTGCAGGATGGGAGGGTCGTAGTCTGAAATGGAAGATGACGTCATCAGAAAAGAAAGAAACATGTCTCTTTAAATCTCCCATTATTTCCATCATGTCAACTTTAACACCCTGGAAAACCAACCGGATATTTTCCAGTAGGGAAGAGACCAGCAACAGTTATTACCCTCATAGATGTCATCATTTGACTTTGTATCTGTGTTGGTGTAGTTGCTTTCAAAAAAAATAAAAAAAAGCAAACGAATCGGGGCTAAGTGGCGGAGAATGCTTGAGGCATTAACTTCGCTCCTCATTACAAGACAATTTTTTCGGCCGCAGTGTGCGGTTGATTTCAACCAAAAATTTCGTAGTTGGTGTGGTATATAAGATCTACTTTCATACTAAATTTCAAGTCTCTAGCTCTTACCGTTCTCGAGATATCTTGTTCACAGACGGACAGACAGACAGACGCACGGACCAATGGCCGAAAACAACTTTTTTGGTATCCTGAGGCTATGATTCGTCCAGAAATGTGAAAAACTGGATAGTTCAAATTTTCGACGAAAACAATATCTACCTTCTTTATTATATTTTTTTTATTATTTATATCATTTTACTTTGTAATTGCCTTTATTGTTAGGGCGTTAAGTAATCTTAAAAAAAAAAAAAAAAATATAGGATAAGGAAAGTAAAAACTGGGTAGGTCAAATTTTCGACGAAAACAATATCTACCTTCTTTATTATATATTTTTTTATTATTTATATCATTTTACTTTGTAATTGCCTTTATTGTTAGGGCGTTAAGTAATCTTAAAAAAAAATATAGGATAAGGAAAGTAAGAACACTCACACTTCTCGATGTTGCCCACATTGCCTGACACGGCCGCTGTGAGGAGAAACCCGTACTCCTTGAAAGCGGCCCTGAGTTTCACAACCAGCTTGGAGAACCCTTTCTTGCCCTCCTCAGCAGACTTGCAACTGCCCTGGACAATGGGAAGAATAATAAGGGCCGAATTATGAAACAGGATTAGATTTAATCTAACGATCAGCTGACTATAGTGCGCTGTGATTGGTTGGAAATTCCCCCTGGAGGTCGTGTTAAGGTATTAGATTTAGGGCGAAATTAATACAAACATTCTATATCACAAGTCATTACTAAGCGTCGGTTTTCCCTATCTTACACAGTACGCAATCCGTGACTTAGCGCTAGTACGCTATAGATTAACTAGGCGGTGCTAAGGAGCTGCGGAACTGCAGCACCCCCAGACGAAAAAAAGAGAGGATTTTCTCAAGTCCTATAGCTCGTACACAATGAAAATCATCACACATTTCTAGAATATTAATTATTAATGCATAATTCCTACGATTGGCATGGTAAACAAACTCAAACTCTTTAGATACTGAGAGAGCAACTCTATAATCGTCTTCACAGTTTTCAACTTTGAAGACGGGGATACCTTTGTATTATTTTTTATTTTGATAATATTTATCTTTGTCAAATAAATAAAAATAATGTTTAAAAAAATTCCATTTTATTCCGGTTTATGTGGCAGCACCCCCAAAACATTTACCCACCACCGCGCCTGTTCGCTAGGACCTAGAGTCTAGGGTCTAGGCTATACTTGTTGGGTAACTGTATTGAAAGCCTCCTGAGGGCGAAGTCACCGTGGCCGAGTGAGTTAGCGCGCTAGGCATTGCACCCATGATGACCTGTGTTCGATCCCCAGCGGGGCAGGATGTTTTCTGCTCTGTACTTGGGTTTTTCGGGATCCACCTCTTCATACCATTTATTTATTATATTTATTTATTACCTGAGGGCAGCCAGGGTACTCATAGTCCAGGTCAATCCCTTTCACGTTGTACTTCTTGAGAAACTCGACGGCACTCGTCACCAGGATGTCCATCAGGCTTTCGTTGGCGAAGAGTTTCGGCCATGCCTCGTTGGCAGACTCACCCCAGCCCCCCAGACTGATCGACACGGTCGCCCCTTCCTTGGCGGCGCGTGCCACTAGTTTCTCCAGGAGTCCTGGGAGCAATGAGGGGAATGTGAGATGAGATGAGGTTTCTGCTTATAAATAATAAAAAAAAAATGTGTTTCTTTGTGTTATTATATCACAATTTTACTGAGAAGCGCAGAATTATAATAATAATATCGCCTTATTTATACTGCCCAATTAAGACTATTAAAGTCCCATTATTCCAGCAGTAAGCCCAAGACATATTAATATTATGAGGTAAAAATCCCTAATGGAAGGATAACTTGTCATGTCCCGGCTGGGTTTCGAACCCACGACATCTGGATTCTCTGGATTCACAGAGTGCCGCCTATACGACTGAGCTACCGGGACAGCTGATTATAGGACTTTTCCATATCTTTATTATCCTAATATCTTATTTTTGCCCATAATTCTGCCACTGGTCGTTGCTCACATTTTTCCTCACGAGCTATGAGAGGACCCCGAACACCCAAGTACAGAGCAGAAAAAAGCCTGCCCCGCCGGGGATCGAACCCAGGTCACCGTGCGTGCAATGCTTAGAATCGGTCAGAATTTTACACTCCAGTCGGGATTCGAACCCGTAGTGGTATTGGTGGTAATATGGAACACCTTTTGTTTTCCCCCCAAAAAGGTATGAAAACTGATATGAATATAATTCCTGAAATGAAAGACACGTTTCAAATGTTGTCCTTAATGTTTTCTAAAAGATTCAAGCTATTATCTTTAAATATTTTCCGAAAAAAAGTCAATTTTCGAGAGGACCTCAAAAATGATGCCTGAGAAATTGGGGTGGTAATATGAAACACAGGTGCTGGTAATATGGAACACATGCTGGTATTATGGAACAAAAATAAAACACGTTTTTAATCGACTGAAGGTTTCTTTTTATTAAGAAATTTGACAAAGCAGTCTTAGTAAAATTGAAAGTTGCCTAAAAGGCTCAAAGAAGAAAAGTTTTCTTTCATTTATTAGCCACAAAAGTCGCATATATAAACTGTCTTCCCCTTTACATTCTCAGTGGAAGAACAGAGAACATGCGCCCACTTCTGGCACATTACACACCGAATCCACTCCTCTTTTGATTTACTCTCAGAAAACTTTTCGCAACAGAAGAGACATTCTGCATCATCACTGACCTCTGAAATGTTAACTCCAACAACCTCATCCAAAACCTAACCTAATCTAACAAACAAACAAAATCAAATTTTCTAGGTACCTACATCCCTCGGGGTTTGAACCCGGGTCTCTCAATTTATATCATAAGGCTTTACTTATAATACCATCGAGATTTTTTATTCTAAATAAAAAAGAATATAATACTTAAGTGAAATGTCATTGTTAATCAAAAATGTAAAAACACCATTAAAATGCATTGTAATTTAAAGGGTCATAATATGGAACACTTGTTCCATATTCCAACCACTTGACCAATTTGAGTTTCGACAGTAAATTCCGAGTGAAACTTAACGATAACCTCTTATAAACACAGAACAATGAAAATAAATAGTTTTTTACAACTTATCTAAATACACTATGTTTTAAAAAACGAAATAATTACTGAGCTACGTAAAAAGTTCACTTACCAGAAAAAAAACTTTTCATCGCCAAAAAAACGAATTTGCTTCTGATAAGAAAACTATACAAACTATCCTGGATCAAAACAAAACAATGTCACGTGGTTATGACAGAGAACTTGTTTCCGTGTCGCGCGGCTAGATAGCGCCTCTAGCATCGTTGGAATACGTCTGTTCCATATTACAACCCCGTTTCATATTACCACCACTACCCCTAACCTCCGGGTCAGCAACCAATGCTCTTGACCACTCTGCCACGGAGGTGGGAAAACCTTACCCAGTCCTCCATTGTCCGACAGATCGGCGGCCGGGTCCAGAATCTTCACCGTGTAGCTGCTGTTGTCCAGCCCCATGAATGAGTAGACCAGGTGGCGACACAGATTATAGTCCACCGAATCTTCGGTGAAGTTACGCTCGTGCGCCCAGCTAGTGTAGTAGCAGACCTTGGTGTGGCCCCGCCCATATGGGGCCGGCTCGGTGGCTGACACCCCTGGAAAAATAATAATAATAATATCGCCTTATTTATACTGCCCGATTAAGACTATTGAAGTCCCATTATTCCAGCAGTAAGCCCAAGACATATTATTATGTGGTAAAAATCCCAAATGGGAGTATAACTTGTCGTGTCCCGGCTGGGTTTCGAACCCACGACCTCTGGAATCTCTGGATTCACAGAATGCCGCCTTTACCATTAAGCTACCGGGACAAAAGAAAAAGATTCAGGGCCGAGTTATGAAACAGGATTAGATTCATCTAAGTGGACACTTTCCTCAACACGCTCTCTATTGGGAATTTCAACCAATCACAGCGCACTGTAGTTTGAGTTAATACTGTCGGGTTTCTCTTGGTTATTGTTTTAGGCGGGGTTATTACCATAGGCAATAACCCCGCCCTTTAGTTAGGACACATGTATATATTTTTTTTTCTTGTTTATATTATTAATATTGTCAATTTTTATATTTCATTTTTACCATTATTTGTCTGTATACATATTATATGTTCTACTAATAAAGAGTTTCTAAATAAATAAAAAAGGATCCACTTAGTATAATCTGATCCTGTTTCATAATTCGGCCTTTAATATGGTATTTATTTATTTAAAGATGCGTATTTCACAGCTTTTTTTATTTCGTAGTCATGAAACAGCAGCTTGCCTATACAATAGAATGCCTCCCCTGTGATGGGCGAGAAGTAACACAATACTTCCCAATTAGGTGCTGGGTCAACACGAGCGCACCGGAATATATCCTTTACAAACAACCAAATTTTGCAATTTTTTTGTCGGCTCTGAGGATCGAACGCGGGACTTTCCGCAAGGCAAGCGAGTGTCCTACCACTGAGCTTAATCGTGCGCTTAAAGTACATTATTAATCAGATGTCTGTCCAGGTAGCTCAGTGGTAAAAGCGGCACTCTGTGAATCCAGAGATTCCAGAGGTCGTGGGTTCGAAACCCAGCCGGGACATGACAAGTCATCCTCCCATTTGGGGTTTTTACCACATAATAATATGTATTGGGCTTACTGCTGGAATAATGGGACTTTAATAGTCTTAATCGGGCAGTATAAATAAGGCAATATTATTATATTATATTATTATTATGGTATTTTTTTAAATAGGTAAGCGTCTTTCACAGTTTTTTTTTATATCTTACCTTGGAAGGTGCATACTATCAGCACCAACAAGAAAGCACCAAATACAATTTTCATACTTTACTAATATGAATGAACTGATTTTTTAAATCAGCGACCCTGCTTAGCGAAAGAAATTAACACTGATTTACGGATTGAAATTTTGTTTTAGAGTCCCCGACCAAAAAAAAAAAAAACCATCTGAGCAAACAATCGTTCCAGGTGTCAATAATTACCTACCTGTTTTTTCGTTCAGTGTGAATGCGTGACACTGAAAACGTGATCTAACTCTAGTTGCTTACACATAGCGTGTAAATTAGAATAATATAACACTCTTTAGTGGAAGGTAACCAACAGGCGAGGTCAATGCTCAAAGCTTTTTCTACCACCTAACCCTCAGAGTCTTATTATTATGTGGTCACGAACTCAAATTATTGAGGGAAAATTCATGCACTGGGTGGAATTCAAACCAACGGATCCCTACGTTACCTGGATTACCAAACTAGCGCCTTAACCACTTCACTACCAGTGCATGGTTCCTCCCGGCGAGTGTAGACCTACGTCGCTTTAGTTCCACATATACAAGTTCCACATAATTATATAAAATATCCACACATACAAGTTGAATTTTATTTGCATAATTTGCGTAAATCATAGCAAAATATCAGTAGCAACAAAATATTATTTTAGACGTGTAAAATCTGCTTACCTACAGTTGAGTAAATGAGTCCAGACACATTTACACAGCTGCAAAAAAAATGTGTGATCCTAAAACACCACCACAAAAAACAGTAACAACAACAACACTATTGACAACGTAGAAAAACTCTGAAAAACCAGCCAAAAAAAAAAAAAATTGCGCCACCAACGTATGAACAGTATGAACAGAAAAGTGAGAAGTTGTACTAGATGTACATGAATATCAGAACATACCTTGTTAGTTAAAGTGTTAGTGCCAGCATCGATGGCTCGTTGAATGGACCGGTTCTTGTAGATCACCGAAGTTAAGCGACGTCCGGCGAGGTGAAGACTTTGTGATGCTGACATTCCGGTCCAACCCAGGCTGGGTGAAGTTAATATGGGTTGTAGCTTTCTGAGTTTTCTGCGAATGGAGGGTAACACCCCCGTCGTGTTATTATGATCATGCACTTGAAAGCGACGTTAAACCCTAATTAAAAAAAGTGTTTCTTTTCCTTTTTCACGCCAATCCCCATTTTTTCCATCTTTTTCTTCATGTTTTACCGAAGGTCAGAATTATCGTGATTTTCTATGATTGGCAGCTTTGAATGCTTCATCCGATTGTCTTATGGAATATGACCTTGTCTACCAATACAATACAAAAAAAATTAACTATCCGCTCGCGAAACAAATCATTTGTATCTCGAACGACCTTTGATGTTTAAAAAAAACTATAAGCAACAATATCATTGTAATTTTCCCACAAACTTCTACTCTGACGCGCACGGAATTTATTATTTATTTTCCACTGTTAAAGAGGTTTTGAAAATTGCTTTTTATCCTGCAACCAACCAACCAACAAACGGAAGGAGCCTTAGGCATTAAATCTGGGCTTCCATAAAATCTTTCCATCACCGTTAGTTAGGTATCTATCCTTCTCTCACGGATGAGCAATCATATTATTTATTATCAATTGTTAAAAAACCTATTATTTAAAAAGTTGTTAAAAAAACACTTTGTAATCTGCTACCATCTTCAGGAGCTTAGGGCATTTGATATGGGTGTCCATTCCATGCTTCCACAACCGATGGTTAGGTTATACAAATCTAATCTCCTCTTACCATCACGGATTTTTTTTAAATTTTAATATTACCAGCTGATCATGATCTGCTCTTCTCTGTTCACCTGTTTTACTGTGGTAATAATTACTATGAGTTGTACAATAATCATGAAACAATAATCTTCCTCTTAACACAAAGTAACTGTTCCTATAAAAATTATAGAAAAATGAATTAAAATTTAGACAGCGTCGATGGCGCGTTGAAAGCACCGGTTCTCATAGGATCACCGAAGTTAAGCAACGTCCAGCGAGGTGAAGACTTCGTGATGCTGGTATTCCAGCACAACCCAGGCTGGGTGAGGTTAATGTGGGTAGCAGGTTTGTGACCATGCAGTTGAAAGCGATGTCAAACCCAAATTTATATTACCAAAAGCTGTATTTAAGCATGTAAATCACAATACCAAAGATCGTTACAATTACCTTATTGAAAAGGGATCCAAACACAGATTTATAGTAAAAAGACGCATTTACGCATGTACATGACAATGCTACAGATCATTATAATGAGAAGGTATCCAAACACAGATTTATAGTAAAAAGCTGCACTTACGCATGTATGTACATGAAATGCCACAGATCTTTTTCATTGAAAAGAGAGTTCCCAACACAGATTTATAATAAAAAGCTGCACTTACGCACATGTACATGACAATGCCACAGATCATTATAATGAGAAGGGATCCAAACACAGATTTATAGTAAAAAGCTGCACTTACGCATGTACAATGTACATGACCATGCCACAGATCATTATAATGAGAAGGGATCCAAACACAGATTTATAGTAAAAAGCTGCACTCACGCATGTATGTACAATTGTACATGACAATGCCACAGATCTTTTTCATTGAAAAGAGAGTTCCCAACACAGATTCATAGTAGAAAGCTGCATTTACGCATGTACATAACAATGCTACAGATCATTATAATGAGAAGGGATCCGAACACAGATTTATAGTAAAAAGCTGCACTTAGGCATGTACATGACAATGCTACAGATCATTATAATGAGAAGGGATCAAAACACAGATCTACATATAGTAAAAAGCTGCACTCACGCATGTATGTACATGACAATGCCACAGATCTTTTTCATTGAAAAGAGAGTTCCCAACACAGATTTATAGTAAAAAGCTGCACTTACGCATGTACATGACAATGCTACAGATCATTATAATGAGAAGGGATCCGAACACAGATTTATAGTAAAAAGCTGCACTTACGCATGTACATGAAAATCCCACAGATCATTACAAGTATCTTATTGAAAAGGGATCCAAACACAGATTTACCTATAGTAAAAAGCCACATTTACGCATGTACATGACAATGCTACAGATCATTATAATGAGAAGGGATCCAAACACAGATTTATAGTAAAAAGCTGCACTTACTCATGTACAATGTACATGACCATGCCACAGATCATTATAATGAGAAGTATCCAAACACAGATTTATAGTAAAAAGCTGCACTCACGCATGTATGTACATGACAATGCCACAGATCTTTTTCATTGAAAAGAGAGTTCCCAACACAGATTTATAGTAAAAAGCTGCACTTACGCATGTACATGACAATGCTACAGATCATTATAATGAGAAGGGATCCAAACACAGATTTATAGTAAAAAGCTGCACTTACGCTTGTACAATTGTTCATGACAATGCCACAGATTATGATGAGAAGGGATCCAAACACAGATTTATAGTAAAAAGACGCATTTACGCATGTATGTACATAACAATGCCACAGATCTTTTTCATTGAAAAGAGAGTTCCCAACACAGATTTACAGTAAAAAGCTGCACTTACGCATGTACATGACAATGCCACAGATCATGATGAGAAGCGATCCAAACTCAATTTTATAGTAAAAAGCTGCACTTACGCATGTATGTACTTGTACATAACAATGCCACAGATCTTTTTCATTGAAAAGAGAGTTCCCAACACAGATTTATAGTAAAAAGCTGCACTTACGCATGTACATGACAATGCCACAGATCATTATCAGTGCCATAATGAGAAGCGATCCAATGGCCACCTTCCTCGAGATGGACCGGCTGGGTTGGAGATTGAATCCGGGCATTTTGGACAGCACGGAAATACGACTCGGGATAAACGGAACGTAAGTTTTCGAAACGAATCGTAGGTGTTCCAAATAGAACGTATTTGAACACAATTATCAGTTAACGGAACGTAAGACCGCACAATAATTCGGTTAAAAAACAGAAAGTGTTCGAAACGAAACGTAGGTGTACATGTACAAAATACTCACGGAACGTAAGTGTTCTAAACGAAATGTAAAATGATTGATTAAAAGAACGTAAGTGTGCCAATGTTAACGGAACGTACCTAATAGTTCTTAACGAAATGTAAAATGTTTGGTTAAAGCAACGTAAGAGTGCACAGTATCAACGAAACGTAAAATGATTGATTAAAGGAACGTATGTGCGCTAGTCAGTTAACGGATCGTAAGTGTTCTTCACGTAATGTAAAATGTTTGGTTTAAGCAACGTTAGTGTGCAAAATAATTGATTAACGAATTGTAAGTGTTCCACAGTGGCGGCTCCTGACTTCAAGACTAGGTGAAGACAAATTATACCCAGAAGTATTGAAAAAATAAAATTATTAATTTATCAGATCTTAGTTCTTATGGTCTCATAAACACAGCCCATTGTAAGTTATGGCTGTTTCCCTGCAGAGCATGATTTTCTCTCATACCAGTTTTGCATCATATAAGTTTTTATAGGTACTTTTTTTGGAGAACACTTGGTACTTAATGAATAAACAAGGCCAGCAGAACAATTTGTCAACACTTGAGCTGGTACACAGCCATTCATTTTTCATAAGCCATTCAGGCTTGAACTGTATGGCTGTGGGGCAGGCATTTGCTTTACTTTTTTAGTGGTGGTTATACATAGTAATTGGAGAAATTGGACATCCAGTAATCATAATATCTTTCTTAGACTCATTACTTCTTAATCTGAATGGGGTTACTTTTAATGTTTGAACCCCATGATTTTGTGGGAATCTCATTGTTTCTTTGAAATATTCATCTTAATAAAAAATATTTAGGTATTCATTCATCTTAATAAAAAATATTAACTAAAAGTTGGTAAAACGGAATTAAAATAAAAATATTAGGATTATACCTCAGTAGATAGGTAGGTACAACATTTTAAAGAGGGGTTAGAACTGGGAAGGAAAGAAAGTTAGTTGAAGACTAAAAATTACAATCCAAAACTGCAAGAAAATCCACCACCAGATTACAAAATAAATCTAAGAAAACATACTTACTACAAATATAAAATCAGCTTAAATTTGTGTTACCATTGATGTTTAAATGACTATTTATGAAAAACACAGATATTGCCTTATAATTTTAAGTACCTACTTCACTGGAAGCTGTGTGCTTAGCTACCTGCATAATTATAATGTTATTTCTGACACTGAAAGAAGTACATAGCTACTTCATATTCAACTTATTATGAAAAGCACAGGTCAGATCAGGTAGGGAAAATGTTTCTATCCTGTATCAAATACTGGGAAATAACTTTATTAATTAGTTACACCAATTAAAAGTCACTTGATTACCGTTGAAACGATTTGAAAATAATCTAATAAAATTTAAAAAGTGCGCCACAAGTTTTTGTTTACATTCTAAAGATAAGAGATACAATGTTGCCAAGTTAATTTCATAGCTAAATTTCTACAAACTTCAAGAGCTATATTTTAAATTTAAAGAAATCCCTCAAATCATGTAAGACGTATTTTTTATTTGAAAAAATAATACTACACCGCCTGAACAGAATTTTCTCTTGAGAATTTCATTTCAACACGTCTAATTTCATGATTTTTTTAAAAGTGGTTCCATAGTCAGGATCTTAAACAGTACCACCATTGTCCCTATTTAAAAACTTCTTGGAACAACTAGATACCAGATTATCTTATTTGGCTCAATTTCGGTACCTACATTAAATAATTATTTCCGAGATTTGACTTCAATCGAGATGTCCTTTATAAGACTATAGTTGACAAGATACATAAATAGTTAAAATTTATTGGTATCGGCTATCGTTTAGGAACTATGTACAAAACTAGAACCCAAAAAATGAGAAATAATATCCAAAATTCCTGACACAAAATCCTGCTTTCCTAACGCCTACGTTATTATTATTATTTTTTTTTTTTAATATTACAAGATTGTGCTAGATATGTGAGGCTAAATCATTGACTGGTTTCCTAGGTCTGGCATAATGCTACTGGCAACAATGTTAATATCAAAAACACATGACATCGCACATGGTATGTGGCTTCGTGACATTTCGTATGAGGTCGTGTAGATAATGTAAACTGAATACAACTGAAGACTGTCCTCAGTAGCATATTACATAGATATAGTTCTTGCCTAATATTTCATGATACCTACTTGGAAATACTCAACTCTGATTGGTTGATTCAAGGACAACTGAAGACAATTTCGAATTGTCTTCACATTTGGTGTTCTCCTTGGAAAGTAACATGAAATGTTAAGCAGCATTGATCTATTTTACACAAAGCTTACTCTTTTTTTTTTTTTTTCTTTGAGTTGGATCAATTGTGCCATGTTCAAGGGATTATGAGTAGTGTTTTCACTGTTCAAAATTAGGTGAAAATGTCTTCAGTGTCTTCACCCGACGAGCCGCCACTGTTCCAAACGGAACGTAGTGTAGGTGCACAAAATTTTAAGTGCGCACAATGGTACTTGGTTTACGAAACGGACGTGTTCTAAACGGATCGTGGGTACTCTTTAAATTATTAGGTGTATATAACTAAAAAGTTGAAAAACACCACTTTAATATAATAGAATATAGATAGACAACGCAGTTTTTTTCTCTCACTAGACTAGGTACATTTTTTCAAGTCATTTAAGAAAGCTGTTTTTTTCATTTAAAAAATAACCGTTTAAATTATTTGGTATTGCAAATGAACACTAGTTTTTAGTTTATTTTAGTTAAATCACTTTTTACCTAGTTAATACATTAATAATTTAAAAAAAATGGAAATAAACATGAACTTTTATTTTCAGACATTCAAATTTCATCTCTTCTTTACAATGAATACGTGGGTCACCAAGAAACGTAACCAATATCGGGGAATTACTAAATTTCTAAAATTAGAAAAGTACTGTGTTCGTTTCTGTAAAATAATATTTTTTTGTTCCGATTTCAATTTTTTTTCTTCACCGAAACCACTTAAAAAATCCAAACCCGTCCAAAAAGAAGATAACAACGGAAAAAAATAATGAAAATAGCTAATATAGGAACAGATGTGTGATGGTTTCAGCACATTAGTGTAATACTCGTCAACAGACAAATGCATACTTTATAAAAAATAAAAATACCCTAAACCAATTATGGACACAATACTTCCTCGTGATTGGTTCACATTGTATACACTTGGCAATTTTGAGATTTTATACTACCTAAATCACTTGTATCTCCAAAACATTTTAACCGATTCTCTTTTGAAATCAGTAGTTTCTGAGATTTACGCCTTACAAGGAATGTAGAAATTACCAGACAGACACAGGACCAAAGTTACTCAGGTGCGTTAACCGACAGCCCACCAAACGGATTTTGTCCAAATAAGGCTCAACGTTTTGTGCTCGTTTTGTGCCGTTTTGTGCCAGCAAAAATTTATTTTGTAACCCCTACCGTTCTCGAGATATAGACCCCCCCTAGGTGGGCTGCTAGAGTAACGTTAACCTAGCAGCCCACCAAAACGGATTGAGTTGAAACTAGGTTATTGGATTCGGCTCGTTTTGTGCCGTTTTGTGCCGAAAATATTTTTTTTCCTGCGACCTTTCGTTCCCGAGATATTGACATTTGAAAAAGTCACTTTTTGGCGGGAAAATTTTTTTTCTTGGAATTTCGGAATTTTTGTATACCATCGTTTTGTGCTCGTTTTGTGCTCCAACTTTTGTCATCAAAACTTTTTTTTGTACCCCTACCGTTTGAATTTTAAAACCCCCCCCCCCCCCGGGGGTGTTGATAAAACCCTTTCCCAAAACCCCCAAACGGATTGGTTGAGTTGGTTTTTTTTATTCCTCCTTTTTTTTGGGCCCTTTTTGTGCCAAAAATATTTTTTTTTTCCCTTTCGCCTTTCGTTTCCCCAAATTGCCCCTTTTAAAAAAATAATTTTTTTGGGGGGAAAATTTTTTTTTTTTGGGAAATTTTTTGGAAATTTTTTTATCCCTTTTTTTTGCCGTTTTTTGTCCAACTTTTGTCATCAAAAATTTTTTTTTTCCCCCCCCGCTCGAGATAAGCCCCCCCCCCCCCAAGGGGGGTTTCAAACTTTCCGGAAAAACAGCCCCCAAACGGATTTATTAAACTGGGCTTTTATTGGGTCGTTGGGGCCCCTTTTGGGGCCAAAAAAAATTTTTCCCCCCACCCCTTTCTTCCCCCTCCTTTAAAGGGGGGTTGGGCCCGTGGGGAAGCTAGTGTTCACCCCCCCCGTGATCTGACAAGATTTTTTTACGACCTTTGTAGGGTTTTAAAAAACTTTTTCTTTTTAAAAACCCCAAAAAAATCATTTCTTTAAAATTTGTTTCCCCTTTTTCTTTTTAAAATTTTAAAATTTTTTAAAATTTAAAAAATTTTTTTCCCGTTTCTCGATTCCCTAAATTTACGAAAAACGTAAACGGGGGGGTTTGAATTTTTTAAAGCCAAAAAAAATTTCCCCAAAAAGGGGCCCCGGGGGTGATTTTAACATGGTATAATAAAAAAAAGTGAATAGCAAGGGAAAAACCAAATAAAAATTACCACTTTTGTTTTTTTGGGTTTTCCCTCGTGGGGGCCCCCTCTTGATCGGGGGGAAAAAAATCAATAAAAAGTGCAATTTTTTTGGACCCCATTGGGGGAAACACTATCAAATCAATTCTAAATTTTTTTTCTAGACGCCCCCTTTTAAAAAATTGCTGTCACCCGGGGTGCAAACAGGATCGCCACAAGAACCCCTTTGGGGTTTTTTTTTTTTCCCCCTTGTGGGTTTTTTTAATGGAAAAACCCCTTTTTTTTACACAAAAACCCCTTTTTACCCATTTGCTTTTTTAAATCCCAATTTTAGATAGTCGGGAAAAAGTTTTTTTCCTTTTCTGGATTGTACCCCCTAACAAAAAAATTTTTTTTCCCTTGCCTAAAAACCCCCCCAATTTAAAAAAACCCCCCCAAAAAACCACACCCACGATTCCCGCAATGGAGGGTTTAAAAAACCCCGTCCGCTAATTTAAATCAACGTTAAAAGGTTTTTAAAAAAAAAATAAATTGAAAAAAACCTAGGCATTAAAATTTGGGGGGTTTTTTTTAACCTTTCACCCCCGTTTTTCTTGCCATTTCGGCCAAATTTTTTTTTAAAGCACCCCCTCGTTTTTTTAAAATAAGCATCTCGAAACCCCCTTTTTCCCCCTGGAGTTTCCCAAATTTGTGATCTTAAAAACCGAGATTCAACTTTCTGTCCCCGGGTTTCTCATGTAAAAGGGGCCCCCCTGTGAATTTCCCAAAGGGTTTCCGGGCGGGGTTTCCCAAATCCCCGGGGGGTGACAATTTTTTCCCCCTATTT
>CM044963.1:7022781-7081458 GCA_024516035.1 Bactericera cockerelli | reverse complement strand
CTGTCCTACCTAAAGGGCGGGGTTATTGCCTGTGCCAATCTCTTTCACCCAACCCAACTGATCCACCTAGTTGAATGACCATGTCCTAGTTGAAAGAGACGTGATAATATGACCATGTAGTTGAAATAAAAGCTCACCTTAACTTTCAAGTCTGCTGCTGAATCAAAACCCGCCCACTGGTCTTCCTTGTAAACATACGAACCCCCATTCTCTGGTTTGGAAACCTCTGTCCAACCGTTGTTCTTGATGTTGGCACAGATCTGAAACAGGTACATATTATATAATAATAAGCTTTATCTTTGTGTTACATGTAACAATTTTAGGTATATGTAATATTATATAAAACTAGGATTCTTTTAATTTTTAATTTATTTTCCTCATTTTTACTCAGTAGCTTGATCTATAAGGCGGCGGACTTGTAATTCTGGAGGATTTCTAATATGAACCTAATAACAAATAATTCCACATGTAACAATTTTAGTGTGTAGCGCAGAATCATAGGACTTTACCACTTTAATATACAATATCGTGTATATTGTATTTTTTATATTATTAAGCCTCCTTGTAAAGACAGTGGTAGAATTGCTGAGTCATTCCTCCACGGTCTATAATCGTTCACAATGACGCCACCCTATGATGATGATCGTGTATTTTTTTCCCCTGTGATTCTTCCACTGGTCGCTGGTTCAAATCAAAGCAGCTACTCATTTTTCCTCACGAGGTATGAGTGAACCCCGAACATCCAAGCACAGAGCAGAAAAATTTCTGTCCCGCTGGGGATCGAACACAGGTCATCATGGGTGCAATGCCTAGCGCGCAAACTCACTCGGCCACGGTGACTACTGGCCCTAATATTTATAGGTTCAGTTGGTAAGGAATGTTCTTGGGGCAAAAGAACAGAGAGAAAAAAAAACATTGTAGAAGCCAAATAAAAATGGCTTAGGATGGGTCCTCTGTATACAAAAAAAGAAATGAAAAATAAAAGAAATGATTTATTATTATTATTATTAATATTTGGTATTGGTATTGGTAAAGGTAGGGCTATCGGCTACGAAAGCTCTTTGTCACTGCGACCTTAGATAGATCTTTTGTGACATGCCCATGTTATTCAAAAAGAGATCTAAGCTTTTAATATAGCTTAAGATTCTTTTAGGACTGATTTCATTAACTTCTTTAGGTGTTAAAATCAACCTTGAGAAGTGTTTCAGTCGGGTGTGAGAGGCTGCTCCACATTCACAGAGAATGTGTTTTGCTGTCTCTGGGGCCTCTTCACAGAGACGGCACTTTGCGTCTTGAGCAATACGCCCAGTAACGCCCTGCAATTTTCACTCACCTCATTATACCTCAGGGCGCGCTGCAGGGCGCCTATCCCGGCCGTGGGGGCGCCCAACCCATTCTGACTCGGGTCCCTGAGGGTGTAGCTCACCCCGTACAGAGGCACGCCCACTATCAACTTTCCCGCGGACACGCCCTTGCTTAGCCACGCCTCCACGGTGGCTTTCTGAAATAATAATTTATTTATTTTATGAATGGACGAGGAGGAGTCCCCATTAATTCAAAGACATTTAAATCTACACATAAAAAAAAAAACTTACAGCTATAAAAAAAGAACAAAACAAATGCACCTAAAACATAATAATTTTTCTGTAATGCTTCAATAGTAAAATGTAATAATAATGTAATACTCTGAAATAGGTAATTACACATGTTAATTTTAACAAAGGGTTGAAATCTTTAATTTGTATAAAAAAATTTAGTGGGTAGCGTAGAATCATAGATTTTTATTATTTGATATAGAATATACCTATTGATTTGACCCTAATTCCACCACTGGTCGCTGCTCACATCAAATGAGCTACTCATTTAATGATCCTTGGAACTTTTTTTATGGAGCTACTCATTTTTCCTCACGAGGAGTGTACTACGAATATCCAAGTAAGGGTAAGAAAAATTCCTGCCCCGCTGGGGATCGAACCCAGGTCACCATGCGTGCAATGCCTAGCGCGCGAACTCACTGGGCCACGGTGACTACTTTCTGAAGAAATAATGATGAGGGTCGCCATCGACCCCAGGGTCGATGGCGCGTTGAATGCACCAGTTCTCCAAGGATCACCGAAGTTAAGCGACGTCCAGCGAGGTGAAGACTTCGTGATACAGGCATTCTGGCCCAACCCAAGCTGGGTGAGGTTAATGTGGGTAGCAGGTTTGTGAGTATCCTGCGAATGGAGGGCAAAACCCCCGTCGTGATAGGACCATAAAAACGACTTAAAAAAAAAAAAAAAAAATACAACATACAAAAAATATCTTCGAAACCAAGGGAGATCAACTTTTTGTATGGGTATATTTTTTGTTGGAAATGGTCCAATGAATCATCAGTAGGCCGTTGTCACCATGTTTCGGGACCACCCTGTATGAAAAAAATTGAAATTGCAGCATTTTTTTTTTTTTTTTTACAAAAACGGACACAATAGATGAGGATAGTTCTGCGGCTGTCACTTACCACTTCCTTCACTTACCACTTCCTTCACTTACCACTTCCTTCACTTACCACTTATTTCACTTACCACTTCCTTCACTTACCACTTCCTTCACTTACCACTTCCTTCACTTACCACTTCCTTCACTTACCACTTCCTTCACTTACCACTTCCTTCACTTACCACTTCCTTCACTTACCACTTCCTTCACTTACCACTTCCTTCACTTACCACTTCCTTCACTTACCACTTCCTTCACTTACCACTTCCTTCACTTACCACTTCCTTCACTTACCACTTCCTTCACTTACCACTTCCTTCACTTACCACTTCCTTCACTTACCACTTCTTTCACTTACCACTTCCTTCACTTACCACTTCCTTCACTTACCACTTCCTTCACATACCACTTCCTTCAAAGGCTTCCTTCACTTACCACTTCCTTCAAAGGCTTCCTTCACTTACCACTTCCTTCACTTACCACTTCCTTCACTTACCACTTCCTTCAACGGCGCGGTGAGTCCCGTAACATTATCACTGCCTATGCTGTAGTCATACGTCATGAGGCCTATCCAGTCCAGGTTTTCCTGCAGGATGGGTGGGTCGTAGTCTGGAATGGAAGATGACGTCATCAGAAAAAAGAAAAGCAAACGAATCTGGGCTAAGTGGCAGATATTATTATTATTATACAATTCTAACTTTATTAGATACAAAAGGACATTATGTACATATAAATAATAATTTTAACAGTGAAAAAATAAAAAAAACAATATATACAATAAAAATTAAAAAGAATTTGCATTGCTCCGGATTACAAGACAATTATAAATATAAATTAATAATAACAATATCGCCTTATTTATACTGCCCGATTAGGACTATTAAGTCCCAATATTCCAGCAGTAAGCTCTAGACGTATTATTATGTGGTACTGGTAAATATCGCAAATGGGAGGATAACTTGTCATGTCCCGGCTGAGTTTCGAACCCGTACGTAACCTCTGGATTCACAGAGCGCCGCCTTTACCACTGAGCTACCGGGACAGACAAATTAAAATAATGCTGTTCCATTTTTTTGTATTTTATTTTATTATTAATTTATTGTTGATTGTTTTGTATAAAAAACAATGTGTAAATAAATTAACGAACACAATACTTCTTTCCTTATCTTATTAGGAATGGAAACGGGACCAAAAGCCACTTGTGACTCAAAGGTCAGTTAGCTAAAAATCAACGTCAAATTCGTAATCAGCACCTCAAAATCATTGGATTTGATATGTCAAATTGTCAAAACCCCCCTCTACGATTAATAATAAAAAAAGTTGGTCTAATCGGAACCACCGAAAATACCGGTAAATTGGAGCCGCCCTTGCGACCAATTTTTCGGCCGCAGTGTGCGGTAGATTTCAACCAAAAGTTTCGTAGTTGGTGTGGTATATAAGATCTACTTTCATACTAAATTTCAAGTCTCTAGCTCTTACCGTTCTCGAGATATCTTGTTCACGGACGGACAGACAGACAGACGCACGGACCAATGGCCGAAAACAACTTTTTTGGTATCCTGAGGCTATGATTCGTCCAGAAATGTGAAACGCTGGGTGGATCAAATTTCGATGAAAACAATATCTACTTTCTTTATGATAGGACTAGCCGTTTGCCCGTGCTTTGCAACGGGACTAAATTTCAAATTTACTAAGGCATGGCCGTACTGCTGGACAGCAATGCCTTTTTGAACTTTTTATAATTTTTCTGGACAAAGCGATAATGGTTTTGGGGGGGTCAATTCTGAGACATTTTTCGCTATCTCTTACCGTTTTGGCTAAACAACTCCGAACAAACAAACAAACATAGGTAGGTAGTCCCTTTTTCTGTTTTATATATAGAGATAAGGAAAGTAAAAAGACTCACACTTCTCGATGTTGCCCACATTGCCTGACACGGCCGCTGTGAGGAGATACCCGAACTCCTTGAAAGCAGCCCTGAGTTTCACAACAAGCTTGGAGAACCCTTTCTTGCCCTCCTCCGCAGACTTGCAACTGCCCTGCACAATGGGAAGAATAATAAGGGCCGAATTATGAAACAGGATTAGATTTAATCTAACGATCAGCTGACTATAGTCCGCTGTGATTGGTTGGAAATTCACCCTGGAGGTCGTGTTAAGGGATTAGATTTAGGGCGAAATTAATACAAACATTCTATATCACAAGTCATTACTAAGCGTCGGTTTTCCCTATCTTACACAGTACGCAATCCGTGACTTAGCGCTAGTACGCTATAGATTAATTAGGTATACTTTTCTAGCAGGCGCGGGCGGTGCTAAGGAGCTGCGGAACTGCAGCACCCCCAGATGAAAAGAAAAGAGAGTATTTTCTCAAGTCTTAACTCGTATACAATGAAAATAAACACACATTTCTAAAATAATTAATGTATAATTCTTACGATTGGCATGGTAAACAAACTCAAAATCTTTAGATACTGAGAGAGCGACTCAACGAATCCCATTTTATTTCGGTTTATGTCTCTATATTATTTTCTTTTGAAAACATACAAAAACATGTGAAATCCCCAAAATTCGCGGTATAAAAATTCCCCGAAAAGTCGTCAGCCTAAAAAATCCTGAAATCATGTTTGGCAGCACCCCGGAAACATTTTCCCACCACCCACCACCGCACCTGTTCTCTAGGACCTAGATTATACTAGTTGGGAAACTGTATTGAAAATTCTCATCACCTGAGGGCAGCCAGGGTACTCATAGTCCAGGTCAATCCCTTTCACGTTGTACTTCTTGAGAAACTCGACGGCACTCGTCACCAGGATGTCCATCAGGCTTTCGTTGGCGAAGAGTTTCGGCCATGCCTCGTTGGCAGACTCACCCCAGCCCCCCAGACTGATCGACACGGTCGCCCCTTCCTTGGCGGCGCGTGCCACTAGTTTCTCCAGGAGTCCTGGGAGGAATGAGGGAAATGTGAGATGAGATGAGATTTCATTTCACATTGTAGTGCACTGGTAGTCAAGTGGTTAACGCGCTGGTCTGGTAATCCAGAGGTAGCGTAGGGATCCGTTGGTTAAGATCCCACCCAGTGCATGAATTTTTCCTCATTAATTTGAGATTGTGACCACATAATAATGAGAGGGTTAGGTGGTAGAAAATGCTTTGAAGACTAACCTCGCCAGGTGGTTACCTTCCACTAAAGAGTATTATTATTATTAGAAAAAAAAACTTGCATGAACAGAGAATTAGAGCTATTTGAAAGATTCAGAACCACCCGAACATTACCTGTTTTTCCCCCCACCTTTATTTTTGGGTTGTGTGGAAGAGATTGTCATAGGCAATAACCCCGCCCGTTAGTTAGGACATCTTTATATATTTTGTTAATCATCTTGTTTATTATTATTACATATTTGTATATAATTATGTCCTGTATAATAAAGTATTCAATAATAATAATATTTTTTAAAAATAAGAATATTAAAAAAAGAAAGTAAGTGTGCCCCGAAACCGCTTTCGCATTACTTCAGGGCACTTTACGTTTACATCCATGCCAATCGGTCAGAATTTTACACTCCAGCCGGGATTCGAACCCGCAACCTCCGGGTCAGTAACCAATGCTCTTAACCACTGAGACACGGAGGTCCAAAATCAGTCAGTATATCAGTATAAACAGAAAAGTGAGAAGTTGTACTAGATGTACATGAATATCAGAACATACCTGGACAGCTGTTTCGGCCTGAGTTGCTCTCATCAGCAGGTAATAGTTCTGAATATCCATGCCATCAACTAACCTTTTTTTTTTTTAAAAAAAAAAAGGTAAGTGTGCCCCGAAACCGCTTTCGCATTACTTCAGGGCACTTTACCTTTACATACATGCCATTCCGGGGACGGAAAAAAATCGGTCAGAATTTTCCACTTCAGCCGGGATTCGAACCCGCAACCTCCGGGTCAGCAACCAATGCTCTGAACCACTCTGCCACGGAGGTGGGAAATACCTTACCCAGTCCTCCATTGTCCGACAGATCGGCGGCCGGGTCCAGAATCTTCACCGTATAGCTGACGTTGTCCAGCCCCATGAATGAGTAGACCAGGTGGCGACATAGATTATAGTCCACCGAGTCTTCGGTGAAGTTACGCTCGTGCGCCCAGCTGGTATAGTAGCACACCTTAGTGTGGCGCCCATTTGGGGCCGGCTCAGTGGCTGACACCCCTGGAAAAAAAATAATAATAATAATAATATAACCTTATTTATACTGCCCGCGATTAAGACTACTGAAGTCCCATTATTCCAGCAGTAAGCCCAAGACATATTATTATGTGGTAAAAATCCCAAATGGGAGGATAACTTGTCATGTCCCGGCTGGGTTTCGAACCCACGACCTCTGGATTCACAGAATGCCGCCTTTACCACTAAGCTACCGGGACAAAAGATAAGATTCAGGGCCGAGTTATGAAACAGGATTAGATTAATCTAAGTCTAAGAATACACTTTCCTCAACACGCTCTCTATTGGGAATTTCAACCAATCACAACGCACTGTAGTCTGAGTTAATACTGTCGGGTTTTTTTGGTTATTGTTTTAGGCGGGGTTATTGCCATAGGCAATAACCCCGCCCTTTATTTAGCACATATGTATATATTTTGTTTATTTTTTTTTCTTGTTTATATTATTAATATTGTCAATTTTTATATTTAATTTTTAGATACCATTATTTGTCTGTACCTATATACTCGTATGTTCTACTAATAGAGAGTTTCTAAATATCTAAATAAATAAATAAATAAAATAGGATCCACTTAGTATAATCTGATCCTGTTTCATAATTCGGCTTTTAATATGGTATTTATTTATTTAAAGATGCGTGTTTCACAGCTTTTTTTATTTTGTAGTCATGAAACAGCAGCTTGCCTATACAATAGATTGCCTCCCCTCTGATGGGCGAGAAGTGACCCAATTAGGTGCTGGGTCAACACGAGCGCACCGGAATGTATCCCTTACAAACAACCGAATTTTTGTCGGCTCTGAGGATCGAACGCGGGACCTTCCGCATGAAAAGCGAGTATCCTACCACTGAGCTTAATTGTGCGCTTAAAGTAAGTACATTATTAATCAGATGTATTATGGTATTTTTCTAAATAGGTAAGCGTCTTTCACAGTTTTTCTTTATGTCTTACCTTGGAAGATGCATACTATCAGCACCAACAAGAAAGCACCAAATAAATTTTTCATACTTTACTAATATGAATGAACTGATTTTTTAAATCAGCGACCCTTCTTAGCGAAAGAAATTAACACTGATTTACGGATTGAAATTTTGCTTTAGAGTCCCCGACCAAAAAACAAAAAACCATCTGAGCAAACAATCGTTCCAGGTGTCAATAATTACTTACCTGTTTTTTCGTTCAGTGTGAATGCGTGACACTGAAAACGTGATCTAACTCTAGTTGCTTACACATAGCGTGTAAATTAGAATAAAAATACTCTTTAGTGGAAGGTAACCAACAGGCGAGGTTAATGCTCAGAGCATTTTCTACCACCTAACCCTCAGAGTCTTATTATTATATGGTCAATTCATTGACTGGATGGAATTCGAACCAACGGATCCCTATGCTATCTGGATTACCAGACTAGAGCGTTTTATGTGGTGTTGTAGGATTCGGATTGAATTTTTAATGATGGTTTCGCTGATTTCTTTTAATTGCTTTTTTTGCAAGTTAAAATGCTCGAATATGTTGATGACAGTGTTTCCAATTGCTCCTCTCGAACCGATTTCTCTTCTAGGAACGGAATGCATGCCTCGTAGCAGCTACAAAGTATTATTTCATACATGTAAAATCTGCTTACCTATACAGTTGAGTGAATGACTCCCAGACACATTTACCCAGCTGCGAAAAAAAAATATGAGATCCTAAAACACCACCACCACAAAAAAAACAACAACAACAACACCATTGACAACGTAGAAAAACTCTGAAAAACCCAGCCAAGAGCGAAAAAAAAATTGCGCCACCAAAGTGTTAGTGCCAGTGTCGATGGCACGTTGAATGCACCGGTTATCGCAGGCTCATCGAAGTTAAGCAACGTCCAGCGAGGTGAAGACTTCGTGATTCTGACATTCCGGTCCAACCCAGGCTGGGTGAAGTTAATATGGGTTGCAGCTTTCTGAGTTTTCTGCGAATGGAGGGTATAACACCCCCGTCGTGTTATTATGACCATGCAGTTGAAAACGACGTTAAACCCTAATTAAAAAAAGAGTTTCTTTTCCTTTTTCACGCCAATCCCCATTTTTTACATCTTTTTCTTCATGTTTCACGGAAGGTCAGAATTATCGTGATTTTCTATTATTGGCAGCTTTGAATGCTTCATCCGATTGTCTTATGGAATATGACCTTCTCGAACGACCTTTGATGTTTAAAAAAAACTATAAGCAACAATATCATTTGTAATTTTCCCACAAACTTCTACTCTGACGCGCACGGAATTTATTATTTATCTTCCACTGTTAAAGAGGTTTTGAAAATTGCGTTTTATTCTGCAACCAACCAACCAACTAACGGAAGGAGCCTTCGGCATTAAATCTGGGCTTCCATAAAATCCTTCCACCACCGTTAGTTAGGTATCTCTCTGTAGCAATTAATTGCGATTTAATGTAGCTAGATTTGTATCGAGCGTGATTTCGGGGAGCGGCACCTGTTCTTAGACCTATCCGCTAAAAACAGGTATCTATCCTTCTCTCACGGATAAGCAAACATAATATTATTTATTATCAATTGTTAAAAACATATTGTTTAAAAAGTCGTAAAAAAAACACTTTGTAATCTGCTAATATCTCCAGGAGCTTAGGGCATTTTTTATGGGTGTCCATTCCATGCTTCCACTACCGATAGTTAGGTTATACAAATCTAATCTCCTCTTACCATCACGGATTTTTTTAAAAAAAATTAACATTACCAGCTGATCATAATCTGCTCTTCTCTGTTCACCTGTTTTATTGTGGTAATAATTATTATGAGTTGTACAATAATTATGAAACAATAATCTTCCTCTTAACACAAAGTAACTGTTCCTATAAAAATTATAGAAATATGAATTAAAATTTAGCCAGCGTCAATGGCGCGTTGAAAACACCGGTTCTCGTAGGATCATCGAAGTTAAGCAACGTCCAGCGAGGTGAAGACTTCGTGATGCTGGCATTCTAGCCCAAACCAGGCTGGGTGAGGTCACATTTACCTCATTCAGGTTTGTGATCTTCATGCGAATGGAGTGTAATAGATACCCTCGTCCTGATGTGACCAATTGACCATGCAGTTGAAAGCGATGTCAAACCCAAATTTATAGTACCAAAAGCTGTATTTAAGCATGTAAATCACAATCGTTACAAGTATCTTATTGAAAAGGGATCAAAACACAGATCTACATATAGTAAAAAGCTGCACTTACGCATGTATGTACATAACAATGCCACAGATCTTTTTCATTGAAAAGAGAGTTCCCAACACAGATTTATAGTAAAAAGCTGCACTTAAGCATGTATGTACATATTGTACATGACAATGCCACAGATTTTTCAATTGAAAAGAGATCCCAACACAGATTTATAATAAAAAGCTGCACTTACGCATGTACATGACAATGCCACAGATCATTATCAGTCCCATAATGAGAAGCGATCCAATGGCCACCTTTCTCGAGATGGACCGGCTGGGTTGGAGATTGAATCCGGGCATTTTGGACAGCACGGAAATACGACTCGGGATAAACGGAACGTAAGTTTTCGAAACGAATCGTAGGTGTTCCAAATAGAACGTAGTTGAACACAAAAATCAGGTAACGGAACGTAAGAACGCACAATAATTTGGTTAAAAAACAGAAAGTGTTCGAAACGAAACGTAGGTGTACAAAATGCTCACGGAATGTAAGTGTTCTTAACGAAATGTAAAATGATTGATTAAAAGAACGTAAGTGTGCCAATGTTGACGGAACGTAATAGTTCTTAACGAAATGTAAAATGTTTGGTTAAAGCAACGTAAGTGTGCACAGTAATTGATCAACGAAACGTAAAATGATTGGTAAAAGGAAAGTAAGTGTTCCAGATGGAATATAAAATGATTGATTAAAGGAACGTAAGTGTACAACTGTACACAGTAATCAGTTAACGAAACGTAAGTGTTCCGAACGAAATGTAGAATGATTGGAACGTAAGTACGCACAATGTTAACGGATCGTAAGTGTTCTTCACGAAATGTAAAATGTTTGGTTAAAGCAACGTAAGTGTGCAAAATAATTGATTAACGAATTGTAAGTGTTCCAAACGGAACGTAGCGTAAGTGCACAAAATATTAACGGAACGTAAGTATTCTTAACGGGACAAGGTACACAAAATGTTAAGGAACGTAAGTGTTCCAAACGAAATGTAAAATGATTGGGTAACGAAACGAAAGTATTCCAAATGAAACGTACTTGTGCACAATAATCAGTTAACGGAACTTAAGTGCGCACAATGGTACTTGGTTTCCGAAACGGCCGTGTTCCAAACGGATCGTAGGTACTCGTTATAACGCAGTTTTTTTCTCTCTCACTAGATTAGGTACATTTTTTCAAGTCATTTAAGAAAGCTGTTTTTTCGTTTGAAAAAATAATCGTTTAAATTATTTGGTATTGCAAATAAACACTAGTTTTTAGTTTATTCTTTTTACTTAGTTAATACATTAATAATTTAAAAAATGAAAATAAACATTAACTTTTATTTTCAGACATTCAAATTTCATCTCTTCTTTACAATGAGTACGTGGTCACCAGAGAAACGTAACCAATAACGGGGAATTACTAAATTTCTAAAATTAGAAAAGTACTGTGTTCGTTTCTTTAAAATAACATTTTTTTGTTCCGATTTTAATTTTATTTCTTCACCGGAACCACTTAAAAAATCCAAACCCGTCCAAAAAGAAGTTAACTAACGAGAACAAATAATGAAAATAGCTAATGTAGGAACAGATGTGTGATGGGTTCAGCGCAGTAGTGTAATACTCGTCAACAGACAAATGCATACTTTATAAAAAATAAAAATACACTACCAATTATGGACACAATACTTCCTCGTGATTGGTTCACATTGTATACACTTGGCAATTTTGAGATTTTATACTACCTAAATCACTTGTATCTCCAAAACATTTTAACCGATTCTCTTTTGAAATCAGTATTTTCTGAGATTTACGCCTTACAAGGAATGTAGAAATTACCAGACAGACACAGGACCAAAGTTACTCAGGAGGTCATGAAACGTCCAGAAATATGAAGAAAAGAAAAAAAAAAAAAATGAAATCGGAGCACAGAAATATTTTTTTATTACAAAAACGAACACAATACTTCCGA
Organism: Bactericera cockerelli; assembly: GCA_024516035.1. Taxonomy (NCBI): domain Eukaryota; kingdom Metazoa; phylum Arthropoda; class Insecta; order Hemiptera; family Triozidae; genus Bactericera; species Bactericera cockerelli. Next base: position 7,069,614 of record CM044963.1, on the reverse strand, counting down.
TTTCCAATATTAGAAATTTATCGGAAGTAAAAACACTCACATGAATATTTACCACTTATGAATAGGAGTTGAATTAGTACCTGGGAGTCTGTACAAAAGGTAGACTTATTAGAATTCTATTAAACCATGTTGTGAAATGACGGAATCACTGTGGTTTGTGGTTCCTCTTATTTTATTTTTTGTGGGTGTGTGAATCTGTGAACGTCGTATAGGCACATAACAGTACATAGTCTACATATCATATTGTCTGTCCCGATAGCTCAGTGGTGAAGGCGGCACTCTGTGAATCCAGAGGTTCCAGAGGTCGTGGGTTCGAAACCCAGCCGAGACAAGACAAGTTATCCTCCCATTTGGGATTTCTACCACATAATAATATGTCTTGGGCTTACTGCTGGAATAATGAGACTTTAGTAGCCCTAATCGGGTAGTAGGTATAAATAAGGCGATATTATTATTATACATATATAACTGTGTGACACCGACCTCAGTAGCTTGATCGATAAGACGGTGGGCTTGTAACCTGGAGGTCGGTGGTTCAAGTCCCGGATTCAGAGTAGATTTTAGAAAAGCGAGTTTGACTAGCTGTTGATAAAACGTGATTAATACAAATAAGATAACTACATATACATATAGGGAGGTTGTCATAAAGTCGCACCCCACCCCAGTATCTCAAGGACGGCTGAAAATACTTAATTTTTTGGAGGATTAAGTTTCTGATTTTTTTGCCTACACTGCCCCAGTCAGGCTGGGCACGGACCAGCTTTAAAATCTTAAATAGAATGGTATGTCTTGTGGTATATTTTTTTAAAGGTCTCATTTAAAGAAGGTCATTGTAATAAATTTTAGTGAGCAACGACATACCGTTCTCGAGATATAGGGTCGGTCGTCCTGGCTAATATCCCTATGTTCTGAACTATAACTCATTAACCTGTAACCTGGATTACCCAGACTAGCGCATTAACCACTTGACTACCGGTGCACGTATCAATATGTGCACTTACGAATCCCACCCAGTGCATGAATTTTTCCTCATTAATTTGAGTTTGTGACCACATAATAATAAGACTCTAAGGGTTAGGTGGTAGAAAATGCTTTGAGCATTAACCATGCCTGGTGGTTACCTTCCACTAACTTTACTAACAATACTTCACTTTACTAAATCTACGCAGAAACCGGGACTTGAACCACCGACCTCCAGATTACAAGTCGTTGTCGATCAAGCTACTGAGGTCGGTCAAGATCCTAAACAATAAAAAAGATAACCAACATAGATAAACTATACACAGATGTCCTAAAGGGCGGAGTTATTGCCTATGGTGATCTCTTCCACCGAACCCATAAATGTTTTAGGTCACAAAGCGAGGAAAGTTTGAGTCCTGTATCGTCTATACAGCCATTTCCTAAAGCGTCACATCGCCCGGAGTTGAAACAATAGCTGAAATCAACACTGCCAGAATATTTCAGTCAATTCGGTTGCACCTGTCCAAAGTGTCTATGTCTTTGTCTATGCTAGAGATCTGTTGAGCGGAAATAATCTAGTTGTGTTATTCTGGCAGGACAATGAACAAAAAAAATTATATAAATATAAGGTAGGTACCTCAGATCTCTTCTTATATTGTTATTATTATTATTTTACACTTTATTAATAAGGAAATAATATACAGATATATACAACACAGATAATTACAAATTAATATACAATATAAGAAGAAGTAAAAAGAGAAAAAATAAATAAATATATACATAATTATGTCCTAACTAAAGGGCGGGGTTAATTGCCTTTGGCAATCTCTTCCACCCAACCCTTATTGGGTGGAAGAGATTGGCAAAAAAGAATGTATTTCTTCATCACCGACCTCAGTAGCTTGATTGATAAGGCGGCGGACTTGTAACCTAGAGGTCGGTTTCAGCGTGGATTCAGTAAAGCGAGTTAGAGTAACTGTGATATCACGAGAGTGATTAACACAAATATGATAAATTAATAAGTATATTTATGGAACGGGAATAACCCTATAGTATATAAGAATACAAACATCGGAAACATGAAATGGTAACACTTATTATCTTATAAATTATCTCTTAAAATAAACATTATTCCCGGTCCAGCCCAAACTGGCTGTGGGTGGCTATTCTGTAAGTTTCCAGTGGTGATGAAAGAATTTGCTGTAAAACTGGGACGCCAGCCACAGACAAAAACCGTAATGAAACTTTGGGTATGATAGAGGCCGAGTGTTGTAGCGCACTAGGGTTGCACACAAGGAGACCTGGGTTCGATCCCTAGCAGCGTAGACATTTTTCTGCACTGTAATTGAATGTTTAGGTCCACTCATACCATAACTCGTGAGGAAAAATGAGTAGCTGCTTTGATGTGAGAAGTGACGAAACGGTGGACAAATGACAAAATAAGATTTCAAAGATACGGAAAATGATACTATAGTTCTGTGCTTCACACTAAAATTGTGATGTAATAAAACAAAGGAACACATTTTTACTTCTCTTATCCTATGATAAGGAAAGTATTGTATTCGTCGAAAATTTCACTTACCAAGTTTTTCACATTTCTGGACGAATCATACCAAAAAAGTTGTTTTCGGCCATTGGTCCGTGCGTCTGTCTGTGTGTGTGTGTGAACAAGATATCTCGAGAACGGTAAGAGCTAGCTCTTACCGTTCTCGAGTTGACTTACCGTTCTCTTACCTAGACTTGAAATTTGGTATGGAAATTAGTTTTATACATCAGACGAACCACGAAACATTTTGGTTGAAATCGGTGCTTGAAATTTATTTTTATCTAGCTCTGACCGTTGAGTCACCAATGGCGCCATTGGTGTCACACCAGATATTTTTATTTTATAAATTATGTTGTCAGTTGTTTACAAGCTGTATTTTACTATCTTCGTCATGACTGCCAAACTGATAGCCACACAAAAATAGCACGACCGAATTTCGCCAATCATACAGGGTTGAAAAAGCGAAAAACTAGTTTTAAAAAAATCTTTCAGTCCAAGCACAGGGCAGTGTGTCTGGCCAAGTTCCAGACTGACACACGTACGTATTGTGTATATTACACGAAATGTTTATTCGCTCCTTTCAACCAATCAACAAGGGAAATTTGGTATGCAAATTGACATCTTAAATCTAATATCAAATTTGCAAATCAAATTTGGTTGTATTACCAATTACCACCACACACTGAATATGTCAAAAACAGCAAATTATAATCATTTTATCTATTAATAGTAATGATGATAATAATAGATAGATGACATTACAAGTTGCCAAATTTTGACAGTAAAAACAAATCGAACAAATATTTAAACATTGAAATGATGATTGTCTTTTTTAATTAACGGATCAATATATCATTATAAGAGACTGATGGATATCTGTCACGTTTTTGTTTTCATTTGGTACACCGCAACAAAAAATCAAGTAGAAATATTATCAGCTCAATATTGAAAAAAAAAAACGAAGCAAAAAAACTCTTTAGTGGAAACATTTTCTACCACCTAACCCTCAGTCTTGTTATTATGTGGTCACAGACTCAAACTAATGAGGAAAAATTCATGCACTGGGTGGGATTCAAACCAACGGATCCCTACCTGGATTACCAGACTAGCGCGTTAACCACATGACTACCAATGCACGGTTATCTAGTAAAAGTAAAGGTAATAGGAAGTAAAAAACCCACCGAAAACAATACTTTCTATGCCTTATAGGAAAAAGAAAGTAAAAATTACACGAAGGGGTTAAAAAAAAATCTACGTAAGGAATAAATACTTTTTCAACAGACAATAAATTATCACAGTTTTTTTCAATAGTTATGGGGCTTCAACTTACAACTCCCTTTTGCTCGTTAAGTGTCCGAGCTACTTACTCACCCAACCTGAGTGGGCCGGGTGGGGCCGTGACAGCAGCAGATACAGCAAGACCATTTCCGATAACTTAACTGATTATTATTTGTAGTTGCTTTCCTTTAACGTCTTATAAACATCAAGTGCAATAAAGTCGGGGATTATTCCGTTCCGAGGAATAATTTACATTAACCTCACCCAGCCTGGGTTGGGATGGAAATAGCCCGGCTTCATCCTGCGAAACTTCAGTTACAGAATGGAACTGGTGTATTCATTATCCAATGTGCCCTCTTCTTTTTTAATATGGGTTTAACGTCGCTTTCAACTGCATGGTCACACCACGACGGGTGTACCTTTTAAGTACCCTCCATTCGCAGGAAACTCACAAACCTGTCACCCACATTAACCTCACCCAGTCTGGATTGGGCGGGAATGCCAGCATCACGAAGTCTTCACCTCGCTGGACGATGCTCAACTTTGGTGATCCTACGAGAACCGGTGCATTCAACGCGCCATCGACGCTGGCCAATGCTCCAGTGATGCTGGCTTATTTTTAGTTCTAGCACTTAGACGACCGGCATGGTTTTTCGTGAATTCTCCCGGCGATGTTTAGGCTATTCACAGGCGTAGTACATGCGTGTACCACCGGTGGTACACCCGGTCGTCTACGTGCTAGTGATCCTACTGCCTACAGGAAGAGAAAGTAGATTTTTTTGTATTTTCTCGTGATCAATAAACATAAAAGTTATTAAAGTAGTAGTCTGGCTCAGGGATTATAAACATGGAGTAGACCAGCATGGACTTGGTTGTGGGGACCTTTGTTAATTATTAGTCCCCTTGTAAAGACAGTGGAAGAAGTGCTGAGTCATTCCTCCACTGCCTAGCTACCATCGTCACGATGACGCCACCTTATGATGATGAGTACATATGTACATATTTTGTTCAATCAGAATTCAAGAAATTATTTTGGAAAAAAAAACAAGTTACAAGTTAAAATTTATTTTATTACATAGTAATGTACGGAACAATAATAATGCAAGTATAAAAAATACAATTTTTGGGCTCATGAAAATCTTACAAACAAACAAAAAAAAAACATTGATAACAGTGGAAAATAATTTCAATAACTACCTACACTAAAGATCTACACTACACACAAAAGCCACACAAATACATGTCAATAGTTTACAAAATACATACTTTTTAATTTTGAAAGACAATAGAAAATGGTTTTTCTTTTTTCGACGATAAGAACTGGAGTGGAGCTGAGAAAAATCATAATACAGCAACTGACAACTGTTATTAAAATAATAAATAAAATAATAAAGTTGTAAGTAAAAAATAATAATAATATTTTACAACTTAGTTTTTATTTAATTATTTCGACCAATTTGACGACACACAACATTTTGGATACATCAAAACAGTTATTTGCTATTGTAGTTTATTCGCAGTCACCGTGACAGAGTGAGTTAGCGCGCTTGGCATTGCACGCACGGTGACCTGGGTTCGATCCCCAGCGGGGCAGAATTTTTTCTGCTCTGTACTTGGTGTTCGGGGTCCACTCACATCTCGTGAGGAAAAATGAGTAGCTGCTTTAATGTTAGCAGCGACCAGTGGCGGAGTTATAGGCAAAACTAAGATATTGTTATATTAAAAATACGAAAATGTCCTATAATTCTGCGCTACCCATTAAAATTGTGAATTGTGATATATGTTTTTTTCCGGTGGTTTAACCATTATTTAACAACTCAATTTATATTAAATAGGTAATTTAGATCAACTTGTCGCCAGTCAACATTTTGGCGACATTAAAACAGTTATTTTCTATTGTAATTATAAAATTGAAAAGAAAAACATTTAAAATTTTTTTGTCTTTTAGACTCTTTATCTCACTGTATGTATACCTACGTATTTCATGTCGATTAGTTCGATCACTTTTTTCCCCCACTAGCCAGTTTTCTCCTTCTTTCCCTGGAAAGCCCGCAGCACATTTGCGACATTTGTAAACAGCCACACGCTGGCTCGATGTACGTAACCGTTGGCTTTGAGGCCCGGGTAATAGAGAGCAGAGTTAATGAGGACAAATGAGAAGAGTGTGTCGCCCAGCAGCTTGGAGAGGAGTGCGAGACACATGAGAATGGTGGAGGTCAGGGCACACATCTGGGGGGAGAAATAATAATATTTTCTTATTTATACTACCCAATGAGGACTAATAAGTCCCATTTTTTTTTTTTTTTTTTTTTTTTTTTACACTTTATTTTTTTACAAAACAATCGACAAAAAAAAAAAAATACAATAAATTTTTAAAAAAACTTAGAAGTATGTGCAAAAAGAAATAAAGATGAATATTATTTTTTAAATACAATTGTTTTGTAATCCAGGGCGAAGTTAATGCCTTAGGCATTCTCTGCCACTTAACCCCATCATTCCAGCAGTAAGCCCAAAACATATTATTTTTTTTTCACTTTATGGTGGCTATTTTAATTTTTAACCCTAAGACATATTCCTAAGTGGTCAAAATCTCAAATGTGAGTATAAATTGTCCTGGCTGGGTTTCAAAGCAACAACCTATAATACAAGGGTTGGGTGGAAAAGATTGCCAAAGGCAATAACCCCGCCCTTTAGTTAGGACATAATTATGTATATATTTTGATTATTCTTTTTCCTGTTTATATTAATTTTGTCAATTATGTGTTTTAATTTTCACCATTATTTGTTTGTATATAATTATGTTCTTCTAATAAAGCGTTTCATAATAATAATAAGTACCAGACAGACGCCTTGACTACTGAGGTACTGACACAGACAATGAGTTCTGAGCTAGAAATTACCTCAGTAGCTTGATTGATAAGGCAGAAGACTTGTAGCCTGAATGTCAGTGGTTCAATTACTTAGTATGGCAAATATTTACTTGTTATATCAACATTGTGTCAAAAAATAAAATATACTTTTGTCATAGAAATTAGAAGAATAGTGACCAAGTAAAAGCTTCAACAAGCAAACTGCAGTATATACGGTATACCTATCATTCTTATACCATTCTTTAAAAAAAAAAAAAAAAAAATGGAACTAACTCTGAATTACACTTACAAGTTACTGTTATCATGCAGTTACTTACCCAGAACGGATTCTCCTCTTTTGTACTCAAATAACAGTACATCGTATCCTGAGCCTGCTTCTTAGCTACTAGCAGAACTTTACACAGCTCTTCAAATTCCTTTGGTTTGGGTCCATCTTTTTTGGATTTGGGACTCGACAGGAGCACCTTGGTGTGGAAGTAGTCGTACAGAACTAAACATTGGAGAGCCAAGAAGAACAGGCAGAGGAGAGGGATAGAGAGCTTCCAGACAATCCTGAGAAGAGAATAAAAAGACAGTTTTACAAGAAGAAAAAAAAAAAACTTTTAAAAGCACACTGTTAGTTACTTGAACAATATTAATGAAAAGTCGTTTGATTTTTTTTTTAGTAATATTTGTAGGAAACAAATAGCAACATTGGCTTTGGCTTTTCAACATTGCTACACACTAGCACATTAAAAACTAAGTATGTGAAAAAGAACTGATCATGTGATTTGTTTGGTTTGTTATTAGGAAAAATTAAGGTGGTTCATTAACTTAACCCATAATGCCACCACTGGACTGTCCATTCAATTCAGATAATCTCACAAGATATGAATGAAGCCGTCTTATAGAAAATACAGAGTAAACTACTTTACAGACTGTGTGTGTTACACACTCATCTAGAGACTGTTTAGCTTGTTGTCTAACGGCATCAGTAAATCTTTGTCCAGCTGTTTTAGCTTGGGTGTCACACTCAAAAATTGTTCCCTGAGTTTGTCAGTCTGTAATGCAGTTATCAATACCATACATTCTAATATCTTAATCTTTTAAACTATTAATAAATAATAATACATCATAATTAAAGTTAAGTTACCTCTAACCCCAGAGTAAACCACCTCATTTTCCTAATAATAATGGTTCATTAGCAGCAAAGTAGCATGGCGAAAATCACCTCTGGGGATTATAACCGAGGATCCCATCCATAGGATCCCGTTGCTGGACAACCAGCCTTTGCTTGAGGGAAGGTATCAGTCAATCATACACTGTTATATGCTTATACTTACAGATATAGGACAGTTGTGCTAACTATTATGGGGTAAGACTCCTCAATTTTGTTCCAGTGCAATTGCTTATACAGGAAGACTAGTTCACTACTGTACGATTCTAATTTGGATTTCAGATTGTTCAATGCAGATGCATCCTGAAACAGGAGAAAAAAAAATGTAAAGACTTTGTTACATGGTAGGTAAGCTGTTTGAGTTTTTAGTAAAAAAAAAATGTCATACTTATCTACAAAAGTTCTACATTGCTGTGTTTTGTTGCTCTGTAAAAATTCAAAACCAAGCATGTTTTACCAATGCTTATCCTGGTGTATGTCAGTTTATATGTAAAAAAAGTTTATGATACAAAAAAGTTTATCTTTATAATTATTTAAATAACTAGCGGGTTACACCCCCCACATTGCCAGCCCAACAGACACACACCACAGACACACACATGCACACACCACAGGTGCACCACACACACATACCACACACACACCACACAGAAGAGTAAAAAAGTGAAAACAAATTAAGTCACCCATCCACTTTTTGTCCTTACCCAGCATAGTTAAAAAATGGCTAATCTGAATTTTGGGATCAATAATATATGTCAAATGAAAGCTCAGACCCTTGCCTAAAACTTTTTTGCTATGAGTTGATTATGCTGTTGTAGTCTAGTAGCATGAGGTACACCAATTTTTACCAATGGTACTCTAGCCAGGTCAGTGAAAGTATTTCCCCATCCTGGTCCTGGCCCACATAATTAAACTGAGTTATTTGATGGAGTACCAACAATCTTGAGGACATTTGGCTTTCTTATTATCTGCTTCAAGCCTTTTAAATATAAATTGAGTTAAAAAAAAACCCTTTCAAAATTAGTTGCCTAGCTAGGTTGATTAAGCGTTTTTTTCTTATATGTTGCTGTGTAAAAGGGAGAACAGTCTGTGGTCCTAATCTTTCCCTGGGCACATAAATAATTATAATGTTTATCTCTTGATGATGTGACCTGCAGTACAGCAAATGATTAACTAAAACACACCTGGATATGGTAACCAGAAAATTTAACTGACATATTTCCTTACCAAAACACTTTTCTAATGTTAGATAGCTTAAATTTACCCCTAGGTCCTCTGGCTTGAGAAACACACTTGTCTGAGCACTAAAAGGACCTGATTATAAAAACTGGATTACATTTGGGATAAGCCAGACCCTCCCTCAAGTCAGAAGTTTCAACCAAACACAACATATCTGACTTGAAAACTGGATTAAATTTGAGATCAAACAATCACAACACACTAAGCCCGCTTGAGGGACAGTCTGGCTTATTATAACATAAATCATGTTAGATAATTCGCCCCAAAAGCACTGATAACCCATGCTTGTATCCAACAAATAAAATTCAAATTGTACCCAGACATGTTGTAAGTTTTTTCTCTCTCTAGGTAAGATTATAAGATAAAACAGATTGTAAAAAGGTAGGTAGAAAGGTACTTACAATTTCATCAAATGCTTTAGAATGAGTACTGAGACCCAAGTGATTTATAAAAGAGGAAGTCATGATAGGAGAACACTGCAATAGAGATGACTAGCAAATCTGATCTGCTTCAAGATACCAGTTGGTTTTTGAAGTACTGAATCACTTACTAGCTGATCTGTTGAGTAAGTACACAGTACTTGTGATAAAGATTTTGATAAGAGTGATAAGATTCCCAATGACGTTTTAACTAACAAGTGAATCTCTTTGTTATATTTTAAATATTGATGAATCAGACAACTACGCAATTTAACTTGAGTAGTTGAGCAGTTGATAATCTGGATATTGATATCTGAAAGATATGAATTAAAATTCTAAAATCATTGTTCTTTCGAGTTTTTTTTACCAAATTTTCAAACTTGAAAAAGAAAATTTTACACAGTGTTGCCGACTTTCCGAAAACAGATTTCAAAAAATCTGTGGGATTTGGAGGAAGAAATGTAGGTTGGTAGCCATCGGAAAGTTTGGTACATTTTGAATTTTGAAAAATAACAGTTGTAGACGTTTTCAATAATACCCCTAAATTTTAATATACCATCTCTCTGTCCATTGTTTCTTTGTACATATTCTAAGTTTTTTTTTTTTTAATTATGTATTAATCTTGTGATGATTGTTTTGTAAATAATAATGTAAATAACAAAAAATAATAACTCTCTCTGTCCTTTTGGAACTAGTCCAAAGGTTTAATCCTGTCGACTGGGCTCCGGAATTTTATGAGCGCCTAGATATTCATGAGTTATCAATGCGCACAATATTCATTTCATTAAAGGTCATTTAAGAATAATATATAATCGTCCGAATTAATAAAATTAATTACGGTGGTAGATGATTTATGACCCCATCCAATGTCTAGGCTCCTTTCATATCCATGATTCTATTTTTAACGTCCAATTGAGTAGACAGAGGGTTTTACCTCCATCGGGAATCGACGTCCCATAACTCACCCTGTGGCGGAAATACCACCTCACGAGTTGGGAAAGATTTCTTCAAAGTCTGCTCGACCGGACGAATCAGGTTCTCTGGACAACCGCTAGTCACAACTACGCACGGAGGGAATTTTAAGTAGCTTTTTCACCTCCTTTATCAATCCAATTATGTATTTCAATCCATGAACAAATTAATCTTTATCTCTATTATTTCTCTCTCTCCTCGCTCTCTCTTTCTCCTTCCTCACTCTCTTTCTCTTAGTTCAAACTTTGTTGTTCAATTAGAATAGAAAAGAAGGGAGAAAAATAATTGAGAGGAAGATGGTTGGACAGAAATAGAGAGAGAGAGAGAGAGAGAAAAATATATATGGGGAGAGAGAGAGAGATTTTATAAACAAAGAGAGGGGCTGGGGAGAGAGAGAGAGAGATAGATATAAAAAGTAATAGAAGAAAAGTTATGTAAAATTTTGGGCAAAAAAGCAAGTACGAAGATGTGTGATAGAATGGTAAAAAGGGACATCAGCTAGAGGAACAGAGAAAATGGAGAGGGAATATTTTTTTGAGAGGAAATTCTAGAGGGGAGAAAAGAAAAAGAAGTCTCAGGTGGAAACTATAGAAGAATAAATTTTTAAGAGGTAGAGAATGTAGAGAGAGGGGAGGATTGGATTCGAGATAAGGAGCCGGGGAGCTAGAGAGATAGAGAAAGAAATGGAGAGATAAGGAGATTAAGGAAGGAGTGAAAGAGAGATAGTTTGGATATAGAAGATATCAGAAAATGAAAGTTAGGAATAAGAGGTTAAAAGAGAGAGACACAGATGGCAGAGGGACGGATGGTGGGAAGAGAGAAAAAGAGAGAAATGGATAGACAAAGAGAGAGAGAGGTTAGATATAGAGCTTATTGGAAAAAATGAAAGTGAAGTATAAGAGGGAGTGAAAAAAAAGAGAGAAAGAGAAATAGATAGCAACGGTTGAAGGGAGAAATGGTGGGAGAGAGAGAGAGAGAGAGAGAAAAAAAAGTGAAAAAGAGGAAATGTTAGAAATTGAGAAAAAGGAAGATAGATAGGAAAAGGGAAGAGAGGAGATAAAGAAGAGAAAAAGAGACAAAGCGGAAGAGAAATAGAAAGAAAGAGAGAAAGAAAAAAGGGAGAAAGGGAGAGAGAGAGAGAGAGAGAGAGAGAGAGAGAGAGAGAGAGAGAGAATAAAAAGGTGAATGTGGAAGGTGGAGAGAAAGTAAAAGTTAGAGAGGTAGAGAAAAGGAGAGAGAGAGAAATAGGGATAAAAATATGAGGGTGGAAGCAAGAGCGAGTATTTGGGTGGAAGGAATGAGAGAGAGAGAGAGAGAGAGAGAGAGGTAATATAAAGGTAAATATGGAAGGTGGAGGAGAAAGTAAAAGTTAGAGAGGTAGAGAAAAGGAGAGAGAGAGAGAGAAATAGGAATAGAAATATGAGGGTGGAAGCAAAAGAGAGTATTTGGGTGGAAGGAATGAGAGAGAGAAGGAGACAGAGAGAGAGAGAAGGAGACAGAGAGAGAGAGAAGGAGACAGAGAGAGAGAGAGAGGGAGAAGGAGACAGAGAGAGAGAGAAGGAGACAGAGAGAGAGAGAAGGAGACAGAGAGAGAGAGAAAGGAGACAGAGAGAGAGAGAAGGAGACAGAGAGAGAGAGAGAGGGGAAGGAGACAGAGAGAGAGAGAAGGAGGACAGAGAGAGAGAGAGAGAGAGAGAGAGAGAGGGAGAAGGAGACAGAGAGAGAGAGAGGGAGAAGGAGACAGAGAGAGAGAGAGGGAGAAGGAGACAGAGAGAGAGAGAGGGAGAAGGAGACAGAGAGAGAGAGAAGGAGACAGAGAGAGAGAGAGAGAGAGGGAGAAGGAGACAGAGAGAGAGAGAGGGAGAAGGGAACAGAGAGAGAGAGAAGGAGACAGAGAGAGAGAGAGAGAGAGAGAGAAGGAACAGAGAGAGAGAGAGGGAGAAGGAGACAGAGAGAGAGAGAAGGAGACAGAGAGAGAGAGAGAGAGAGGGAGAAGGAGACAGAGAGAGAGAGAAGGAGACAGAGAGAGAGAGAAGGAGACAGAGAGAGAGAGAGAGAGAGGGAGAAGGAGACAGAGAGAGAGAGAAGGAGACAGAGAGAGAGAGAGAGAGAGGGAGAGAGAGGAGAGATAGAGAGGGAGAGAAAGGTGAGGGTGGAAAAAAGAGAGAAGGAGTACGTGTGAGCGCGCATCGGACGGTATCGAGGGAAAAAGTTTGTACAAAAGCAACAGGACTGAACATTACGATGAAAGTGGGGGCGGTAGGGGAAGGGAAAAGGGGAAGATGTTGTGGGTGGGAGAGGTGGAGATCTCTGAGAGAGGAGGGGTAGGGGAAAGAGGAGGAGTTTGAGAGAGGTAAGGGAGAGACGGAGAGAGGGAGAAGGGGAAGAGAAAAGGAGAAGATGTGGGTGGGAGAGGTGGAGATCTCTGAGAGAGGAGGGGTAGGGGAAGAGGAGGAGTTTGAGAGAGGTAAGGGAGAGACGGAGAGAGGGAGAAGGGGAAGAGAAAAGGAGAAGATGTGGGTGGGAGAGGTGGTGATCTCTGAGAGAGGAGGGGTAGGAAAGGGGAGGAGTTTGAGAGAATTAAGGTAGAGAGAGGGAGAAGGGGAAGAGAAAAGGAGAAGATGTGGGTGGGAGAGGTGGAGATCTCTGAGAGAGGAGGGGTAGGAAAGGGAAGGAGTATGAGAGAGGTAAGGGAGAGACAGAAAGACGGAAAGGGAGGTGTTTGAAAGAGGAGAGGGAAAGAGAAGGGGGAAAGTAGGAGGAGGACAGTGGTGAGGGAGAAAGATAGAGTTAGGGAGAGAAATGTTTGTGTTATCAGTGGTGGATACAAATGTGTACTTGCGACACAAAAACCTTTGTGATGCTAGCACTGCGGCCCAACCCAGGCTGGGTGAGGTCAATGTGGGTTGCAGGTTTGTGAGTCTCCTGCGAAAGGAAGGTAACACCCCCGTCTCGAGATGACCATGTAGTTGAAGGGTTAACAGATTGTTGACCAACCCAAAAAATGATCATTATCACTTTCAATGTGAGAGATAATCATGATAGATGAAAAAAAAAAAAAAAATACCTGGATTATCCTCAGCGGGTCTCCCTTCGAACTCTTCATATAAAATGCCTTGTAGCATTGTAGCATTAATTTATTGATTTTATAATTTTTAAATATATACAATGAAAGTTTGTTTCAACTTTGCACTAACTTGTAGCATAGCTCAATATTGAGAGACTGTACTTGAAATTATCTTATGTCGCTCAACATGAGATACGCGGCCTCTCAGAATACTATGCTGTCTCTCGTTATGAGCGGTGTGGCACACAATATGTTCAAAAAAAAGTATGTTTGAAAAGTTTCAATTTATATATGAAATTTAACATAATGTTAGTAAGCCGTTTTGAATCATTAGTATAAAAATTAATTGTTTTGTAAACTTTTTCTCCACTGTCTGACTACCATCGTTCACGATGATGATGATGAAACTGTCACCCTATAATGTTCTGGTAACCAACACAAATTAAAGGTGTTGAATTGAATTGGAAGTGACCAAAGGATTTCTCCTATTTACCCATCGACACTGAAATGGGTTTAAAAACGGCACAAAGGTACGTGAAGTCTAGAACTCACAGGAGAGAGAGAAAGGGAATGAGTGAAGAAGAAATGAGAGAGAGAGGGAGGGAGTTATGGAGGAAAGGAGAGAGAGAAATGGGAACATGTAGAGGGAGAAAGAGAGTGCAAGGGATAGAGAGAGAGAGAGAGAAGGAAGGGGTAAGAGAGGAAAAGGAACGGAAGAAATCCCCTGAAAGTGCAAGAGGGAAAACCTCCCTAAAAAGTGGGTAAAGAGAAGAAAAGGCACCCCCTATATCTAAATTACCATTTCGCCCCTCGTATTCCCTCTCGTACCTCTCTGCCCCCCTTTTTTTCTACGTAAGCTTTTTCCCTACCGACTGTTGCGTCTATATTCCCTCTCTTGAACGGTGTCTCTTCACTCATTGCCCCACCGTCAGCCTTTGAGGAAAGGTAGCAAGTAGACCTTCAGACGTGTGAGTGAGAGCGAGAATTTTTAGATTTTTTTTCAATATTTTTTTTTTAATATCGTTTTTCAAAAAAAATATTATTTTTTTCATTTCCATCAATTTAATATTTGCGTTGATTTTTTTCTTCTTTTTACATCACAATCATTACGTAAAATCTCTTCCGGGTTTTCAAGATTTGATAATCTTGTTTCGAGTTTTTCTTTTTTATACTTCCTTAAAACCTTGAAATCTTGGAGCTTCTTAAAATCTCATTTTTCATTCACCGCTTTTTTTATGTTTTTTGATTTTTTTTTTCAAATTTCTCTTTTGTTTTTTTTACATTTAGTGTCTGTCTTTTTTAGGTGGTGAAAAGTTGGAAACATTTTGGAGTTATATTTGAAAACCTAGTGTACCTACAGAAACAAACATATCATTTTGAAACTATATTGTTGACTTATCATTTTTGAACCTTAGAATTAATTCTTGTGATTTCACTTGCATATCATATTAAACCTTTCAAGTAACTAATAATTAACTTTTATATTAATGTACTCTGATATTATTATTCAATTAACCTTGACTGTACATTCACATTTATATTAATTTACTCGAATATTTAATTTTCACAACACCCTTCTAGCAAAAGTTTCAATCCGAGTTCGCGTAACTTTTGTGTAATAATTTCGAATTTTGTTATTCATAGTTTTAAAAGTCACTTTTTTTAACTTTACATTTGGTTTTCGAGTGTTTTCATAGCGTAAACTAGAATTTTTGTGGAGTGCCCCTTGAGCTTACGAAGGGTGCCGCCGGTGTAACTTTTAGGGTGAACACCTGAAGACAAAGGAATATTTAAACCCTTTTTTTAGTTTGAAATTTATTTCTGAAGTACCTAAAATATCTAAAACACCTTTCATAGATATCAGAAAATAAAATACATTTCCATAGTGTTGTGTTTTTGTTCCCTCGTTCGGAAATTCGGATGGCTTTTACTCTTTGCACGGAGAGTTGGTGTTTTTACATGATTTCAGAATCCGCGTTGGAAAAAACTCTTTGAGTGGTTCATAAATTGTGTGTGGATTAGGTGGCTGCGGAGCAGGAGAAGCCAGGAACGTCTGATACTGATTTAAGGTAAGTTTTTATGAATTATGATTTATTATGTCTGGCTGGGGACTCTCTAAACAGGGAGTAGACCAGCAGTCCTGGCAGGCGGACTATAAACAGGGAGTAGACCAGCATTGGCTTGGTTCTGGGGGCCCTTGTCAATCATTAGCCTCCTTGTGAAGACAGTGGTAGAAGCGCTGAGTCATTCCTCCACTGTCTGGCTACCATCGTTCACGATGACGCCACCCTATGATGATGATTTTTATTCTTTATATGATATTATGTTCGAGCATATCATTCCATTTGACGCAAATCTATATGTAATTGTATTTGTTATTTGTATAATTATGTATAATTGTATACTGTGTATACAATAAAAAGCTCCTATTTCAAAAAATATTTTTGAACAATCTTATCTTCCCTCAGCAACTTTTTACTTTCTATATCCTGTGAGGTATAGAAAGTTATCATATTTGTGTTAATCACTTTCGTGATATCACAACTACTCAAACTCGATTTACTATATCTTCGCTGAACCCGGGACTTGAACCACCGACCTTCAGGTTACAAGTCCGCCGCCTTATCGATCAAGCTACCTAGGTCGGCGAGAGCTATAGAAAGTGTAGCTTTAGAAAGTATAGAAATTCGAGAGAAAATGTTGCGAAACCGCCCCCGCTTGCCGCCACTGGTCGCTGCTCGCATGAAAGCGCCACTCATTTTTCCTCACGAGGTTTGAACAGACCACGTACGAGGATGGAGGTAAAGACCCCCATTTCAGTCTACACCACTGCCCCGCCCATTTCAAAGGTTGCACAGGATCACAGCACCTCTGCCTAACGACGTGATTGTCATTCAAGGCCGATTTGATTAAATCGCGCGATCCGCTTCGATCCTAATCCAATATAAATATAGACTATCCACTATATCTTTAGATTTATTTATTTATTTAGAAACTCTTTATTAGTAGAACATATGTACAGACAAATAATGGTAAAAATTAAATATAAAAATTGGCAATATTAATAATATAAACAAGAAAAAAAAAAAAAAAAAAAAAAAAAAAAATATATACACATGTCCTAACTAAACTAAAAATAACTAGATTATCTAACCGACCTCAGCAGCTTGATCGATAAGGCGGCAGACTTGAATCTGGAGGTCGGTGGTTCAAGTCCCAAGTAAATTTAGTAAAGCGAAGTTTGAGTAAATTGTGATTAACACAAAAACATCCCTTACTCCCTAGATACCCCTTACTCCCCCCCCCCCTAAATATGGCCCTGTGTGTCTCTAACTATTCAAATGCCTCTACCGCTCAGAGCTGTCACTTACATAACTATTCACCTTATCGATGCCTTTTAGACCTACTCACACCCCCCCCCCCTTCTTTTCCTTAAAGAATTTCGTTGAATGACACCTATGTTTGATAGAAATATACCACGTGTCTTAATTAATACAGATTATTTTTTTTTAATTAAAACTGATCTAAAAAATAAAAAAATGAAAACTATTTTTTTCTTTTTAATTATTACTAACAATTTTTCTTTTGTAAAGCAACAGGGTTTCTAAACAAGGGTTTCTTTTGATGTCAGTTTACAATTAGGTATTACAATAGTTACTTCAATATTATGTTCCTTTTTTTAATCAAGCTGATATAAATTAAATCTTATTTAAAATTTGATCTAAAAAAAACTATTTTTTTTTGATACCCGTACCCTTGAAGATTAGCGGGTGAGCCGACAGAATTGGTGCCCTTCAAGAGGGGCGACACACCATACCCTGCCGGCAAGTCCCGCATATCCTTCAGCACCAGAGCTGTGCTGAAGGAATCTTATAAGATTTTCCCCCTCAAAAAAAAACTAATATTAAAAAAAAATATCATATTTGTGTTAATCACAATCGTGATATCACAGTTACTCAAATTAGCTTTACTTAATATTTGCTTAGCTTGGGACTTGAACCACCGACCTCCGATTATAAGTCCGCCACCATATCGATCAACCTTTCTGACTCAGACAATTTTTTTTATGTTTTTTGTCTGAGTATGTAAATATCTAATATCTTTATATTTTTGCATATTTTGAGGATATTTGGAAAGGAAATGTGTTGAATCTTATTTTTCTTTGATCTTCTAAGTAAGACCTCCTCAGAAGTTAGACTTAGCTCATAGGAGATATATTGTTTATAATAATAATATCGCCTTATTTATTCTGCCCGATAAGGACTATTAAAGTCCCATTATTACAGCAGTAAGCCCAAGGCATATTATTATATGGTAAAAATCCCAAATGGGAGGATAACTTGTCATGTTCCGGCTGGGTTTCGAACCTCTGGATTCACAGAGTGCCGCCTTTACCACTGAGCTACCGGGACAGACATTCTTGTACAAATAAATAAAAGTATTCAATTCAATTCCATTCTGGTCTTGATATGTAAGAAAATATCAAAAAAAAAAAAAAAAAAAAAACATGTCTTGAACACCCTGTATAGTGTATATTATTTTCTGTCGATGTATACAACATATATCTCGGAGTAGACAGGATGGGCTCCTCAAGTGGCTTCACTTGTTTACTCCCAGTGGCGTGGTTGTGCTATGCACACTACTTATTATTATTATTATTTCACAGTGGCGTTATTCCCCGTTCGTAAATATGGTCCGAAAAAGCCCCAAGAAACACCCGAAAGTGTGAGGTATACTTGGGATAAGTTACCAACAGGTGCCGCACCCCGAAACAGGCTAGTGAATATTAACTACATGAACTCGCAATTTTTTCATAATTGCTACAGACATAATATACTTAAAATTCAGACCGAAAACGGCCATGCCTCGAACTGATAAAGCTGGTTTCCTCACCCGTACTGAAAGACGGGTTTTTATTATTATCTGACCTGGTTGCAGGGTTTTCAGTGAAACCCTTACAATTAACACTGCGACCTTATTAGATGATCTATTGTGACCAGTAGATTCTATTCGGTTTTAACGTCCTGATTTGAGATAGTCAGGACGGGGGTTTTACCCCCCATTCGCTGGGAATCGTACCAGCTACGCACATTAACCTCACCCTGCCTGGGTAGGGCCGGAAATGCCAGTCTCACGTGTTTGGAAGGGATAGAATTTTCTTCGAAAAGTCTGCCCTAACCGGGAGTCGAACTCGAAACCTCTGTACTACGGGCAGTAGTCACAACCATTACGCCACGGAGGCTGGTTACCAGATAGTAAATTTATAAAATTATGAATGCTCCTTTTTTCAAATGCACTTCTCCCAATCACGTTCAGAGTTCTTCCTGTTATTTCCTGCACAAATGCATAAAATAAAACATGTGCCTATTATTCATATGCAATAAATTATACATAGGTATTTGTATGTCATATAAAAATGTATCTATACAATAATGGATAAAAAGTTCATCTCCATATGAAAAAATGTAGGTATACCTTTTTTTCTATAAAATATACATCAAATTAAAATTCTCTATCGACATAACATGGCTCTCTTCAATTCATCTTCAATATACATACCTTCTTTCTCACTACACTCTCACTATATCTCTGTCAATACACTCTTATTCTCTATCTCTATTTTACTCTTGGGTTGGGTGGAAGATATTGCCACAGGCAATAAACCCGCCCTTGAGTTAGGACATAATGTTTAGATATATTTTACTACTCTTTTTTCTTTTTATTGTATAAATTATTTCAATTTTTTAATTATTAGATATAATAATTATTTGTACCATACATAAGTATGTCTTTTTTTATCTAATAAAGTGTTTATTTGTTTAATAATAATACTTTCTTCATATGAAATGCATCATAGAAAACAGCATCATTTCTTCTTATGAAATGCATCACAGAGAACAACACTTCTCCATTACCTGGTGCTGACGATGAGATGCATTCTAAGTGTGTGACAGGTCGGTGGAGATAGAAGATAGTGATAGATATAGTGAGATAGAAGATAGGTATGAAGATATAGATATAGTAGAGATAGAGGATAGTGAGATGGAAGACAGACTGAGAGTGTCTAATGTGTGTGTCTCTGAGAAAGCGAGAGAGATTGACAAAAAAGAAAAAGTAAGAGAGAGAGAGAGAGAGAAAAAAAAAAAGAAAAAGTAAGAGAGAGAGAGAGAAAAAAGAAAAAGTAAGCGAGAGAGAGATATGGAATGAATGAGAGAGTAAAAGATAGAAAGAGAATAATAAGATTCTGAGTGTTAGGTGGTAGAAATTCTTTGAGCATTAACCTTGCCTGGTCGTTATCTTCCACTAAAGAGTGTTATTAGTTATTATTATTAAAGAGAGAGAAAAAGCTGGAAGGAGAGAAAAAAATGAAGGAGAGATAGAGAGAAATCATGCGGAAGCAAGAGGGAGAGAGAAATAAAAAAGGAAATTAAGCAAGAGAGAGACAAAGAAAGAAATAGAGAGAAAAAAGAAAGAAAGAAATAAAGAAAGAGAGATAGAGAGAGAGAAAGAGAAAGAAAAAGAAAAAGAAAGAGAGAGAGAAAGAGAAAGAGAGAGAGAGAGAGAGAGAGAGAGAGAGAGATAAAGAAAGGAGAAAAAAGAAGCGCATTCGAAAGAGAGACGAAGAAAGCAAAGTTAAAGAGCACGAATAAAGAAAAAAAAAGGAAGACAAGGAAAGAAGAAGACAAAAATGGAATAGGGAGCAAGAGTCATCCAGTCAGCATGAGTCATGAGAATAGTACGTGACGAATCAGCAACGGAGCTAGAGAGGGAAGTAAGAACAGAAAATGGAACAAAGTGCATGGAGTCATCCAGTCAGCATGGGTCATGAGATATGTACGTGATGAATCAGAAACAGAGTGAGTGAGAAGGAAGAATGGAACATTGAGCATGGAGTCATTCAGTCAGCATGAGTCATGAGAATAGTACGTGACGAATCAGCAACAGAGTGAGAAGGAAGAACAGAAAATGGAAAAAAAGATCATGGAGTCATTAAGTCAGCATGGGCCATGAGAATAGTACGTGACGAATCAGTAACGGAGCGAGAGAGAGAAGTAAGAACAGAAAATGGAAAAAAAGAGCATGGAGTCATCCAGTCAGCATGGGTCATGAGATATGTACGTGATGAATCAGCAACGGAGTGAATGAGAAGAAAGAACAGAAAATGGAACACAGAGAATGGAGTCATCCAGTCAGCATGGGTCATGAGATATGTACGTGATGAGTCAGCAACAGAGTGAGTGAGAAGGAAGAATGGAACATTGAGCATGGAGTCATCCAGTCAGCATGAGTCATGAGAATACTACGTGATGAATCAGCAACGGAGTGAGTGAGAAGGAAGAATGGAACAAAGAGCATGGATTCATTCAGTCAGCATGGGTCATGAGATAAGTACGTGATGAATCAGAAACAGAGTGAGTGAGAAGGAAGAATGGAACATTGAGCATGGAGTCATTCAGTCAGCATGAGCCATGAGATATGTACGTGATGAATCAGCAACGAAGTGAGTGAAAAGGAAGAACAGAAAATGGAAAAAAAGAGCATGGAGTCATCCAGTCAGCATGAGTCATGAGAATAGTACGTGACGAATCAGCAACGAAGTGAGTGAGAAGGAAGAATGGAACATTGAGCATGGAGTCATTCAGTCAGCATGAGCCATGAGATATGTACGTGATGAATCAGAAACAGAGTGAGTGAGAAGGAAAAATGGAATAGTGAGCAAGAGTCATCCAGTCAGCATGAGTCATAAGAATAGTACGTGACGAATCAGCAATGGAGCGAGAGAGAGGAGTAAGAACAGAAAATGGAACATTGAGCATGGAGTCATTTAGTCAGCATAAGTCATGAGAATAGTACGTGATGAATCAGCAACAGAGTGAGTGAGAAGGACATAATAATACGTTTTGGGTTTACTGCTGTAATATTCAAACTTGGTCCTGATCGGAAAGTATAAATAATGACCGAATTATGAAACAGGTTTAAATATCTAGGATTTGTTAATCCAAGCCATTCTAACTTAACAGCTCATATAAATACGCTGTGATTGGTTAAAATCCATTGGAGATCGTGTTAACCGACTTCAGTAGCTTGATCGAGGAGGCGGCGGACTTGAAACCTGGAGATCGGTGGTTCAAGTCCCGGTTTCAGCGGAGATTTAGTAAAGCGTGTTTGAGTACTTGTGATATCACGAAAGTGATTAACACAAATATGATAACTTGCAAGGTCGTGATAAGGTCAAGAGAAGATTAGTTTAAATCTAATCTTGTTTCATAATCTAGAGTTTAAACGTAAGTGTCCATTTTTTTTTGTTTTTTGTTTGTTGTTGTTGTTGTTGTTTTTTTTTTTTTTTTTTTTTTTTTTTGAAAAGTTGTAAAGAACTTTCAAAGTACGGACCTGCCAAAGTTACCATTTTCATCAGTAACCTTCACGGAGAGAAAAATACTGAAAATAGCAGTTATGCTCATTGTAAAAGGGAAAATACAACATAAATAAAAGTTTGAACAATGGTACAGAAAAAGTTATCCCAGCTATCGATCTAAAGAGGGGAGAGAGAGAAAGAGAGGGAGAGTGAGAGAGAGAGAGAGAGGACAGTGAGTGAGTGAGAGAGAGAGAGAGAGAGAGAGAGAGGAGAGAGAGTGAGAGAGAGAGTGAGAGAGTGAGTGAGAGAGTGAGTGAGAGAGTGAGTGAGAGAGAGAGAGAGAGAGAGAGAGAGAGGGGGGGGGGTTTACAAAAGCTATTGTAAAACTTAAATTTGCATTGTGCAAACATAAAAATCACTCTACGGCGGCTTTGGTAAAAGAAAATACTTTCTATACCTTCCATAGGTAATAGAAAGTAAAAAGTTAAAAGATTCTCCCTTTTTTTGAACATATAATAATATCGCCTTATTTATACTGCCCGATGATGACTATTAATTAAGTCCCATTATTTCAGCAGTAAGCTCAAGACTTATTATTATGTGGTAAAAAATCCCAAATGGGAAGATAACTTGTCATGTCCCGGCTGGGTTTCGAACCCACGACCTCTGAAACCTCTGGATTCACAGAGTTATCCTCCATATTTGAATTTGAAGTATTCATCACAAAAGTTGGTGGAAAAATGATTCAAACCAGCTTTTCACATGCCTATACTTTGGATTTGAACCTACGAATCTTAGTTAACGCTACCCTATTGATCGAGGAATTGAGATCGAGAAAGAGAAAAAGAAAGATATAGAAAACAATTAAAGAGAGAGATAGATAGAAATAAAGAGAAAGTGAGAGAGGAGGCAGATAGAAAGAAAGAGAGAGAGAGAGAGAGAGAGAGAGAGAGAGAGAGAGAGGAGAGAGAGAGGAAGAGAGAAATAAAAAGACAGATAACAAGTAAAATATGGAAAGAGGAAGAAAAACTGGACGAAGACAAAAAAGAGACAGAGAGAGGAAGGGAGAGAGAGAGAGAGAGTTAGAGTGTGAGAGAGAGATAGAAAGAGAGAGAAAAAGATAGAAAGGGACAGCTAACAAAAAAAAGATAGAAAGGGCAAGAAAGGACAATAAAGAGACAGAGAGAGACAGAGATAGAGAAAGACAGAGCGAGAGGAGAGGAGAGAGAGAGAGAAAAGGAGAGTAGAGAGAGAGAGAGAGAGAGAAGGAGAGATAGAGAGAGAGAGAGAGAAGGAAAGAGAGAAGAGAAGGAGAGAGAGAGAGAGAGAGAGAGAAAGGAAAGAGAGAGAGAGAAGGAGAGGAGAGAGAGAGAGAGAGAAGAGAAGAGAGAAGAAGAAAAGAGAGAGAAGGACGAGAGAGAGAGAGAGAGAGAAGGAAAGAAGAGAGAGAATGGGAGAGAGAGAGAGAGAGAAGGAAAGAGAGATGAGAAAGAGAGAGAGAGATGAAAGAAAATGAGAGAGAGAGAGAGAGAGAGAGAAGGAAGAGAGAGAGAGAGGAGAGAGAGAGAGAAGGAAGGAGACAAAACGGAAAATATCCCTCAGGACTGGGAAATAATAATCGTTTTGTTTACCTATCATGGTGCTGTGTACTTACAATAATATTAGCTTTCTCGAAATAATAGATAATAATTTAATAATATTGATGGTAAGTTGATAATATTGATGTTAATTGTTGACAATATTGATGGTAATCTCGATGATATTGATAGCAATGTTGATAATATTCATGGTAAGTTGATAATATTGATGGTAATGTTGATAATATTCTTACCTTCGGTGATCCTACGAGAACCACTGAATTCAACGCGCCATCTGCAATAATCTGCATTCAACGCGCCATTTTGAAGAAGTTGTACTCCAGCGAAATGAAACGTCCTGTATACATCAATGAAAGGCCTGTATAATCAATGAAAGGCCTGTATACATCATGAAGAGGCTTGTATATACCAATGAAGGCCTGTATTCATCAATGAAAGCCCTGTATACATCAAGCAAAGGCCTGAATACATTAATGAAGGCATGTATACAACAATGAAGGATTGAAAGCCTGTATCCATCAATGAAATACCTGTATACATCAATGAAAGGCCTGTATACTAGTATACATCAATGAAGGCCTGTATACATCAAGGAAAATCCTCAATCTCATAGTCTATGCCTAACAGTGCATATACACATCAAAATGCATTAAAAAGCAAAAGAGCAATACCTAGTTCGTTTTTCATTTTATAGCCATTTTCATACAGGGTGTAACGAGATCGTGAAAGGAACCGGACTCGTAACCTGGGGGTCGGTGATACGAGTCCCTACAGGCATGGGAAAATGGACAAATAATGTGGTATTCCGTAATTGTTGCTTCCAAGTCTTCTAACTTGTGATTGGAAAATATTTTTAAGCTGTCAGTGTTGCCAGATGCCAGTGATTCGAAGCTACTGTATGAGGTCATTCATCTCAAACATCTTTGCTGGTTTATAACAATATCAATGCATCGATATTGTTATAAATTATTGATGGCGGGGTTATTGCCACAGGCATTGCCCCCTTTAGGTAGGACATTTTTGTTATTTTCTTTTTTTTACTTATATATTTTGTCATTTGTTTGATTGTTTTTTTTTTTTTGTTTTTTGTTTTCTTCTTTTCTTAATTTTATACTGTTACCTGTACTTTGTCCTCCTCATAAAGCTTAAAAAAAAAAAAAAAAAAATGAAGTAGATGGGATTTGATCTTGCAAATCCAGACAACATGCATAATTTTACTGCTTTAATCCCACCCTGTACATTTGAAATAATCCCATTTCATATTGCACTAGAAGTAAAAGGTGTCCTCCCATTACTTCTACAATGTATAATGGGACCATTAAGTTCTGGTTTATAGCTGCCATCAATGGTTACTTGTGATTTCCCATTAAATATTTCTTTCTCTCTTTCTTTCCACATTAATCTTACGTGAATCGGTATCAGCAAAGTTATCATAACATATATTATTGCAAATCCGCTCTACTAAATTGAGGGCAACAGCGTCGTGGTACGTTGAATTTACCAGGTCTCATTCAGTCACGAAGTTAAGCAAACGTCCAGCGAGGCTAGGACCTGGAAGGGTGACCACATTTAAATTCGAACACTCGTGATGCTGTCTCGTGATGCTGGCTATTACAGAATTGTACTGGCTCTCAGACTGGGTGAGGTTAATTTGAGTAGCTGGTTTGTGAGTTTTTGACGAATGGAGGGTTAAACCACCCCTCGTGATATGAGAATGCTGTTGAAATCAACGTTGAACACACGCTATGGTTAAACCCAAATAAAAAAGCTTAGTATTAAAATTCTCGATGGCCCGGTTCGGATGAAGACCCTTCAGAAAATGGTATTTCATATCTTGGATACAGTTGTTTGGAAGGGTACCTTCCGGTGCGTCGTGTTGACAAAGTATTGGTAGTCAAGGGGGTTATGGCGCGGGACTCATAATGCAAACAATCTATCGCATTGCATTGATCTATGGATCGGATCCATCTAATAATTGGATTTTTTCCTCATTAATTTGAGAATGTCAACAAAAGAACAAGATCAGAAAGTTAGGTAGTAGAATTTTTTTTTTCGCACCTATTGGTTACCTTCTAATCATGTGTTATCAATACTGTGATTAACATAAATTATAATTGTACTATAACTTTTTATGATATTAAAATTTCATTTGCTCGGAACTCGAACACCGATGTCCAGGTTATTATAAATACTCTTTAGTGGAAGATAACACCCGGCGAGATTATGGTCAAAGCATTGTACCACCTAACCTCAGAATCTTTTATTATGTGGTCATAAACTTAAATTAATGAGGAAATTCATGCACTGAGTGGGATTCGAACCAACTGATCCTTACGCTACCTGGATTACCAGTGCACTTGACCACCAGTTAAGAGTCCGTTGTCTTTTTTCTTTTATACATTATCAGATTGACACACAATTTATAATACACTGCATTTATATTTTGTTATTAACTAAGTTAAAACATATCATATTTGTGTGAATCACTTCCGTGATATGCTTATCACTCAAACTCGTTTTACTAAATCTACGCTGAAAACGGGACTTGAAGCACCGACCTCCAGGTTACAAGTCCGCCGCCTTATCGATCAAGCTATACTGAGGTCGGTGTTATTACCTATGTGTTAGTTGCTGAGCTCTTTCAGGTTGGGTTTATGAATTTCAAAACTTTTGCGACTCTGTTGTTGTTGTTAAGGTCTCGAACTTTACGGTCACGTGATAAACTTTGTATTTTCATTACATTCAATTTTTTTCAACTGTTTGTTTGTGAATTTTTTTTCTCTTTTTGTTGTAAAATGTGTTCGTGTTTGGTGATGATAAATTATTTTAACTCTCAAGTAAATTAAAACTTTGCAAATTGATAATTCTATTAGCAAATGCAAACATGAGACCAAAGAATTACTTCCGATTTTTTTTTCTACCTTTACCGACTTCGAAACAAGGGGACTGATTACATTAGAAGCTTCTTAGCCAGGGTCGATGGCGCGTTGAATGCACCTGTCCCCTAACAGACTATCTAATATGGCTATCGTTATTAGTTATTACCTAAAGAAATTAAAAATAAGAAGTAAAGTATCGGAGCAAAAATTTTTTTTTTTTTTAACGAACACAATCTTTTTTTAATTTTTTTTTTTTATGTAACAATTGTTTTTTTTATTGTATTCATGTCTATTGGGCTACTCCCGAGAGTAGAAAAAAAACAATACTTCCGATTTGTAATATTAGAAATTTTCAAGAGTTACAATTTGTTATTGTTGTAATTTCCTCTGTTTTTAAACTAACCAAGATGGCCGATTATAGGGGACAATATTGAAGCATAACGAGTTGGTTCTCTAATTACTTATATCTCCATGGTATTTTATCATGGATTGGATGGTAGAGATTGCCTCAGGCAATAATGCCGCCCCAAATGATTAATGTAAAAAAAATTCAATAAATTGTGGTTTCTTATTTGTATTAATTCTATATTGTTCTATGTAATCAATGTACAGACCCGTCAATAAGGAAAAAATTAAAAATTAAACTAAATAAAGAGTTTACTACTGCTACATTTATAATATTTTAGACGCGTATAAACTTTCTTTATTAGTCTTGACGGAAGGTTCAGACTCCATTAGGCTGACACCAGGAACTCCAGGAAGTGCGGTACAAATGGGTACATTAAGAAAAAACAAGGAACCGAGCACCCAGAAAACCAGTGGCGGACTTTTCGGTTACCCAGCCAGATAATAGAAACATTTAAATCGCGCCACTAGATTTAATCTGAATGGGGTACAAAATACTTCCGCATTTTATTTCTCTTTAAAATAGTCTCATTTTAAATGTATTAAAATAAGAGGTTTAGCCAGCGTCGATGGCGCGTTGAATGCACCGGTTCTCGTTGGATCACCGAAGTTAAGCAACGTCCAGCGAGGTGAAGACTTCGTGATGCTGGCATTCCGGCCCAACCCAGGCTGGGTGAGGTTAATGTGGGTAGCAGGTTTGTGAGTTTCCTGCGAATGGAGGGTAACATCCCCGTCGTGATATGAAGAATGCAGTTGAAAGCGACGTTAAACCAAAAAAAAAAAAAAAAAATAAGAGGTTTGTATTAGAGACTTAAAATATACAATAGAAGTAATAATATAAAAAAAGTATATATATATTAGGTTTGGATTATGATTGTGAAACAGAATTAGAATAATTAGAATTTTCTAATTTTTTTGCCTTTTACACTCCCTCCAGTGGGAATTATAACCAATCAAATCACATTTATAACAATGTTGTTAGTTGGATTAACAAATCCTAGATATTTATTTCTTTTTCATAATTCGCTCCTTGATGAAGCATAATAGCAGGTCCTTTTTCGAAAAAGTAATATCACTCATCACTCTCAAAATCAACACAGCCAATTCCTCCACCACCACAATTATACCCCCCACTATCACAATTATAACCCCCACCATCACAATTATACCCCCCACAACGACAATTCTATCCTCCATCACCACAATAATTATATCTTCTACCACCACAATTATATCCTCCACCACCATAATTATATCTTCCACCACCATAATTATATCCTCCACCACCACAATTATATCCTCCACCACCACAATTATATCCTCCACCACCACAACAATATTATATCCTCCACCACCACAATTATATCCTCCACCAACAAATTATATCCATCCACCACCACAACAATATTATATCCTCCACCACCACAATTATATCCTCCACCACCACAATTATATCCTCCATCACTGTACAGTGTACCTGTACCCACCAAGCCCCGTCACTACCTCCAGAATTATACTCTCCACAAAGGAAAATATTACTGACAATATTACCGTCGCTATCAAGAGAAAAATTTATATCCATTACCGGGAAGTCATATGGAGGTGAAGGCAGCTAGACTTGGGAGGGGGAGAGATATTAAATTCATAGTACTTAGGGGAAAGGAGAAGAATTTGATAGAAGAAAGAGGGACGAGAAACAGAAAATAATGGAATGGAATAGAATTGGAGTAGAATGGAATAGAAGAGAATAGGCATGAGAGGGAGGGAGAAAGAGAATGAAGGATATAATAGAAGAAAGAGGAGGAGAAATAGATAATAATATAATGGAATAGAATAGAAGAGACTAAATATGGGAGGGAGAGGGAAGATGTAGGGACGAGTAGAATAGAAGGAAATATAGAGAGAACTGTGAGTGCTAGAGAAACAGAAAAAGGAGAGAAGAGAGAGAGATAGAGAGAGAGAGAGAGAAAGACAGAGAGAAAGAGAAAGAAAAAGAAAAGGAGTAAAAGAAAGTGAAAAAGAAAGTAAAAGAGAAAGTAAAAGTAAGAGAGGAAGTGAAAGAGAGAGGAAGTGAAAGAGAGAGAGAGAGAGAGAGAGAAAGAAAGAAGACAAAGCTGAAGGCAAGATGTTGACACTAATCATGTTGTTGACAAACGCCATTAACTCCCGGATAATAGCCCAGAACGTGAAAATAATAAGAGAAATGATGGAAGCTATGAATAAAACAAAGAAGAGAGAGAGAGTGATAGGGGGGGGGGGGGGGGGGGGGGGGGGAGACAGAGAAAGAGATAGGTGAAGTGTGAGGTGAAGGAAGGTTATAAACATTTTTTCTCAAGATGAGCTTTTCACAGCTTTTATTTCGTATCCATGAAACAACAGCTACTTTAGGCTCTTGTAGGCGGTGTGTAGCATGCCCATCCCGGAGTATGCCTTCCCTCTGGTGGAAGGAATGTAAGACAAACATTTCACTGCATCAACATTGAAGAATTTTAATAAACAAGATATTACGTCAACAAGACAGAATAACACAAGGGAAGAAAAGGATTTTTTGGAGATCCAAAACATTCAAAGTGCACGTGACTACCACACATATAGAATAAACAAGATATTACGTCAACAAGACACCATACCACAAGTGAAGGAAAGAATTTCTTGGAGATCCAAAACATTCAAAGTTCACGTGACTACCATACATAAAGAATAAACAAGATATTACGTCAACAAGACACAATATCACACGTGAAGGAAAGGATTTCTTGCAGATCTAAACATTCAAAGTTCACCTGACTACCACGTAATATCTACGTCAACACGATACCATACCACAAGTGAAGGAAATGATTTCTTGGAGATCTAAACATTCAAAGTTCACCTGACTACCACGTAATATCTACGTCAACACGATACCATACCACAAGTGAAGGAAATGATTTCTTGGAGATCTAAACATTCAAAGTTCACCTGACTACCACGTAATATCTACGTCAACAAGACACCATACCACAAGTGAAGAAAACGTTACTTGGAAATCCAAAACACTGAGGGTTCTCCTTAATACCACAGGTAGGGTTCCGTTAGATAGGCGGGGGATTTCTTCAAGGTACAAAGCAATGAGGATTTTCTCGATTTTCTCAAGTCAAGGGTAAAACTTTTGAAACAAGAAGTGACACAGCTCATCCCTGCCAAATTCAGGATCAAACGTTACCCTTTCTAACTGCCTCCTCTTTTATCTTACCTTGTCACATCCACCTTACCCTGTCTCCTCCAATTTCTTCTTCTCCTTTTATTCAACATCCATTTCTTCACAAGTTTGATTTTTTTTTGTTGAGTAGTATAAGTACACGAAATATTACATAATAGCACGACGTATGGGATCCATTTCACCAACTTTGAAATGTAATGTTTTATTTTACATGGGTATTTTGTCCTTATTTTTTACTCAAATAGTACACTTAAATAAATAAAGAGGTGCATTGTTAAACTGTTGGCATAATGGGACTACCTGTCTTGCTCTGACAGTCTAAATAAAGCACTACTTATACTTATTTTGTGCAGCAAACCCCGAATTATGTGCTCAGCCATCAAGGGCGCTACACCCATTTCAATTTGGTGGTGCTGGGGAAACGGTAGGACCACCACGTTCGAAATGTAATTTTTTTTTACATGAAAATTTTGTGCTATTTTGTGCAGCAAACCCCGAATTTCAAAGGTGGCGGTGCTGGCGAAATGGACCCTGACGTGCAGTGCACGATTTTATCAAAATGCGGCTTTTTTAAAGATGAGTGTTTCACAGCCTTTTTTATTTCGTAGCCATGAAACAGGAGCTTCTGTAGAGGCTTGTGGTCTGTGTTGTAGCCTGCCCCTGCCCATTCCGTAGTATGCCTCCCCTCTTATGGGCGAGAAATGACACAATACTTCCCATTTAGGTGCTGGGTCAACACGAGCGCACCGGAGGGTATCCTTTACAAACAATTGTGACCAAATTATGAATACAAATTTTCGTCGGCACGGGGGATCGAACCCTGGGACCTTCCGCATGGCAAGCAAGTGTTTTATGGCTACAAAAAAAAACACTCATATTAAAATAATTAATAATAAAAATGTGTTATTTTATGCGTTGAAAAGAAGCAAATTTCTTCATAACCTATTGAACGGAAGTTGGTCTAGGGCCCACGTAGCCTGTCAGACACCCACGTCAAAACAAACTAGAGAAGTTTGAAAAATGCATTTCAAATAAGGAAGAATGTAAAGTTTAGTGATTATGATGAATATAAATAGAAAGCTTATTGGTGGGATGACTTGAGAGAGACTTCACTATAGGGAATTCTCCAACCTTCGCTCACAGTGCAAAAAGTCAATCTCTAGGGATCAATACAAAAAATTTAAAATTATCCAACAGTCTTTTCTTACAGCTCAGTCTAGCTTTTGGCAACATGTTGGTAAAGTGACCAAACCCAAACATGGCATTGATGTTCTATTACATGATGGTCGTCCTCTTAACGACGATGTTGAGATTGCTTCTTGCTTTGGCTCTTACTTTTCATCTGTTTACAAAGATCCTAGATTGTTGCCTCCTGCTGCTTCAGTTAGATTGGATGTTCCAGATCATTCCGACTTTCTGCCATTACCTTCATTTACTCCTGCTGATGTTCTATCTTCAATTAAGACACTCAAACCATCCCTCTCAGTAGGTGTTGATGGGATTCCTGCTTTCATTATCAAAGGTTGTGGTCATGTTCTGGCCCCTGTCCTGACATCCATCTTCAACAAAAGTCTTTTGGTTGGCATTTTTCCGTCTACTTGGAAAACCTCCGTGGTTGTCCCCATCTTCAAGAAGGGTTCCAGGTTCGACGTTGCCAACTATAGACCTATTGCGCTGTTGTCAGTTCTCTCCAAAATTTTCGAAAAACTTGTTTTCAAGAGCCTATACACCTATGTCGACAAACATCTCTCACCGCTGCAACACGGCTTTCGTCAAAAGATGTCCACTTCCACCAATATCTTAGATTTTCTCAATTATGTGTCCAAGTTCATAGATCGTCAGAACCAAGTAGATGTTGTCTTTTTTGACGTGGCCAAAGCTTTTGATGTCGTTCATCATGATCTCTTACTTCTGAAACTGGAGAAATATGGCTTATCTACAAGATACGTCAAATGGTTTCGTTCCTATCTTATAGATCGCACGTTCAAAGTCAAAATTCGAAATACTTTGTCTGACGAGTACCAAATTTTATCTGGAATCCCACAGGGTAGTAATTTAGGACCACTACTTTTCCTAATTTTCATCAACGATGTCCTTTCTGTCATCTCTTGCCAAGCTTTGTTGTTTGCGGATGATTTGAAGATCTTCCATGGGTATGATCATGTATCTCCTGAGTCGGATGTTCTTCAGACCAACATTTCCAATGTTGTGAAATGGTATGACAGGAACTATCTATCTATCAATGTGTCCAAAACGCGTGTCATTACATTTACCAGGAAGTACCGATATACCTCCTATTCTTATGAGGTCAATGGCGCTCCCATTCCAAGGGTCTTTGAAATAGTTGATTTAGGTTTTCTTCTTGACTATAAACTCCTCTTTAACAAATATGTTGCAGATACAGTCAGCAAATGTTTCTCTCGGTTTGGGATGCTGTTGAAACTCTGTGGACGATTCAATCTGCCAATCATCATGATAACACTGTTTAATATGTTTATTCGCAGCAAAATTGACTATGGTTTCCTTATATTCTGCTCTGTTCATAAAACAAACTGTCACCAACTTGAAAGAGTTCAGAAGTTCCTGGTAGGCAAACTCTATGATAGATTCCTGACTCACAGAACTTACTACTCGTACCCTTCTATCTGCACTCACTTCCATATCAAAGAATTAGTTCTGAGGAGAGATGTATCAATCTGTGTCTTCCTACATAAAAATATCCTCAATCAAATATGCTGTAGTTCCTTTGTATCAAGTATGAGCCTGAAAGTAAGAACCAGGGTAGCTCGAAGACAATGGGAGCTTTTCCTACCTCCTTCTGAAAAAACCAATCCTTGGAACTACATCTTCTCTATGGGCAACTTCCTTTTCAGAAACAACATTGATGTTTTCTGCATTAGCCATAGTGCACTCAAATCCTCAATCGAAGAGGTATTATCTTAATACTTGTATAATGGATCTTTTTTCTTATCCAATTATACCTATTTACTATAATCTATTTATAATAAAAACTATTATATCTTTTATCTATTTCCTAAGGTCTACATTGTAATAGAGTACCAATAAACTTGTTATGTAAACCTTGTAAAAAAAAAAAAAAAAAAAAAAAAAAAAAAAAAAAAAATGAGAAAGAGAGTAAGAGAGAGATATAGGGGAAGAGAGAGATAGAGGGGGAGAGAGAAAACGAGAATGAGAGTGAGAGAGAGATATAGGGGAAGAGAAAGATAGAGGGGGAGAGAGAAAATGAGAATGAAACAGAGAGAAAGAGAGGGGAGGAAGGAGAAAGAGAGAGAGAGAGAGAGCAGGAAAGAGAGAGATAATGAAAAACCTTATCACTTTTGTATTATATATTTGAACTTTTCTTATCATTCAATTTCCTCTACCTCTGACGTTCTTTCTCTCTCTCTCTCTTTCTCTCTCTCTCTCTTTCTCTCTCTCTCTCTTCTTTCTCTCTCTCTCTCTTTCTCTCTCTCTCTTCTCTTTACATATCTCTCTCTCTTTTGCTTCTTTTGCCTCCTTATCTCTCTCTAACCCTCTTTCTCTCTCTCTCCCTCTCTCTCTCTCAAAAAGGTTAGATAAATTGAAAAGGGAGAGGGGAAATGAGAGATATCAAAAGGGTTAAATAAATTGAAAAAGATAGAGAAAGAGGGGAGAGAGAGAAAGTGGGGAGAGAGACAGGAATTAAGACATATCAAAGATTAATAAATACATAACTATACACATATTATGTATAGCCAGCCTCCGTGGCGTATCGGTTGTCACTACTGCCCGTATAGTGGGTGGAAGAGATTGCCATAGGCAATAACCCTCCCTTTAGTTAGGAAATATGTTTTTTTATATTTTTCTATCTTTTTCATTTTTGTATATTGTTTCCATTTTTTTCATTGCTAAAATAATTATTTGTACTGTAAATTTATATCTAAAAGAGTCTATTTATATCTAAAAAAGTTTTTCATAATAATAATAGTTTGAGTTTGATTCCGGCAATATGATGAAAAATAGAAGAGAAACCATAGAAGGAAGACCTTATTAATGTTTCATCGGTTATACAAAAAACAGGAGGTTATGGAACGTCCGAAAATATGAAAAAAATTGAAATCGAAGCAAAAAATATTCTTTTTTTTTCACAAACACGAACACAATTAGAAATTCATCGGAAGCAATATTAGAAATGATTGTAAAAATCATGCATTGGTAGGGATAGTGGAAGGTAACCACCAGGCGAGGTTAATGCTCAAAGCATTTTCTACCACCTAACTGACCTAACCTTCAGAGTCTTATTATTATGTGGTCACAAACTCAAATGAAAAATTCATGCACTGGGTGGGATTCGAACCAACGGATCCCTACGCTACCTGGAATACCAGACTAGCGCGTTGACCACTTGACTACCAGTGCACGTTTAATTAATACATCCTTGTGCTTCTTCTTGTTCCAGGTATAAGATTCTTTCCTATTGTGTGGCTTTGGTCTCCTCAGATGAGATAGTACATCAGAGCAGCTACAGGTAAAAGTTATGTTAGAGAGAAACAATTTCATTTTTTATTTAAATAAGAACCAAAATGAACTGCCAGCCTTTAACTGGTTACTTGACACACAGCATACTGATCAAAGGACCTTTTCAATTTTTCTAATTTTTTTTAAATCAAGTGTAGTGGTGAAGAGAATGCCGTTAGCATTAGCACCGCCCTTCATCAAGTTTTTTTTATATTAATTTAAATTATTTCTATGTTAATATTCTATGTACTTTATTGTAAATAAAACTTGTTCTACCATGTTGAATAATAATAAATAATTGATGTTTACTAAAAAAAGACACTAACTTTACTAAAGGTTCCGGGGCACAATTACCCTTTTCAATTTTTTTAATAAATAACAATATCCTTGATTGCATATGACCTGCATAATGTGAAAGGGATATTAGAGAGAGAGAGAGAGAGAGAGGGGGAGACAGAGAGGGAAGAGAGAGAGGGGGGGAGATGGGGGGAGAGAGGGGGGGAGAGAGGGGGGGGAGAGGGGGGGGAGAGAGGGAAGAGAGAGAGGGGGGGAGAGAGAGGGGGGGAGATGGGGGGAGGAGAGAGAGAGAGGAGAGAGAGACAGAGAGAGGAAGAGAGAGAAAGTCAGAGAAAGAGGGGAAGAGAGAGAGAGAGAGAGAGAGAGAGGTAAAGGAAAAATAAAAATATAAAAGTCGGGAAAACCGGGAGGGAGGTTAAGACATGAAAGGGGGGGGGGGGGAGAGTTAAGCGGAAGACAAAAAGTGAGAAAAGACAAAAGAGAGAGAGGAGAGAGAGAGAGAGAAGAGGAGAGAGAGAGAGAGAGAGAGAGAGAGAGAGAAAGAGGGATATATTTTGATGTGACCTACATAATATTAAGTTTGATTGGTTCCGGAGGCCCTGTTTACACTAGCTTACGAGGACGTTCGAGTAACAATATTGCCTACACGGAACGCCTTCAAATTTTCCTCCCTACGCCTTCAATTTATCTGTCATAGAACGACTTCATTTGACAGCAAAAATACAACTTACTGTACGCCCATATACTATATCTAATCTTTTAATCAATAGCTTAACTACCAACGTATACCATTTTTTATTTATAATTAAGTATATAGATGAGTGTTTCACAGCCTTTTATATTTCGTAGCCATGAAACAGGAGCTTCTGTAGAGGCTTGTCTGTGTTGTAGCTTGCCCATCCCGTAGTATGTATAGTATGCCTCCCCTCTGATGGGCGAGAAGCGAAATGTGACACAATATTTTCTATTTAGATGCTGGGTCAACACGAGTGCACCGGAAGGTATCCTTCACAAACAACTGTAACCAATTTTAAAAAAAAAAAAAAAAAAAATATTAAGGCAGGGGTTCGAACACAGGACTTTTCGCATGGCAAGCGAGATCCCGGAGTTATGAAAAAATACAATACTTTCCTTATTATAGGATAAGGAAAGTAAAAATTGCCTTGAGGTACAAAAAGGCCACCATTTTCAGTAATATAGTAAAGGTACCTATCTATTATTATTTATATTTTTCAAAGTTTGACAGAGCTTATTTTTAACTAAGGATAAAAAAATCATTATCTATATAGAACGGTAAGAGTCATGAATAATATAATATGCAAATAAGAACGTAAGAAGGTAGGTAGCAATTTTCTGCCCCATTAGCTTGGAAATAACTATTTATTACATTTTTTTTTGGACTAAGTAAAATTATATCTCATACATACCGGGTACACCAACGCCACAAGCTGTATGGAAGTTTTATCTAATGCCCCATTAAGTTTAATGAAGAAATCGAATGATTATTAGTCTGTTGCATAGTTTTTTTTTTACGAATTTACGGGGTCCAACCCCATTCACAGAAGCTAAGGAAATCTTCTTTGGCAACTGCTCAAGGTAAAAATGTTAATATGTTGTATTTCTTCCAATTTCCCTCTCTAGTGCTAATCGAGTTGTAAAAAGTGCAGTGGTAAAAAATTATTTACTTAAAATTCGCCTCAATCAGGGGCGGCTATTCAGGTGAAGGGAGTGAAGAGGCCCTTCACCTAAATTTTGGCATTAGCTTCAATATATCTTTGCTGAACATGGGACTTGAACCGCCGACCTCCAGGTTACCTACAAGTTTCTCTCATCCTACATCCGATCTACTGAGGAAGGTTACGCAAATCAATAAGCTAAAACGTTATAATTATTATATTTTTACAATATTACAAATAAAAAATCTCTTCCATTTTTAAACAGCTAATAGTATTTGGGATTAAAAGATGGGAAACCTGCGGTTGCTAAAAATGATTCAATCACTTAACACAAGAGTAATAAATAGTAGTCACCGTGGCCGAGTCAGTCGAGTGAGTTAACGCGCTAGGCATTGCACGCACGGTGACCTGGGTTCGATTCCCAGCGGGGCAGAATTTTTTCTCTTCTGTACTTGGGTGTTCGGGGTCCACTCATACCTCGTGAGAAAAAATGAGTAGCTGCTTTAATTTTAGCAGCAAATGTTCGCCTATGGCGGAATTATAGACAAAAATAAGATATTGGGATATTAAAGATACGGAAAAGTCCTATAATTCTGCGCTTATCACTAAAATTTTGATAAAATAACACAAAGAAACACATTATCATTATTAAAAGAGTATTATATGAAGAAATAAATAGAGGGATAGAAAAAAACCCACGCTGATAAATGTCTATTCAAATAGGAACTCGAACCACCGCCCTCCGGGTTACAAGTCCACCGCTTTATCGATCAAGCTACTGAGGTCGGCTGAGAGAACGAGATAGGCAGTAAATTCATAGTAGATAGATAGAGAGAGAGAGAGAGAGAAAAAAGAAAGAGAAAGAGAGATAGTGAAAGAAAGAGAGAGAGAGAGCGAAAGAGATTGATTGATTCATTGATAATATTATAAAAGAGAGAGAGAGAAAGGGAGAGAGAGAGAGAAAGGGGGAGAGAAAGAAAGAGAGAGAAATAGAGAAAGAGAGAAGAAGAGAGAGAGAGAGAGAGAGAAAGAGAGGATAGAGAGAGAGAAAGAGAGAAAGGGAGAGAGAGAGAGAGAGAGAGAATGAGGAGAGAGAGGTAGAAGGAGAGAGAGAGAAGAAGGGAGGGAGAAGAAGGGAGAGAGAGAGAGAGAAGGGATACAAGAGGTCCTGGAATCCAGACTCATACAATTACACATGGCGGGTTCACTTCCTGATTACAATCCTTTGATGCTACAATCAGGACTATTTGCATTTTTATAATTCTCTCTCTCTCCTTTCCCTTTTCTCTCCCTCTCTAACACTCTGTCTCTCTCATTTACTTTTTTAAAGCAAAGGGAAAATATCCGTCCCCGAAAAAGTTAGCATGAGCCCAGGGGAAGTAATTTTTTTTTTATAGGTATATAAAAAAAAATATACGTTTCAAAATTTTACAAATATAAAAAATAATAATTAGAAACAAATATCTCTCTCTCTCTCTCGCGTTCTCTTTTTCGTTCTCTCTCTCTCTCTTTCTCTCTTTCTCTCTCTCTCTCTCCCTATCTCTCTCTTAATCTCACCCCATATACCAAAGTATACCCAGAAATACAAAGTTTGAACAGAAAGAAAAAAATGAGACAGACAGAGAAAATCCTGACCCCTCCCCCTCCTCCTGAAATAAAACCTGAACTGTAGACAGAAGTAGAGAAGGCCTAAAAAAAAATAATAGGAAAGGCCATTCATCAATGTTCGAGCTTAGAAAGCAATATGTCATTCATGAAGGTTAAGAATAGAAGTAAATAATACCTATGTACGTATATAACAGAAGAAGATATACTCGTATACATACTCGTATATATACAAATACATATTTACATGGCATTTCATAGATACATACAGTACAAATGGAGGAGAACAAAAGGGATATACAATAAAGGGATTGTAGTCACCGTGGCAGAGTGAGTTAGCGCGCTAGACATTGCACGCATGGTGACCTGGGTTCGATCCCCGGCGGGGCAGGATTTTTTCTGCTCTGTACTTGGGTGTCCGGCGTCCACTCATATCTTGTGAGGAAAAATGAGTAGCTACTTTAATGTGAGCAGCGACTAGTGGCGAAATTATAGGCAAAAATAAGATATTAGGATAACAAAGATACGGAAAAGTCCTGTAATTCTGCGCTACCCACTAAAATTGTGATATAATAACACAAAAAAACACATTTATTTATTAAGGGATATACAATATTGAAAAGAGAGAAATAAGAGAGAGGTAGAGTGAGAAACAGAGAAAGAGAAAAGAGAGAAAAGGGGAGAGAGAAAGAGAAACAGAGGGATAGAGTGAAAAAGAGAGAAATAAAAAGACATAAAGATAAAAAAAAATCGGTGATTCCATTAGTTTCTTTTCTATGGGATAAATAAAGAAAAAGGGGAGATAGGAACAAATAGAGAGAAAGATAATGAGATAAAGAGAGAAATAGAGAGGGAGATAGATAAAGTAAAAGGCGAGAGAAAGAGAGTGATAGAGAGAGAGAGAGAGAGAGAGAGAGAGAGAGATAGAGAGAGAGAGAGAGAGAAACAGAGAGACATAAAGATAAAGAAAAGAGACAGAGCGAGAGATAGTAACAGATAGAGAGAAAGATGAAGAGAGAAATAGAGAGGGGAGAGATAAAGGAAAAGGAGAGAGAGATATTGATAAACGGAGATAGAAAGAATCTGTTACAGAGGGAAGGAGATCCAGTAGAATAAGAAAGAATTGGGTTCATATATTACAGGAGTTGGAAGTAAGAATAAGGAGACAGGTAATACATCAATGTATCAAGGGTGGCGGGGTGACTTGGAACTAGGGGTGAAAGAGGTTCAGAACAATCTTTACAAAACGTTCCAGAAGGTTAAGATCACAAGTTTCATAACTCTAGCCAACGCAGCGTCGCATATCGATTGAACTTTGAATGCACCAATTCTCGTACTGTCGCTGAAGTTAATCAACTCTCAGCGAGGTTCGGACTTGGATGGGTGACCATTCAAATTCGAACCCAATGCTGTCTATTCCCAGCCCCAGTCACGCTGGATGCTGTAAATTTGAGTAGCTAGTTTGTGAGTTTCCAGCGAATGGAGGGTAAAACCCCGTCGTGATAAGAGCATGTATAGTTTTAATAATAATTCCGTGTCCGTGAGATAGGTATTGATACCTAAATCACGGTGGTGAGAGGATTATATGGACGCCAAGATCCAATATCTAGGCTCCTTTCATGTCCATTGATTCTATTTGGTTTTACCGTCCTGACTTGAGGTAGACAGGACGGGGGTTTTACCCTCCATTCGCTGCGAATCGTACCAGCTACCCACATTAACCTCACCCACCCTGGGTAATGCCGGAATTGTCAGCCTCACATGTTTCGAGGGAACAGAATTTTCTGTGCGAAAAGTCTGCTCCAACCTGGAATCGAACTCAGGATCTCTAAACTACGGGCAGTAGTCACAACCGTTACACCACGGAGGCTGAGCATGCAGTTGAAAGCGAAGTTAACACCAAAAAAAAAAAAAAAAACTTTGCTGAAGGGTCTTCTAGTTTCACTGTCTTTCTACATATATGTGGTCAGTTTTCTTCTGGAAATTCTTTCCTCATGTATCCTCGTTAAACTCGGATTTCACATTTGTAGGTAACACAACACATACATTATTTTTTCACTCAAAATCTTTTACAGCCCTTAAAAAATCAAAGGAATTTTCGGAGCGCAATGTAAGAAGAGACATTCAACCCCACACCACAGGTTTTTCTAAAATTTCTGACTTCACAATCTATGCGATAGGCAGGTATATTCATCCGTTTTACAGGTCACAGGGTCTTGAAAATTTGGAGAAAAAAATGAGTTCCTAGTGTAGAAAGGAGGGACATTTTAACCTGCACAACAGAGGTACACAGAGGTACGCAATTTGAGACAGGGAGAGAATTTATAGAAGGAGGGAATTTTTGACATTTTCATGTCTTTGCTCTGGCACATAACCAAAATTATGTGACGAAATTATGTAACGAAATTATGTAACGATATTATGTAACGATATTATGTAACGATATTATGTAACGAAATTATGTAACGAAATTATGTAACGATATTATGTAACGATATTATGTAACGAAATATTGAATTGTAAAGGGAGAGAAGAGAGAAGGTATGTGTCATGCGTACAATAACGAAATATTAAATTATAAAAAGAGAGAAGAGAAAAAGTATGTGTCATGAGCACAATACGAAATTTGGTCAGTTAAGTTTTAGACCTTGAATAGTAAAGATGAAAATGTCCCAATGGTTGCAGACTCGTATGCAAGCGTTTTTTTTTTTTTACAGGGTCGTGAGCAAGACGAGAATGGGCGGGAAATTACCCCCTAGCAGAACACTCACCCCTCCTCCCCCTGCTCAGATTTTTTATTTTTAGTTTTTTTTTGTGTTTGTTTATTTTAGTAAAAAAAAAAAAAAAAAAAAAAAATGAGCGTTTCAGAGCTTTTCACTTTCCTTATTCTTTAACAAGGTAAGTATTGTATTCGTCGAAAATTTGACCTACCCAGTTTTTCACATTTCTGGTTGAGTTCACATCTGTTACCGTTGAGTCAGTCACCAGTGGCGGAATTCGACTTATTTTCGGGGATAAGGAACGTCGTGTGATGTTTACGCACCAGATTTTTTAATTCGTAATCATGAAACAGGAGCTATGCTTGTGGTCTGTGTTGCAGCTTGCCTATCCCATAGTATGACTCACCTCTGATGGGCGAGAAGTGACACAATACTTTCCATTTAGGTGCTGGGTTAACAATAAGGTATGTACCTACAAAGTACATGGTTTGTGTGTGTGTAGAATTGTGCCCGTGGTCGTGTGATGTAGCGCACAAGGCCCGGTGTTTGAACAGCAGGGCAGAAAAATGTCTATTCTATACTTTGCATGTCCGGGGAAGGTATTAATAATAATAATAATATCGCCTTATTTATACTGCCCGATTAAGACTATTAAAGTCCCATTACTCCAGCAGTAAACCCAAGACTTATTATTATGTGGTAAAAATCCCAAATGGGAGGATAACATGTCATGTCCCGGCTAGGTTTCGAACCCACGACACCTGGAATCTCTGGATTCACAGAGTGCCGCCTTTACCAGTGGAACTCTTACCTCAAGAGCAAAAGTTACTAAGTTAGCACATATTTATGTTTATTTGCATGAGTTACGACCAGTGCCAGTTTCACCACAATAAAAAGAAAATAATAAAAAATAATTCGAAAAGTAAAAGACGTTCATAGGGCCGAATTATGAAACAGGCTTGGATTTTAATCCAGCCCTCGAGTGGGAATAGAGTACGCTGTGATTGGCTGAAATTCCCTCTAGAAGTTTCATAATTCGGGCCTGGAAATGCTGCGCTGCATACACTAATTGTACTCTGAAGAACGTGAGCATGCATCAACATATATTCTGCCATCCCATAGAACACAATAGCCCTACTCCCCTGCTGTGGTGACCTGGCTTCGTCCTGATGCAGGAGAAAATTGTTCGAGGGAAAAAAGGAGAGAGAAGGGATTTTGTTCCGGTGAAAAAGAATCCCATGGGAATTTTTGAGGGAGCCAAAAGCCGAAGAAAAACATTATTATTATGCTTGAGCTTTTCTTCTGTTTGTTTTCCCCTATAAATTTTCCCTGTTTTTCATTTTTCTGACTTCTTATCTCTCTCTACATCTTTTCTTACTCTTCTTAGTCTTTCTCTCTATCTTACTCGTCTTTCTCTTCCTTAGTCTTTCTCTTATCTTCTTCTTTCTTCTTAGTCTTCTTCTCTTCTTATCTCTCTTCTTAGTTTCTTTCTTCTTTCCTTCTTAGTTTTTTCTCACTTTCTTCTCTTTTCCTTAGTTTTTTACTTTCTTTTTCTTGTCTTTCTTACTTTACTCTTTTCTTCCTTAGTCTTTCTCTTTTCTTTCTCTTCTATTTTCTCCTTTCTTCTCTTCTCTTTTTTCCCTTTTTTCCTCTCTTCTCTCTTTCTTCCCTTTTTCCTTAGTCTTCTCTCTTCCTTAGTCTTCTCTCTCTCTCTGTTTTTGTCTCTCTTCCTCTTCTCTCTCCTTTCTTATACTTATTGAAAACTGAAAAGGATTACGAGATGAATCTTAATGTTGAGATTATTGGGGTGGGTTTGTATTCATAAGGGGTAAGCATTTTACAGAGGCGTCCGTAGACGAATAGACTTGGAGAGCAACAGTTTTTAAGTAGTAGGGTGTAGTACCAAATAAATTTTCTGAGGTGAGAGTAAGTATTATAGTACTCAATAGTAGTTAAAGTGTAATATAAGAAATATTGCCCCACAGTTAAGACGCTTCTGAGAAAATATTAACACGTTCACTAAACTTGGAGTTTTTTAGAATATAGACTAGAACGAAAATCCCACATGCGGACTGATAATTATTGACTGTACACGTAAACCCTCTGGGGTTTTTAGAAAAGATGCTGAGACGGAGTTTAACCACATGAACTGACTAGGTTTTATTCAATGTAAACCCTCTGATTCTTAAAGATGAAGTTTCTGTACACTAAACCTAATGGGCTTTATTCAATGTATTTCTTATGAGATGCTGATTGTCCTGGAACAAAAAGATACAACAACTTCATACTTGCCAATTTGTAAAAACATGTCTGTCAATTTTGGCTGAACAAGGTTGACACAGAACAATATGTCTTATAAAATATTGCGGCGATGAACTTGTTAAGTTTGTTTCAATCGAGTTATACATATAAGTTCAAGGAGGCAATGCTTCAAGCGTTTTGGGTTGTCATCCCAATAATGATGTTCTAAACACTGTTTTATTTTTAGTGATGTAGATATTGTAGAAGTCTCATGAAGAACATTAATACTTTGCCGTGGACCACTTTTGAATTTCATATTATATACCGTAGGTATATTTCTACGATCATAGTACATCAAGCCCTTAGTTCACATGTGCCAAGTATGGCCGCCGCATTGCCTCTTTGGACGGCTATAGCAAGTCTCTGTTTGAAATAAATGCAGATTTTATGTCGCCTGTCACTTAATATTGTAAGGAAGTTTTGGTAAGATGTTGATGCATAATGTCATGCATCTATTTAATGGAATATTCTGTGCGATATGGTGGTGAAAATATTTTTACTATTTAAAAAAAACTATTTACTGAGGTCGTCTTTTTACATCTTTTTCTTGTTTATTTTCTTCTATCTCTCCTCTTCTTCGCGAATTCTTTTCCCGAAAATTTTTCCTGCATCTTTTGTTTTCCATCCACCACTATATTCATTTTCATTATGTTTCCCGCGTAATTTAATTTAGTTCTCGCCTTATTCTCTTTCTTTTTCGCCTTATCCGCCTTGTTTTCATTATTTTTTTTTCCCCCGGAAAGAAAATTTACGCTTCGTTTAATTTAGAGCCGGGACGGCATATTCACAACTTTGTTCTTTTTCGCTTTTTTTCCCCACATTTTTTTTTTTTTTTTTCTCAAAGAATTTTACTTTGCCAGAGTTTTACGGTGTATGTGTTTTACAATATTTAGTGGTATGAAAAGATTTTTTTTTGTTGAACTTGAAAGAAAATAGGCACGTATTTATTATGAAATTGTGAGATGTCTATACTCATATATAATTATGTACTTTGCTGGAGCCGTGATTTCAAGCGATGTTGATTCCTCGAAATTACTGCAGGTAGTGCTTTTCTATCTCTCTCTTCTTCCATCTCTATCTATCTTAGGCCATGCTTAACTCATATTATAATAAACAATAATAAAAAATATTACTTAAGGTATCATGAGTTTAATTTTCAAACCAATAAGTGTCAAATTATGTAACAGGATTATATTAAGGGCGGAATCAATAGACGTTTTTGTAATACCTCTGGGGCGCTAAGTCACGGATTGCGTACTGTGTAAGATAGGGAAAACCGACGCATAGCAATGACTTTTGATATAGAATTTGTCTATTAATTTCGCCCTTAACCTAAGTGGACACTAAC
The DNA here is from genome assembly GCA_024516035.1 of Bactericera cockerelli. Classification (NCBI taxonomy): domain Eukaryota; kingdom Metazoa; phylum Arthropoda; class Insecta; order Hemiptera; family Triozidae; genus Bactericera; species Bactericera cockerelli. The sequence continues at coordinate 7,025,220 of CM044963.1, read as the reverse complement.
ACCTTACTATTGTGCGCTGTGATTAGTTGAAGTTTCCATCTGAGGGCGTTTCAGCGTGTTAAGGGATAGTGTCCACTTAGATTAAAACTAATCCTGTTTCATAATTCGGACCTAATACTTTTTTTGTACATTAAACTTTTGGTTGGTATGAAATATATATTTTAATATTTATAAAGAAACATCGAATAAGAACGATGTAAGAAAGCCAGACATAAAATTTAAAAAGAAAATTACAACCTCAGCAGCAAAGAAACTTACAATTTCCATGCAAAACTCACCAGACATGGTAGAAAAATGTTTCTTAGTGCAAAACTTTGAATTAATTTTTTTCTTTAGGAATACCGCCTGCTTCTGCTATAGAAGATGACTCCTCCTTTTCATGTACATTTGCCCGTCCACCCTAAGTTTTCCCATCTACCCCCTATGTTTGCCGTCCTAGTTCTATCCCCTAACTTTGCACCCCTACCCTCTAGGTTTTCCCTACCCCTAGATTTCACCTGCTACCTTCTCGTTTGCCCCCCCCTCCTCTCCCTCACAGTCAGATCATTAGGTAACAGCAGGCTAAAAGTCTACACCGCTCTTTAGCCTGTAGGTCTTAAGTAGGCACTCTGGTAGCCTGCTATGTGTTTTCTCTCTCTCTCTATTCACTTATTCTCTATCCCTCCCTCTCTCTTCTTCTGCTTAGCCTGCTATGTTTTCTCTCTTTTTTTCCTATTAAACATACATATTATCTTTCCCTCTCTCTCACCATCTCCCTCTCTCTCACTATCCATCTCCCTTTCTCTCTTTCTCTACCACCCCCTCCCCCTCTCTCTCTCACTCTCTCTCGCTCTCTCTCTCGTTACCTCCCTTTTTTTCTCCCCCTTTCTTTCTCCCCCCCGCCTCTCCGTCTCTATAGCTATTTTCAGCCTCCTCTACTTTCTCTTGTACTTTTTTTCATAAGATAAGAGCAGTCATAATAATGAGTTCCATAAATAATACTTTCTACTTCCCTCTCCCTCTTTCCTTCTATCTCTCTCTCTCTACTTTCTTTTTTTTTTCTCTCTCTCTCTCTCTCCCTACTTTCTTTTCCACTTCATATCTACTTTTTATCTCTTTCGTTCTTTTGAACAATATTTCTATATGTACCTATTACTTTCTTTTTTTCTTTCTCCTTCTGTCTCTGTTTTCTCTCAGACAACAGGTAATTCACTTTCTCTCTCCTTTCTCTTGCTTTTTCGCTCTATCTCTCTCTCTCTCTCTCTCTCCTTTCTCTTGCTCTTTCGCTCTCTATCTCTCTCTCTTTCATACACCCTCTTTTTCTCTCTCTTTCATACACCCTCTTTTTCTCTCTCTTTCATACACCCTCTTTTTCTCTCTCTTTCATACACCCTCTTTCTCTATACCTGTCTCCCTCTATCTTTAACAAACAACTTCTGAAGAAAGCCCATTAGACGAAATGTACATACGTACTAAATACATACACAATGTACAATATGTGTACATATTTATATATTAGAAGTACAGGTTCGCCTCAAAGGTCAAAGGCCTTTATGCCAAGAGGAAAGTAAATGTTATACCAGGAAAATTTGGCGTAGTCAGGATTTTTTTTGGTTTAACGTCGCGTCGCTTTCAACTGCATGGTTATATCACGACGGGGTTGTTAGCCTCCATTCTCATTAAACTCACAAACCTGCTACCCACATTAAACCGGCCCTTCGGGGCACAATTATCTTTTTTTTAAAGTTGAAAATACCCGCGAAAACTTCGTCATTGCATTCTAATATGAACCTTATACAAATAATTTAATTTTCAAAAATTGGAAATAGCATAGCAACGAGTTTCATAGCATAGAAATTGGAAAAATCGGGAAGAGAATACCGTAGGCGTTAAAATAAGTTACCGCCTTTGATCAAGTTTTGTTCTATTAATTTCAATTTCTATGTAAATATTCAATGTACTCCATCTCTACATATAATACAATAATTATAATAGAAAATCTTATAAGGGCAAAGCTTTATAAGTAAAGCTATTAAGCCCAGAACTCTGTATCTGGGCTTAATAGATTTACAGAACATTTACAGAACGCTGTAAATGAGAAATATGGACGGACTTTGCATGTATCTTTGTAACTCTATCTGCCCATCCCGTAGTATCGGTAAGATGAACAGTGAGATAAAACAACGTGTTAATTCAGGTTGGTTCACTAGGGAAGAGTTTTCAGGAGTTTTATGCACAAATCGAAAGTGATTTATTATAATAATAATAATAATAAGACTTACCTTGTGGCATACCATATGGTGGGACTTGGGCAGTGAAAAATAAATGAATGAAATGAAAGTGACTAAAAACCCACTCAGATGAATGTGAAGTTTATTTTTGAATCACCCTATACTTCAATTTAAGAACTTCTTCGCCACCCTGTATCACGGAGTCTATGTGTCTACAGAGTTAATCCAA
>CM044963.1:7002781-7017781 GCA_024516035.1 Bactericera cockerelli | reverse complement strand
ATAATAATAATACGTAATAGAAATGATAATTTCCTGTTTAAAAAAAAAAAAAAAAAAAAAAAAAAAAAAAAAAAAAAAACCAAACATAATTAAACAATTACGTAATTCCCTCTGCAGTTCAGTTCACTACCCTTAGTTAATTTTAATTATTCCACTTTTTTGATTCCATTACAGTTTTCAATTCCATGATATTTCTTTTTGCAGCTTGAAGCGATGCACAAGCACATTCATTAAAAAAATGTTTGATTTTTGTTAGATAATTTGAATAATTTTATTTTAGAGAAAATATTTTTTTATTAGTAGCTACCTACCTCTATTCGAAATCGAGGTCTAACCTCTCGGGATGTTGCTCAACTTTAGTGACACAACCAGATCTGGTGTGAATATTTAAAAAAAAAAAAAAAAAAAAAAATTATAAAATTTAAAGAAAGATTTTTTTGTGTGTCACCATGTAGATACGTCCATTCTACACCAAAATTCTACCCCATCTCATCCCTCCTCTTTTCCTCTTATAAGTCCCTGCTCTTTGAATTGAATTGAATTGAATCATACCTATTTGTGTTAATCACTTAGGTAATGTCAAAACTACTCACACTCGCTTGACTAAATCTACGCTGAAACCGGGTCTTGAACCACTGACCTCCAGGTTACAAGTCCGCCGCCTTATCGATAATTATTATTACATTAATTTTGTTCTTTGATTCAATATTGACCACCCAGTATTTTCACATATTTGTAAGAAAAATGTGAGCAACAGAAATGGAGAAGAGAAGATGAGAGCGAGAAAATGGGCTAAGAAAGGAAAAGGGAGAGAGGGAAGGTAAGAAAGAGAGAATGTTAGAGAAGGAAAGGGAGAGAGGAATAAAGAGAGAGAGAGAGGGTGAGAGAGAGAGGAATAGAGAGGAAGAGAGAGAGAGAGGAAGAGAGAGAAAGAGAGGAAGAGAGAGAGAGAGAGAGAGGAGGAGAAGAGAGAGAAAGAGAGGAAGAGAGAGAGAGAGAGAGAGAGAGGAAGGAGGGACAGAGAAAGAGAGAGAGAGGGAGGGAAAGAATTAGGTAGAAAACTTAATGAGGATAAGAAAAGTTTTGTTTCGTAATGTTAAATTTAATTATGAAACGTACAATACCCAGAAGATTTAACTCTCTCCTTCTCTCTCTCTCTCTCTCTCTTTCTCTCTGTGTCTCCTTCTACTTTATCCTCTTTCTTTCTTCCTCGTTTTCTTTCTATCTCTCTCTCTCTCTCTCTCTTTATTTACCTCTTTCTCTCTCTATTTATTTTCTCTCGACAGTTTTTTGTCGCAAAAGAAAACTTCAGAGTCTTTAGCCTTTGTTCACCGTCCTTTCCCCCCTCTCTTTCCCTCTCTCCCCCCTCTCTTTCTCTCTCCCCCCCCTTCTCCCTATTTCTTCTCTCTCTCTCTCCCTACACCTTTCCTTCCTTCTTTCTTTCTCTCTCTCTTTCTTTCTCTCTCTCTGTTCTTAGTCTATTTATTTATGTCCTCCTTGCTTTCAACACAAAAAGAGACCCCATTATCCTTACATCTTCCCCTTCTTATAATAATAATGTCACTCTTCTTTACCTCTCCCTCGTTTGTTCTCTCTCTCTCTCTTTCTTTCTGTCTATCTCTCTCTCTCTTTCTCTCTCTCTCTCTCTTTCTTTCTCTCTCTCTCTCTTTCTGTCTATCTCTCTCTCTCTCTCTTTCTCTTTTTTCTCTCTCTCTTTCTGTCCCTCTCTCTTTCTCTCTCTTTCTTTCTCTCTCTCTCTTTCTCTTTTTCTCTCTCTCTTTCTCTTTTTCTCTCTCTCTTTCTATCTCTATCTCTCTCTCTCTCTTTCTATCTCTCTCTCTCTCTTTCTGTCTCCCTCTCTCTTTCTTTCTTAAACTCTCTCCTTTACTTTCTCGCTCTCTTTCTCTCCCTCTCTCTATCTACGACTGGGACTTACCGCTGGAATACTGGGACTGATTAGTCCTAACGAGGCAGTATAAATAAGGCATTACTATTATTATTATTCTCTTGTAGGTATCCAGGTTCAACTGTATATCTGCTCAGAAGATAAGGAAGAGAAAGTATATAATATTTGTATACAAGATCATTAATAATAATAATATGCCTTATTTATACTGCCCGATTAGGACTTTTAAGTCCCATTATTACAGCAGTAAGCCCAAGACATATTATTTTGAATGTCTCTTTTTTTCTTTTTACTTCTCTTATATTGTATATTAATTTGTAATTTTCTGTGTTGTATGTAATGATGTGTCCAATTAATAAAGTGTAAATAAATAAAAATAAATAAATATGTGGTAAAAATCCCAAATGGGAGGATAACTTGTCCTGTCCCGGCTGGGTTTCGAACACACGACCTCTGATATCTTTGGATTCAGAGAGTGCCGCCTTTACCACTGAGCTACCGGGACAGACTTACAAGATCATGTAAAACAAAGGACAGACTTATGCGGCTTTCCATTAGTATGCCAGTGAGGTAAAGGCGACCACCATCTTTTCTACGTTGCCTTTAAAAAAAAAAAAAAATCAAAAAAGAAATTTCAAGATTTTTTTCTAAAAAACTCAATTTGGATAGAATCTGTAGTCATTTTCTGCTCCATAACTTTTCTCTTCATTACAGTAAGGAAAATTCTTTGCTAAAAAAGATTGCTGCTTGTTTTCCTTTTTTTTTATCTTCCTTGGACATAATCATAATACCGGGGTTTATGGTATACAGGGTGTGCCATATTTGAGGTGTCCTACTTTGTTGGGACTTCCTGTATAATGTATATTGTATATTCAAGCAACACACAATACTGTAATCTCTATATATATATATTATAATGTAATATATATTATAATGTATATGCTTGGAGCCGACCTCAATATAGCAATTTGAAGGAACCTACTGTACGTAAGAAACAAACCATACCTATACTCAAGCCAGCATCCGTAACGGTTGTGACTCCTGCCCATAGTCCAGAGATCCAGAGTTCAATTGCCGGTTGGGACAGACTTTTCGAACAGCAGAGTCTGTTCCCCCCAAACACGTGAGGCTGGCATTTCCGCCCCTAACCAAGCTCAATTAACTTTTCAGCTTTTTTTAAAAATAAACATGGTTTTTTTGTATGTTATTAAAATATGTAAAATATTTATCCCATAAAATATATAAGACCTGTTTGACTGCTGGAGTAAAGGGACTTTTCAGTCTTACCTCGGCAATATAAACAAGGTATATTCTAAAAAAAAAAAAAAAAATGTCAATGTGGGTAGCTGGTACGATTCCCAGCGAATGGAGGGTAAAATCCCCATCCTGACTATCTCAAATCAGGACGTTAAAACCAATGTAGAATCAACTGGTCCCAATAGATCTAATAAAGGTCGATGTGATAATCGGTTCTTCACTTGTGGAACTCCAACCAGATAGGTATTGTGCATTGGTGGTCAAGTGGTTAAGGTTCGAATCCCACCCAATGCATCAATTTTTCCTCGTTTATTTGAGTTTGTGACCACATAATAATAAGACTCTGAGTGTTAGGTGGTAGAAAATGATTTGAGGATTAACCTCCCCTCGTGGTTACCTTCCACTAAAGAGTACTTTTTTGTTTAGGACTAGGTATACCGGTACTGAGGAAAAAGGAGAAGAAAATAGAAAATACCTACTCCTATTAGGTACCTTCTGAGGACAATAGAGGAGGAAGAGGAGGGAGATGAGGAAAATAAGAAGCTACAGAAGGGCACAAAGGAAAGTTACTCAGCAGGAAATGGCGGAATTAGATTAGAGCTTATTAGACTTCGCCACAAGAATAATAGAATAAGATGAAATAGAATAGAATGGAAAAGAAAAGAATAGAACTAATAGAATAGAGTGAAATGGCATCAGTAGCTTGATGGATAAGCTGTAATCTGGAGGTCGGTGAATCAAGTCTCGGTTTTAGCGTAGATTTAGTAAAGCGAGTTTGAGTAGTTGATAATTTATGATAATTTCAACACCCAACCGACCTCAGTAGCGTGATCGATAAGGCGGCGGACTTGTAACCTGGAGGTCGGTGGCTCAAGTCCCGGTTTCAGCGTGGATTTAGTAAAGCGAGTTTGAGTAGTTGTGATATCACGAAAGTTATTAACACAAATATGATAACTTTTCAACTTTCAACTAATTTCAACACCCATATGATAATTTTTTATTTATTTATGTCTATAACAACTTTAAATTTATAAAAATATAACATCTCCTAAGCTAATATAAAATAACTTCTGAGGAGTTATGTGTGTGTGTGTGAGAGAGAGAGATACCTTTTCAAGTACCTTTTTTATATTACCTGTTTGTAGCTATACTTATGTCCTCATTAATAAAGTGTTTAATAATAATAATGAGAAGGAGAAGAGAAAGAAAAGGAGAGAGAGAGATTTAGAGACTTTGCTTAATTGATAGTCATCTTCTTCTCTTGAGCTCCAGACATCCCAGGACAGAAGGAGATATAGAAATTTAGAGACTTTGCTTTCAAGGTATAGTCCATCTTCTGCTCTTGAGCTCCAGACATGCCAGCACAGGTGTTTTAGTCTGGTGCGGTTCGGTATCATACATAAATAACTGTACAATATCCTACATAGGTACATATAATAAATAATTTGTATAAATTTCACACCTTCTACGGCAAAACAGCAAAAGGCGAAGGCGATGAACATAATTAATCATGTATTTATTTCTATGTATGATGTAAGGTAGGTATATTCTAGTTATACGAGGAGAGCTCATTTTACACGGAGGAAGGTAATAGATTAAAAACTACCTACTCTACTCACCTCTACTCTCCTCTACTTACCTCTAGGTATTCACCTCTACTTACCGTGTATGTTTATATTTTACAGTACTCGTATGTCATAGATTGCCCAGGTACCTATGTTTTGTGTCTGCAATGCAATTAGGAGTGAGTAATGTGAGTGGCCGAAGCGTCCGGACGGTGGAAAATGAAAATTTATTGCTCACACATGTTTGAGTTAGAGGGAGTGCGGTAGTTGGAAAGGGGGGGGGGGGGTTCAAATAATTAGGAAGATAGATGGGAGAGAGGGGCAAGTACAATAATTAGATAGAATAGAGAGGAAGTTTGGGGCGGCAAGAAATTAAGGGAGTATGTGTGTTAGATATAGGAGGATTTATGAACGAGGGAGGGAAGAGAAGTAAAAAGGGATAGAGGGGAGAGAGAGAAGAGGAGAGAGAGAGAAAGAGAGAGAGAGAGAGAGGTAGATGGATAAAGGGATGAGAGAGGGATATAGACAGAGGGGAGAGACATAGAGAATAGAGAGAAAATAGAGATAGAGGGAAAAACCAGAGAGAGAGATAAAGGAGAGAGGAGAGATATAGAGAGGCCAGAGAGAGATAGAGAGGACAGAGGGAAAGAGTTTTTTTTTTAAGCATAGCAGTGGTTTTATTTACTTATTTCAAGATTTCTTCTTTTATCAGCCCAATTAAAACCGTCCCAGCAATTCCATAGTGTTATTATGTCACAATTTCAGGCTAGGCCAAGGTGAACCACCCAGTATCTAGTACAGTGTGACGCAATCAATGACTCTTTGGCTTTGAACAATATGAATAGACCCAGTATACGTTTGTGTATTTCTTATCTTCTTTCCTCCTCCCAATTCTGTTCCCTTCTTCACCCCACCTCCACCTCCATCTACATCCCCCCCTCCTCCCTCCTCCCCTCTTCTGCATCACTACCTCCCTCATTTTTTCTTCCACATTTTTCAAAAACTTTCCTATCTTGATTCCTCATTAATCTTGTTCTTGCCTCCATGCACCCATCGCCCCTCCCCTCCATATCTTCATGCCTCCATGTTCCTCATCCACACCTCCTTTGTTGTACTTTCTTGAACAAATGTTTTACAAGTTGTATAACCTCCGCAAAGACAATACGGCAGCAATGATGAGCCTCCTTCTTCGGTCTTGAAATACTCTTCTTCTTCTTTTATTTTGCCTTTGGAGTCTCGTACTGACCTTCGTAGTAAGTGCACCTCTATCTCAGGTAGCGCGATTGTTTCTACTCACAAGCGTGTTTATCTTTAGTGAATAATACCTAGTGTCTAGTGCCTAGTTACCAGATTACCTACTGCTTATTGATACGTAAGTCATACTAAAGCTTTTCTACTGCTGTATGTTTTGGGTCTCGACCCAATTCATATGGGAGTTCCAATGCTATCATCATGGCAAATAACATCGTTTCTTGTAGTTCCTCAACTACATCGTTCACCAACACAGTAACAACATCCTCAGTATCGACTCCTAGTCTTTACACCCATCCGCCTCTCAATCAACAAACACTTAACTTCAACTCATCGGGAAACTTATTCACACAAGAGGAAATTGACACTCACTCTAATCATCCTCAACAACAGAACCAGTCTACTCAAATACACACTAACAACAACATGCAGCCTCAAATTAATCAAACCCCTAGTCCTACCTGGCAAGTAGTACGAAACAACAAGAGGAAAACCCCAGGTGATGCAAGTACTCTGAAAATGAGATTTATCAAAGCAACACAAGAAGCAGCTTCAACCTCTACATCAAACTACTACAATCCAATCGCCATGGATCAAGATAACACTGATACAAACACACAACAGAACACAACAGAGAACAACAAAAAAGCGGATCCCAAACCTCCCCCTGTATTTATTCATGGAGTAGTAAATTATCAGGAAATGATATCAAATATACTTACCGTCTTGAAAGAAGAGGACTATGTGTGTAGGTCCCTTGCCAACAATGTTGTGAAAGTCAACCCCAAAACAATAGATGCTTACAGGGCCCTAGTCACTCACGTCAGATCTCAAGGAATTATTTTCCATACATACCAAGCTAAACAGGATAAGGCTTACAGGGTAGCTATTCGTCACATCCATCATTCCGTCCCAATTCAAGATATTAAACAACAGTTAGAACTTTTGGGCTTCAAAGTCCGAAATGTCACAAATGTACTCAAACGCACCACTAAAGACCCGTTAAACATTTTTTTTGTCGACTTAGAACCTTCAGACAATAATAAAAAAATATACGATCTTAAATATTTCATGCATATGAAAATCTCAGTCGAAGCTCCGAGGAAGACTCCCTCCCTTGTACAATGTACACGTTGCCAAAATTATAACCACACTAAAGCTTACTGCTCACTCCCTTACTCCTGTGTGAAATGTGGTGGTAGCCATAATTCAGCTACTTGCACAAAAACAAGAGACACTCCAGCTACATGCTCTCTATGTGATGGCCCTCACCCAGCCAACTATAGAGGCTGCACTGTATATAAAGACCTCCAAAAACTGCGCAATAGACCAAACCCCACAGAAAACCAAACAAACACACAATATCAAGCCAAACAAACCACCAGTGACCTCACCTATTCCCAAGCCATTCAAACAAACCTGCCACATCTAACCCGAAATAAATCCCAACCAGAAATAAGAATCAATACACATAATAATAATCCAGAAATTTCCTTATCTTCCTTTCTCCAAGAATTCAAGACAATGTTCAACCAGCTTATTCAACAAAATAGCATGATACTAAACATGCTTAACACAGTCATAACAAAAATAATACCAAAATGATCACCTCAATTAGAATAGTCCTTTGGAATTCAAATGGTCTTCCGCAACACAAGGAAGAATTAAAAATATTTCTACAAAATGAAAAAATCGATGTCGCCCTCATATCGGAAACCCACTTTACGGACCTGACTTACTTCAACATTCCAAATTATCAACTATACTCTACTAATCATCCAAGTGGCAAAGCTCATGGCGGCACCGCTATTCTCATCAGAAGTTCCATATCGCACCATGAATGTCCAAGCTATAGCTCATTTAAACTACAAGCAACAAGTATAAAACTCGACACTCCGTCTTTACCTATCGCACTTGCTGCTGTCTACTGTCCCCCGCGCTTCTCCCTCAGTACTCAAGAATTCCAAACTTTCTTCTCCTCCCTTGGGCCGCGGTTCATAACAGGAGGAGACTGGAACGCAAAACACACCTTCTGGGGCTCACGCTTGACTACAACGAAAGGAAGGAACTTATACAATGCTACGCAATCTAGTCGATTTACATACCTGTCTACTGGAGAACCTACCTATTGGCCCTCGGACCCCTACAAAATTCCCGACCTACTTGATTTTTTCATCACTCAAGGCATATCCAATAACTACACACAAGTAGAGTCAAACCACGATCTATCGTCTGACCACTCCCCCGTCATCCTGACACTATCAACTACAGTCATATCAGTTCCCAACAACATTTCTTTAACGTCTCCTAGAACAGACTGGGATAAATTTAGATTTTTTCTAGACGAGAACGTTAGCCTAAATAGAAGACTAAAAAGTCCTGATGACGTTGATGAAACGGTCAACAGTTTGACAGTTCTCATCCAACAAGCAGCACAATATGCTACTCCTGAAAACTACAAAAATAAAAAAGTATCACAGAATACTCCGAAAGAAATAGCTGACCTCATTGCAGAAAAAAGAAGAGCGAGACGCGTATGGCAATATACAAGAAATCCTAATGACAAAAAGACACTGAACAAACTTACTAAAAAACTACAACAACTACTTAAAAAAAGAAACAATGAGCTCGTTGAAGACTATTTAATAAATTTAAGTACAGAGGATAATTCACTATGGAAACCTACAAAGAAAATTAAAAGACCTTCTCAAAGAGTTCCACCTTTAAGAAAACCAGACGGTACCTGGGCTAAAAAAGACAACGAAAAAGCAAATTTATTTTCTGATCATTTGACTGAAATATTTCAGCCATTTCCAGCTAGTTCAGATTCGGAAGAAAATGAAGAAGAAATCCTAAACTTTCTCGACACGCCATGTCCACTCTCACCACCTGTCAGTTATATTTCTCCTCCTGAAATACGTTTTACCATAAAAATTAGTAAAATGAAAAAAGCACCTGGTTTCGATCTGATTACTGGTAAAATCCTACAAGAGCTGCCAGATAAAGCTGTTACACTTTTGACCCACATATTTAATGCCATGTTGAGACTATCTTATTGGCCCTTAACATGGAAATACGCAGAAATTATCATGATCCAAAAACCAGGCAAACCGTCGGATAAAGCAACGTCGTACAGACCAATTAGTCTACTACCATCAATTTCTAAAATATTTGAAAAACTACTGCTAAAACGAATACTCAATGATGAAAAAGTCCAAAAAGTTCTACCTGACCACCAGTTTGGATTCCGAAGCCGCCACTCAACTATACAACAGGTACATAGAGTTGTCAATGTTGTGGCTACGACACTGGAGGAAAAAAGTGTCTGCTCAGCAGCCTTTTTAGACATAAGCTCAGCTTTCGACAAAATATGGCACATAGGACTACTCTACAAGCTAAAGCATCTTCTCCCTCAGCAAATATTCTTACTTCTTAAATCCTACCTACAAAACCGTTTCTTCAGAGTGAAATTCAATGGGACACTCTCAAACTACGGACAGATTAACGCATCAGTCCCCCAGGGGAGCGTCCTGGCCCCTGTCCTCTACATCCTGTACACCGCAGACATGCCTCTCTCAAACAACACCGTCACAGCTACATTCGCCGACGACACAGCCATCCTAGCCAAACATCATGACCCCGAAGTCGCGTCAGACGCCCTACAGCGACATCTAGACAGTTTACAATCTTGGTTGAAAAAATGGCGGATTAAAGTCAACGAGAACAAGTCTGTACATGTATCATTTACCCTTAGGAAAACAACTTGCCCACCCGTTGCTCTAAACAACACCTTAATACCTAGGAATAGCACAGTAAAATATCTTGGAATCCACCTCGACCAAAAACTCACATGGAAACACCACATTCAAATGAAGAAAACTCAACTTAATATAAAGTACAAAAAATGTTTTGGCTTCTAGGTCCCAACTCTAAACTCTCCATTGAAAACAAAATCCTACTCTACAAAATGATCCTAAAACCAGTATGGACCTATGGAATCGAACTATGGGGATGCGCTAAACCGTCAAATATTAAAATCATACAACGCTTCCAGTCCAAAACCCTAAGGAAAATGCTTGGTGCTCCTTATTACGTCTCGAACAGAACCATACATGAAGACCTCAGAATACCATATGTCACAGACGAGATCAAGAATCGACCAAAAAACTATCACCAACGTATCCCTAACCATCCAAATGAACTGATCCGGGCCCTGGAACAACCTATCACCAACATGAGAAGGCTGAAGAAAACCTACCCAACAGACCTATTTGAAACCTAAACACCCACCCCCACCTCCCCAGGTTCAGCGCGATACGGAGTAACCCGCAAGCAATGGACCTGTAAACATAGGAGTGCTGTCATTGGGCAACTTCTCCTTCATGTCATTTATTCTCATCAGATTTACTTATTACAAATGTGTTTTATTATACTTTTATTTTGTAGATTGTAAATGTATCAATTAAAAAAAAAAAAAAAAAAAAAAATATTTTGCCTTTTCCTAAAAGTACTTGGGGTTGGCATTGTTCAACCTTTTCCTCATGGTTGAGGTTGGTTGGTTCCGGCAATCGTGCGCTAGACACAATGGTGCCCCTGGGTTGAATGGGAGGAGTCCAATAGTGGACATTGGACATGAACTCTTGAGTATAATCTCTTAGAAAGTCTTCAAAGCTTGGCAGAAGTGCCTTTGTATAAATGTTTCTTTGTAAAGAGAATAAATGGGTGAACTATTATTATTATTATTATTATTAAAAAAAAAAGATGAATACCTAGTCTAAATCACACTGTATTAGGTACATCAAAAAAGTTATGACTTTTGTATCAATCACTTTCGTGATGTCACAACTACTCAAACTAGCTTTAATAAATCCACGCTGAAACCGGGACTTGAACCACCGACCTCCAGGTAACAAGTGAATCGCATTATCGATCAAGCTATACTGAGGTCGGCAGTGTACATATTAAGGCGATATTATTATTGTTATTACGGCACGGGAAATTGCTCATGGAGAAAGTCCGTCCAAATCATATGTTCATAAAATAAAGAAGGAATACTCTAAGGTACCCGAAGGTACCCGAAAGGAAGGTAAAATAGTCTACCCGAATCAAACAATACCTAATACATTTGAAGATCATCTTTTTATTATTATATACTTTTTTAAGGGAGGTTAAATGTTAGTACGCCTCCTCGTGGTTCACCCTGGGCAACGCATTGACATGCGGCTAAAGTACTGACATTTTTGGCGATCAGACAATCACTACCATCAGATTTCCTGATCAAGTTTATTACATGTGTCCTCTCATTTTGAGATGTGTAATAAAGCCATACGATAAATATAGATAAGACCGACTTATTAAAACAGATAATTACGAATCAATGAAAATACAAAATTAAAAACAATTAGAGAGAATAAAAAAAATAAAGAGGGAAAAAATGAAAAAGAAAAAAAATATTTACATGTCCTAACTAAAGGGCGGGTCTTTGGCTATCTCTTCCAAACAACTCTTAGTTAAAAAATAAATTCAACGACCCCGGCAGATCTGTTTGCTAGTTTTCTCCCTGTTGAATATACCCCAGACAGACTGAGTTCCAAATGGTGATTCTCCTTCAATAAAACAAAGGAAACACTATTTTATACCAATTTCATAACTATTAGAAGTCATGACTCAAATTGTTTTGCTTTTGTAGCAAAGTACAGCAAAGCAGCTAGTACATGATGCATTAGTCAGTCTTTACAAGTCATGACTCAAATTGTTTTGACTCTGGTAGCAAAGTACAGCCTAGCGGCTAGTATGTGATACATTATTCAGTCGGTAGGTTACTGGGTAATATAATACCGGGTAATTATTTTAACGAATAACAAATCAGTCAGTCATTTTAAATTAAAGTTCTAACAGAAAACTTTCAAACAACTGTCTCTCATAAAAAATAATTCATCCCACTCATGCAACATGCACGAAAAAGTCCCACACCAGAAAAATATACCGTAACATTTAAAAATTTCCCACGTATACTCGTGCTCTTCAAATGTAGCAAAAATTCCCAGAAGAAAAATATCCCGCGACGCTCGATGATAAAACAAAATTTCCCGCGGTAAAATTCCCTCTACTCAAAGCGTCACGTAACATTCCTCCCTCCCTTCATCATCCATCACTACTTGTTACTCTTGTGCGCAACCAGTATTGATTTTAAGCAAGCTGAGTTTTATAAACGTTCTATTTCATCTCATCTCTCACCGAGCCGAAATAGCTCAGTTGGGAGAGCGTTAGACTGAAGATCTAAATGTCCCTGGTTCGATCCCTGGTTTCGGCAAATCTTTTGTTCCATGATATAATTTTTTTTCTTGAAAACTCTGTTCATTATGTAGAAGGTAATGTTGTACACTGGGGACCACAATTAGGGGAACGCTTTTTTAACCCCATATTTCACCTTGAATCGTATAAATTGTGGTGATGAAACATGATCTGAAAGATAGGTATTTTTGTTGGGAACATGAAACAAGTTATTTTTTTGGGCTACTTCAAAGGGAAAATTTTATTTTTTGACAATAATCAAACAATGTCAAAAAAGTGACAAAAAACAAAGACTTGAAATTTCGAGATTTTGAAAAATCTCTGGAATACCTGGTCTCAATACCTTGTATTGCCTCCCCTAACACCAAGTAGGGTGTCCAATCGCCTCGGCTTCTGGACAAATTATTGGGGCATCCGATCCCATTCTTCAACAACTGCCTTATTGAGCTGCGCTATAGTGTCCGCGGGTGGATATCTGTTCCGGATGGCCCTTTTCATATGGTCCCATACATGTTCTATGGGATTCATATCCGGAGAGCGAGCAGGGTGTCGGAGGACCTCCAAGTTCACCTCCTGAAGGATGTGCTCCACCTGATTTGCCACGTGTGGACGAGCTTTGTCGTGCATCAGGATCATCTCCTCCCCAATGAAGTGCTTGAAAGGAAGGACAATACCTTCAAGAACCTCTCTCCTCTACCGCTCAGCAGTCAGCGCCCCTCCCTCCAGGATATACAGGGTTGTACGGCCGTTCAAACTTATACCCCCCCAGACCATGATGGAACCACCACCAAATTGGACTTTTCCAACAATGTTGCACTGTGAGTACCGTTCATTTGGGCGTCTAAGTACTCGGATACGGTTGTCATCTGACTTCAAGCTAAATTTACATTCGTCTGTAAACAATACCCTTCCCCATTCACGCATTGACCATCTTCGGTAGTTGTTTGCGTACATGACCCTTTCAACTTTCTGCTGGTGATTGAGAAGAGGCGATCGCTTGGCTCTGTGGGACGTCACAGAGCGCTCTCTGAGTATTCTTCTTATTGTTTTAACAGAAACATTCACATTGTGGCTTCGTATCAGCTCCCCACGGACAGCAGTCGCGGGCATAAACCAGTTTCTCAGTGCAGTGAGCGTTATGTAGCGGTCTTCTCTTTGGTTTGTGACACTTTTGGGACCCTGTCCACGTCGCCTTCTGTATTCACCAGTCTGCCTGTAGCGTTTAACAACTCGATGAATCACTGATTTTGACACGCGAAGGGAATTTGCCACTGTTCTGTAGGTCTGTCCGGCTTCAGTCAACGCAACCGCCCGGGCAACCTCTACTTCACTCAAATCGGACATATTGTAAGAAAATCACTTTATTTGACAATTATAAGCTTCATAAAGTCACGAAACGTTAGCACTTGACCTTAAGTAAGAGAATAATGAAACTTCCATGTTCGTCAGGTATCCATGAAATCATGGGTTTTAGAGGTACTCTCAGTAAACTTGTAAGAATTTGTCCCTTTGTGGGATACATCTGTATAAATGTAGCATACATTGATAGACCATCGTATATGTAATTATATAAAGTTAAATAGGGGTTCCTAAAGTACACACAGTACATTAAATTCGAAATCATCTGAGCGTTCCCCTAATTGTGGTCCCCAGTGTATAATTATACTTATTAGATATCGCGTCATTGTCTTAAATGGTGAAAAAAGAAAAGGTATTTTTTGTTCCGATTTAAAAAAAAAAAATCGGGACATATCATAACCTCCTGAGCAGCTTTGGTTTTGTATCTTCAGTCTGTTATGTGCATTTCTTGTAACTAATAAAAAATTTAATATGAAACGGCTCAAAATTAAGAGTCTTTTCAACCACGTACTTACCTACATTAGTGGCGATAGTGTCTTAGTTGAAAACTACTTTCTCATAATCTGAGACCCGAGGCTTAAATTTGGAACACAGCGGCTTCTTTAAATATAAATGAATAATTTTTATGTTTAAAAATAGCTTTAAGCTATATTTTCGTAAAAAAATACACCATTAGGTGCCTATTGGGTTATTTTTTGCATTGAAAAATGAATTTATACAGAAAAAATTGACCTAAATTATACCCATTAAATTCATTGTCTAAGGTTTGAGTCCCAACAGTCTCAATAGATTGGTTCTTAATAATTATGTACAGTTAACGAGATGTACAGGTAGGATGTCATATGAACCCACCCTTTGGGGCAGCGCGCAGCGTAAGGAAACCAAAGAGGGGACATTTGCGGTGGCTCTCGATTTACAAATCCAACTTGAGAAATTTTGACTTCTTAGAAGCTTTTATCATTAGCTTAGGAAAAGAACCTTTGTAAAAATCCAATATTGTTAATAAATAAATAAAATGATTAAAATGAAAAAAAAAAAAAAAAAAAAATACCCACTGGTGACTGAAAGGTAACAGTTAACGAAAAGAAAATATCAAATTCGTAATCAGCACCTCAAAATCATTTGATTTCATACGTCACAACCCCCATCTAGGATGAATAATAAAATAGTTAGTCCAAAAATACTTTTTCACAAAGCATTTTTATGAAAACGTATTTTTGGATTTAAACAAAGCATTTTTGTGAAAAAGTTTAGTATAGTAAAAAAGATTTGTGGACCGCTTCGGATTTTTGAAGACAGAAGCCGTATTCTAAACTTTTTTTAAACGGAAATGTGGTATTTTTAGATACTCTATGCGGTGGGGTCCGT
>CM044963.1:6962781-7000281 GCA_024516035.1 Bactericera cockerelli | reverse complement strand
GAGAGAGAGAGAGAGAAAGACAGGAATAGAGAGAGACAGAGAGAGAGAGAGAGAAAACAGAAAGGAATAGAGAGAGAAGAGAGAGAGAGAGAGAAGAGAAGAAGGAAAGACGGAAGAGAGACAGAGAGAGAGAGAGAGAAAGACAGGAATAGAGAGAGACAGAGAGAGAGAGAGAGAGAAAGACAGGAATAGAGAGAGACAGAGAGAGAAGAGAAGACAGGATGAGAGAGACGAGAGAGGAGAAAAAGAGAGCAAGAGAGAGAGAGAGAGAGAGAGAGGAGAGGAGAGAGAGAGAGCGAGAGAGAAGATAGAGAGAGAGCTTAAGTTCAGTCCCGATAATTTCCGGGAGCAGGTAGGTATTCATGTACTTAATAAATAATTCGGGCCATTATCCGCCGAGGGACTGGTGCAATATACTTGTACTTATGTGTACTCATATACATAACTAATATACCTTATCTATGTACTTAGACAGGCTCTCTTACAAGCGCAAAGGCTCTATTAATAAATGTTGTACCAATAAAATAATATTTTTTATACCATACCATATGGTATAAAAACCATAGTAAATGAATTTTTCTTCATTAATTTGAGTTTGTGAGTTTGTGACCACATAATAATAAGACTCTGAGGGTTAGGTGGTAGAAAATGCTTTGAGCATTAACCTCGCCTGGTGGTTACCTTCCGCTGAAGAGTATTATTATTATTGTGAATCGCTGTTCCGGTAACTTACAAGACTTCTGATTGGTAATCCAGAGCTTGCAGGTTCGAAACCCAGCCGGGACATAAATCCTTCCATTCGGGATTTTGACCACATAATAATACGTCTTGGCAAGGCGCAGACGGTGGGAAAATGTTTTGGGGGTGCTGCTACATAAACCGGAATAAAATGGGATTTATGGAGTCGCTCTTTCAGTATCTAAAATTTGAGTTTGTTTACCATGCCAGCAATCGTAAGAATTATTATTATTATTAAACATATAAAACTTTCTCAGAAAAATTAGCTATCGTGCTTTAGGTGTCTCAAGCTCTTATAATATCTCCCTCACTACCTACAAGTTACAACTTCTTAATGTACGTAGAATATACAAAGACATCTGCTTTATTTACAAAATTATTAATGCTATCATTGATAGTAACCCATTGCTATCCAAATTAATCTTTAAAATACCCAGATTAAGTTCGAGAAATTATCTACCTTTTAAATGTTTACCGTCTAAAACTGAACCAATGAATAGATTGATGTCAATTTGCAACACTTACCCAGATATTGAATTTTCTCAGCCTCTATCCATTTTCACTTTAAAACTTCAGGATATGCTTTTTCAAAATAATTAATAATAATATGTACTTACATGTATCTAACCTGCTGTAGAGTTATTATGTTTTTTTACTTTCCTTATCCTATAATAAGGAAAGTATTGTATTCGTCGAAAATTTGACCTGCCCAGTTTTTCAAATTTCTGGACGAATCATAGCCTCAGGATACCAAAAAAGTTTTTTCAGCCATTGGTCCGTGCGTCTGTCTGTCTGTCTGTGTGTCTGTGTGTCTGTGTGTCTGTGTGTCTGTGTGTCTGTGTGTCTGTGTGTGAACAGGATATCTCGAGAACGGTAATAGCTAGAAACTTGAAATTTGGTATGAAAATTGATTTTATACACCAGACGAACCACAAAACTTTTGGTTGAAATCGGCCGCATTCTGCGGCCGCAGGGTCGCAAATATTAGCCGCAAGCGCCGCTTCCTTGAATTGGTTAGAGATACAAAAAAAGTTGAAGAACAACATTTTCTTAGATTAAAAAAATAATAGGAGTCTATTCTGATCATTTTTTTGATATCTTGAACTTTTCGGACCTCGGCCCCAATTTACCGGTATTTTGGGGGGACCCGCTTTGACTAACTTTTTTATTATTCATCCTGAATAGGGGTTGTGACATATCAAATTCAATGATTTTTAGGTGCTGATTACGAATTTGGCATTGATTTTTAGCTAACTGTTACCTTTGAGTCACCAGTGGCTTTTGGTCCCGTTTTCATTCCTAATAATAAGATAAGGAAAGTCGTGTGATGTTTACACCAGATTTTTTATAACTGTAACTGTTTCTCTCTTTTTTCCCCTAGTCAATGATTTCATGTACTTTAAATTATTTTATCTCTTAAGACTTATTTTTAATTTTTTTTTTGTATTTTACATACGTAATATCTCATGTTGTAGCAGATTGTAATAATTATTAATGTTTTAAAATTGTTTATAATGATATCTTAGTGTGTTATAATGTTATAGGTTGCTTGCACGCAACTGTTTTGTAATGCACTTTAAACAAATATACGAAATTCAATTCAATTCAATTCAATTCATATTAGATCAAGTTGTATTTACATAGAATATATACATTCATGGAAATTGACATTAATAAAACAAAAACTTGATCAAGGGCGGTGCTAATGCCAACGGCATTCTCTTCCGCACCACCCTTGAAGTTATTCTAGAAATGTGTGCTGATTTTCATTGTATACGAGCTAGGACTTCAGAAAAAATTGTATACGAGCTAGGACTTCAGAAAAGGACTTCTCTTTTTCTTTTTCGTCCGGGGGTGCTGCAGTTCCGCAGCTCCTTAGCACCGGTCACACCTGGTCTTAAGCTTCCTGCTAGATTCATTAGTCCTTGTCAGTATATGTAAATACGGCGATATTAGTATAATAATAATGATATAATAATATCGCCTTATTTATACTGCCCGATAAGGACTATTAAAGTCCCATTATCCAGCAGTAAGCCCAAGACATTATTATTATGTGGTAAAAATCCCAAATGGGAGGATAACTTGTCATGTCCCGGCTGGGTTTCGAACCCACAACCTCTGGAACCTGTGCATTCACAGAGTGCCGCCTTTACCACTGAGCTACCGGGACAGTATTATTATAACTAATATGAATTGGATTTCCAAAACTGAAGTTTGGCGACCTATGTTATAAATTTAGTACGAATTGGCTTTTCAAAATGTTGAATAATTATGCGAGAATGTCTCACTAAGTCACTATTGAGAGTTCAATTCATACATTCAAAATTCCGAGTCCTCATTCTGTGCTCTCTGATTGCAATTAGCAGATGTAATATGGTCATTTTCGAAAGCGCGGGGGATTTTGGTCACTACCGGGACATTACCTTTTTAATCCTCCTTCCCATTCAGAATATTATATACGGGATCACTCAGCTCCCATTTCTTAATTCGCTATATTATTATCCAACTTTCACCTTTTTATTATTATCTGACCTGGTTGCAGGGTTTTCAGTGAAACCCTTACAATTAACACTGCGACCTAATTAGATCTATTGTGACCAGTTGATTCTATTTGGTTTTAACGTCCTGACTGAGATAGATAGTCAGGACGGGGGTTTTACCCTCCATTCGCTGGGAATCGTACCAGCTACCCACATTAACCTCACCCAGCCTGGGTAGGGCCGGAAATGTCAGCCTCACGTGTTTGGATGGAACAGAATTTTCGTCGAAAAGTCTGCCCCAACCGGGAGTTGAACTCGGGAACTCTGGACTACGGGCAGTAGTCACAACCATTACGCCACGGAGGCTAAAAAAAAAAAACTTTCACCTGCTCTCTCTCATTCTCCTCATCTATCTCTCTCGCTCCCTCTACTTCCCTCTCTCTTTTTAACCCTCTTCTTCCTTCTATAATTCGTTCTCTATCCTTTCCCTCTCCTTTTTTCTCTCTTCTTCCCTCCCCTTCCTTCTCCTTCCTTCTATCCTTTCCTTTCTCCTTCTCTCTTTATCTTTCCCTATGTCATTCCTTCTCTATCCTGCCCTTTCTCTATCTTTCCCTCTCATCTTCTCTCTATAATTTTCTCTCTCCTTCTTTTTATATTTCCCTCTCTCTTTCTCTCTCTATCATCTCCTCTCTCCTTCCTTCTATCCTTCCCTCTCTCTATCTTTTTCTCTCGCCTTCCTTCTATTCTTCTCTCTCTCCTTCTTTTTCTATCCTTCCCTCTTTCCCTCTCTCCTTCTCTTTCCTTCTCTCAGTCTCTCCCTCTTCTTCCCCATCTATCTCCTAAATTCCTCTTACTCCCTAATCACACATCGTTTCAACCTGAATAATATTAAATTTGCCATCAACTAGTTATCACATTTTCTCTCTCTCCACTATTTCAATTTCCTCTCTCTCTCTCTCTCTCTCTACTACTAGTCTATCCATCCCTCTATCCCTTCATTTCTCTTTCAACCTGAATATTTAATAAATCTGGCATCAACATAGTTATCAGATTTTCTCGTTTCTATCCAGCTATTTATCTTTATCTCTCTCTCTCTCTATCTCTCTGTCAATCTTTCTTCTATCATGCAGTTTCAACTTCATTTACACTTATAACTAGACGGTTGTCAGTGCTTCGTAACCGTAGTGTAAAATGAGAGGAGCCCCCCACTACAATGATAAGAGCCAGCATCGATGGCCTGTCCAGCGAGGTTAGGACTTAAATGGGTGACCGTCCAAATTTGAACCCTCGCGATGCCAACTATTCCCGCCCCGACTCAGTCTGGCTGAGGTGAATTTGAGTAGCTTGTTTGTGAGTTTCAAGCGAATGAAGGATAATATCTTCGTCGTGATATGACCATTTAGTTGAAAGCGATCTTAAACCAAAAAAAGAAAGAAAAAAAAAAGAAAATATATATATTTCTCTCTCTATTTGCCCCTTTTTTCCTCTTATTCTCTCTTTCTTTTTTCTCTTCTTCTCTCTTTGCTTTCTGTCTCAAAATTCGACCTATAGACAGAAACTGAACCAATCTTGAGCTCCTTCGAGAATAAACTTTAACTAGATGTAATCTATACATAGACCATACGTACATATTTACATACATACACATCCGCATACATAATATAACACCAAACACTAACAGATAAATAGAAGTGTACCTTTCTATGTACACTTACCTGCTAAATTACTGGACTACCGTGCACTGGTAGTCCAGTGGTTAAAGCGCTAGTCTGGTAATCCAGGTAGCGTAGGGTCCATAGGTTCGAATTCCACCCAGCGCAGAATTTTCCTTATTAATTTGAGTTTGTGACCACATAATAATAACACTCTGAGGGTTAGGTGGTAGAAAATGCTTTGAGCATTAACCTCGCCTGGTCTTTACCTTCCACTAAATAGTGTTATTATTACCGAATTTCCACAAATCCACCACACTCATCTTTAAAAAATCAAAACAGCCATCTTAAAAAAAAGATCAATATAAATATACATACTGCTAGTATTCTATTAAATCCGAGAATGGCTAGATTTTTTTAACTAGAAAAAAAATCTGTCAAATTTAGGCCATATTATTTTTTTTAAAAAGTTAAAAGTTACGAGTATCAACATACACCATACATGTGACTTTCGTGATATCACAACTGCTCAAACTTGCTTCACTAAATATTTGCGGAACTTGGAACTTGAACCACCGACCTCCAGGTTACAAGTCCGCGGCCTTATCAAGCTACTGAGGTCGGTATTTAGTCCTTATACTCCATTATGCATTTATGCAAGTAGGGACCATTTTGTATGATAATATTTTTAATTCCTCTAGTTAAGTAACAAATATGTATATCAAAACGTTTGATTAAAAAACCGTTCTGAAATCCGACTTTGCGTTGGGACAGCCTGTAGCTTACCAGTTCTCAATGATCTGAAATTCTAAAACATTTTTTTTTTATCAATTTTTTTTCAAGAAGTTAAATGTAGTCAAGAAGTTAAATGTAAGAAGTTAAATTTATTTATTTAGCAAATCATTCATAAAAATATAGAAAGTCATAAATTATAGAAAGTTTTACTAAGATTTAAAAAAAATGTTTTACCTTATATTGATATTGTTGATAGAGGCGGATTATTCTGTCGGTGAGTGTAGCTATATGTTTAACTACATGTTGTGCCCATGTATAAAAGTTGAAAATAAAGCAGGTACTACAGACAGGCCTATATTAATCTGCCTGTCGCTTTCCTTGACATAACTGACGGCTGTCCCGACTCTTGTAACTTGTGGTTTCCGCCTGACTAGGTCTATCTCTGAAAGCATATATGGGGAGGGTCGTAGGGGGTAGTTTATAACTCTTTATGCTACGGGTTCGGATCTATTCGGATACGGAGTTCATATCTATAAGGGTTGGGTGGAAGAGATTGCCAAAGGCATTAACCCCGCCATTTAGTTAGGACATATATTTTGTATATATTTATTTATTTTTTCTTCATTTTTTTTTTTCTTTCTTCTCCTTTTATTGTGTATTAATTTGTAAGTATCTGTGTTGTATATATGTGCATATTAATGTGTTAAATAATAATTATATTTGGGTGATTCGGGTATAAAATTTGGAGACCATCGTTTTAAGTTATCATTAATAATAATAATAAATTAATAACACTCTTCAGTGGAAGGTAACCACTAGGCGAGGTTACATTACATTATATATCTGGGGGTCTTTCGTAAAAGAAATTCCTATGTGCTGCGTCCAGTATTGTGCACTGGTAGTCAAGAGGTTAACGCGCTTGTCTGGTAATCCAGGTAGCGTAGGGATCGATTGGTTCGAATCCCACCCAGTGCATGAATTTTTCCTCATTAATTTGAGTTTGTGACCAGATAGTAATGAGACCCTGAGGATTAGGTCGTAGAAAATGCTTTGAGCATTCGGTGTACACAGTTCCGCATTACACCCACTGAGTACCCTAGACCCTAGACCGAGGGCCACCAGGCGAGGTAAAGCATTTTCTACCACCTAACCACCCGAGTCTTATTAAACATGTTGGATCAAGTTTTATTTACAAATAACATAGAATATATACATACATAGAAATTTAAATTAACAAAACAAAACTTCATCAAGGGCGGTGCTAATATACGGTCTTGTGGTCATAATATATTATATTATACTCAAATAAATGAGGAAAAATTCATGCACTGGGTGGGATTCGAACCAGCTGATCCCTACACTACTGGGATTACCAGACTAGCGCTTTAACCACTTGACTATTACAATAATAATAATAATAATTTTTAAGTTCCCAGTAGATTTTTTTTCCCCCCATTAAATTTTAATACTTATTGTCCAAGTTTATGTGAGAAAGAATGAATTTACTCCTCACATAAACTAAGAAAAATACTGTAAATGAAAATACAAGTATCTCCTTCATAATATCGCCTTATTTATACTGCCCGATAAGGACTATTAAAGTCCCATTATTATTCCAGCAGTAACATTTTATATTTTTTCTGTTCCAGGTAAATAAAGGCGTGAAATAATACAGATCAGGAGATATTATCTTATCAGATAAAATAAAAAGGTAAATTTCTATCAAACACGTGATTTTAGGGCATGAAAGTCTTTTACTGAAATTGTTTTAGAAGGTATAGTTTTATTTCTTGCACGTGCTAATACTACTTTAGAGATCAGATATTCGGTGAAGTGGGTTTTTTTTAAATCAATTTTAAGAAAAGCCAGAATTATTTCATAAGAAACTAAACACAAAGATATTAAGTTGATATAAATGTTATAATGTTGATAATATTTACAAGTACTTATTGTGAATTATTTAATCATAATTTATTTTGAATAATTTACAAACAGTAGTTAACATAGGTAGGCATGTTTTTAAATTTATCATATTTTATTTGAGATTGCATCATTATTCTTATGCTTCATGAAAAAAAATATAGATTTTTTAAAAGGCCTTTTACAGTGCATCCGGCATTTTGAACGGGAACAGCGAGACAGGTTTGGAACCATAAGAGAGAGAGAGAGAGGAGAGAGAGAGGAGAGAGAGAGAGCGAGAGAGAGAGAGAGAGAGAGAGAGAGAGAAAAAAAAAAGAAAGAGAGAGGAGAGAGAAAGAAAAAGAAAGATATAAAAATCTGGGGGAAACATCACACGACTTTCCTTATCATATTATATATAGGAATGGGAATTGGAAACAGGACCAAAAGCCACTGGTGACTCATAGGTAACAGCTAGCTAAAAATAAATCTCAAACTCGTCATCAGCACCTCAAAATTATTGGATTTTGATATGTCACATGCTCAAAGCATGTGACATAGTGGTTAAAGCACTTGTCTGGTAATCGCAGTTAGTGTAGGGGATCAGTTGGTTCGAATTCCACCCAGAGCATGAATTTTTCCTCATTAATTTGAGTATATGACCACAAGACTCGGGTGGTTAGGTGGTAGAAAATGCTTTACCTCGCCTGGTGGCTCTCGGTCTAGGGTACTCAGTGGGTGTAATGTGGAACTGTGTACAGCGAATGCTCAAAGCATTTTCTACTACCTGACTGAAGGTCAGGTAGTAGAAAATCTCTTTTTCCTCAGTACCGGTATAGTCCTAAACAAAAAAAATACTCTTTAGTGGAAGGTAACCACGAGGGGAGGTTAATCCTCAAAGCATTTTCTACCACCTAACACTCAGAGTCTTATTATTATGTGGTCAAAAACTCAAATGAATGAAGAAAAATTCTTGCACTGGGTGGGATTCAAATCAACTACCAGTGCATTATAAATATTGACTTATACTTGTGCTACCAACTGTACCTTAATTATATTAAAACATAATTGCACATTCTTCTTTCATTTTTTCTTTTTTGTCTCAAGGCAGACCCCTAGGCTCACACCCCCCTTGGCCCACAACCTCTTGTAAATATTCTCATTGTATTTTTGGAGGCGGCATCCGTTCTGAAGAAAAAAATGCCTACGTTTTTTAGAAGAGACATCAGTTCTCAAACTGTGCATTTAAGCGTATTCGACTGCCACTATCAAACACCTTGGTCGAGGTGAGAAGAACGCCTATACAAATAAAGAGATAGCTTCCGCAATTTCGCATGGCAAGCGAGTGTTTAACCACTGAGCTGATCGCGCGCTAATCACTGAAAATAGACAACGTCCAGTGAGCTTAAGACTTGAATGGGTGACCATTCAAATTGAAACACTCGTGATACTTCCTATTACCGGGCTCACCCAGGCTTGGTAAGGTTATTTTGAGTAGCTGTTAGTTTCCTGCGAATGGAGGGTAAAACCCCCGACGTGATATGCCCAATATGCCCATGCAGGTATATCCACCACGCCGCAATGTTAAAACCAAATTGAAACTGATTTAAACCAAAAGTTTCGTGGTTCGTGAGGTCTATTAAATGATCTTCCATACCAAATTTCACATTTCTACCTGTTACCGTTATCGAGATATCAGACATACAGACCAATGGCCGAAAACAACTTTTTTTGATATGATTCGCTCAGAAATGTGAAAAACTGGATAGATCAAATTTTCGACGAATACAATACTTTCCTTATTAAAGGATAAGGAAAGTAAAAAGGTTTGGAAGTACTGTCCTCTAGTTGGATTTTCCACCAACTTCAGCACCCCTCATATCCCAGGATTCGAGAGGGCTTTTAGGGTTACTTCGACAGTTCGCCCATACTTTGACAACCACTGTGAGGAAGTATTAGCTCCCAGGCAAATTTCCTGAGGCATATTTAAACAAAAGCAGTCAACTAGAAGAAGGAAACAGAATGAGGGAGGGACAGAGAGAAAGAGAGAGAGAGAGAGAGAGAGAGAAAAGTAGAGAGAGATAATGAAAGAGAGAGAGAGAGAGGAGGAAGGGAGAGAGAGATAATGAAAGAGAGGGGTGAGAGAAAGGTAAGAGTAAAGGGAAGTAAGAGAGAGAGAGATAATGAAAAGAGAAAAAATAAAAGATAGAAAGGATAAGAGAAGAGAAGGGAGAAAGAGAGAGACAAAGTGTGAGGGAGGAGACAGGTAGGATATAAAGAGGAAAAAGAGAGAGAGAGTATTGGATTGATAAAATTTGGTCTTAACCTATCACCTAAGCTATAACAATAAATTCTGAGATGGATAAAGAAAAGAACAAAGAGAATACAAGAATAGAAGAAAGAGAGGAATAGAATAGAAGAAAGAAGAGAAAAAGTGGATTGATTGATAATATTTTATCTTTAATCCATCACCTAAGAAGCTAATGCATCATTAACTTCTGAGATGGATAAGGATAAGAAGAGGAGGAAGAGAGGATAAGAAGAGGAAGAATAGAGGATAAGAAAAGGAGGAAGAGAGAAAGAGAGGATAAGAAGAATAGGAAGAGAGGATAAGAAGAGGAAGAAGAGAGGATAAGAAGAGGAGAAAGAGAGGATAAGAGGAGGAGGAAGAGAGAATAAGAAGAGGAAGAAGAGAGGATAAGAAGAGGAGGAAGAGAGGATAATAATAGGAGAAAGAGAGGAAGGAAAGCGCATAAGAGGAGAAAGAGAGTAAGGAAACAGTATAAGAAGAGGAGAAAGAGAGGAGGGAAAGAGGATAAGAAGAGGCGAAAGAGAGGAGGAAGGACGAATAAAATGAAGAAAAAGAGAGGATTTATTGATCAAATTTCGTATATTTTATCATAATATTTGACCTTTATCTATCATCTAAGACAATAACTTCTGAGAAGGATAAGAAGAGAAGAAAGAGAAATAGATGGAAACGAACGCTGCGAAGGAAAGAAAGATGAAGCGGAGAAGAATTTTGATCCCTGCGCTAAAGAGTTCACTGACCTCAGACACACCGGAGCCCTGGGTGCTTAACAAAGGTCCTTCGTCTGGAAACAATCCCTGTTAAGACGTAACCAAATTATCGTTAATGGCGCAATTAAGTTAACGTAAGAAAATCAACGTACTGAGAGAATTAAATGATGTTATTAAAGTTTGGAATCATGTACGAGTATGTACCTATTGTACCTTAATATGTATAGGACCTATACTATAGGTACATTTATGTACATGTACAATAATTGTACTAATGTATAGGTACATAATTACAACAACATGTTATAGGCTTCAGAAAAGGGAAAGTAAATGAAGAAGAGCCAACGTCGATGGCACGTTTAATGAACCGGTTCTCGTAGGATCACCGAAGTTAAGTAACGTTCAACGACGTGAAGACTTCGTGATGTATTCTGGCCCAATCCAGGCTGGGTGAGGTTATTGTGGGTAGCAGGTTTGTGAGTTTCCTACGAATGGAGGGTAACACTCCCGGCGTGATATGATCATCCAGTTGAAAGCGACGTTAATCCCAATTTTTTTTTTTTTTTTTTTTTTTTTTTAAAGGAGAAAAGAAAAGGAGAATATGTGAATTTCTGAGATGCCGACCCCAAGTTTGATGGGTGGTTTTTTTTTATCAAGGGTGGTGCGTAAGAGAATGCCGTTGGCATAAGCTCCACCCTTGATCAAGTTTTGTTTTATTAGTTTCAATTTCTATGTATATATTCTATGTCATTTGTAAATAAAACTTGATCGAACATAAGGCAAATAATAGATCAAGAAGTACCCGTGTTTGAAAAAAGAGTGCGAGATACTTACATTTTTGGGTTCTATTTTTCGACGTAGTCTCCTTTCAAGGCTACACACTTCTTCCAGCGATCCTGCCACTTTTTTAGCCCTTCCAAAAAGTAGCTCCCTTCGAACTCCTCAAAATAGCCCTTTGTCTGGCTTATGACGTCATCATTTGAGCTGAACCTCTTTCCACCGAGCCAAACTTTCAAGTTAGGAAACAAAAAATAATCGCAGGGGGCTAGGTCAGGTGAGTAAGGTGGGTGTGACAATAATTCGTATCCAAGTTGATGGATTTTAGCAGCAACAATTCCAGATGAGTGAGCTGGTGCATTGTCATGGTGAAACAAGACTTTCTTTCTCGCTAAATGGGGGCGTGTCTCCTTCAATTTTGCATCAAATCGTGTCAATAACTCACTATAATATGCAGCAGTTATTGTTTTTCCTTTTTCCAAGAAGTCAATAAGAATAATTCCCTTTGCATCCCAAAAAACGGTAGCCATGACTTTTCCGGCCGATTGGACCGATTTCGCCTTCTTTGGGGCAGATTCTCCAACCAAAGTCCATTCTTTTGACTGCTGTTTGGTTTCTGGGGTATAGTGATGTATCCAGGTTTCATCAACGGTCACAACTCGACGCAAAAAATCATCTGGATTGCGATTGAAGAGTTCTAAACTAGCCTTTGAACAATTCAGCCGAATTCGTTTGTTGTCAATTGTGAGCAATCGCGGCACCCATCGCGCCGATAGTTTTCTCATGCCCAGCTTATCATGAAGGATTTTAAAAACAGTTCCATATGAAATGCCCACACTCTCAGCTACTTCACGCACTTTTGTTCGGCGATCTTTGAGAATCATATCATGCACTTTTTCCACGACTTCCTCGGTACACACGTCTTCTGGGCGTCCTGGGCGGTCCTCGTCAAAAATGCTTGTGCGCCCTCGTTTAAATTCATTAAACCAAAAGCGAACAGTGGTCATAGAAGGTGAAGAGCTCCCGTACACAGCATCTAACTTTAATTTTATCTCATCACATTATTTCCCGTCCAAAAAAAGGAATCGAATAACTGCTCGGTACTGTTCTTTTTCCATATCACTCAACTATACGCAACACAACAACTTCAAGTGACCGATAAATGAAAACTAAGAGAGTAATCAGTTTCAAACTTTGGATGTGGTCATTTGAGATGTCGTTCCATCAACAAGTATCAACAAGTTTCACCAATGATGTAACATGTACCTAAACACGGGTACTTATTGATCTACCTACGTAATAGCACTCTTTAATGGAAAGTAACCTCGAGGCGAGGTTAATGCGCAAAACATTTTCTACCACGTAATCCTCAGAGTCGTATTATTATGTGGTCACAAACTCAAATTAATGAGAAAATATTCACTGCACTGGGTGGGATTCGCACTAACGGATCCCTACGCTACCTGGAATACCAGACTAACAAACGTTCGTACAAAAAGAAGAAGATTCATGTTTGTACAATGATAAATTTATACTTGAGTATTCATAAAATCTCCTTCACTAATCAAGACGTAACGAAATTAACATTGTCGTAATCAAATTTATGTAAGAAAATGAATCCTACTGTGAGGATTAAATGAGATTATTGAAGTTGAGAAATGTTATCATAGAATAGAATATATACCTTGTTTTCTTGTTTATACTGCCGAGGAAAGACTGAAAATTCCCATTACTCCAGCAGTCAAACAGGTCTTATATATTTTATAGGATAAATATTTCACAATTTAATTTATAAATAAAAACCATGTTTATTCTTAGAATAACAATAAGAAGTTAAACATAATATATAATGTATGCTCGTATATGTATGTATATCAGTATAATCAGTAGGCCGGAGTGAAAAAAATAATTTTGGAATTTGAAAACGCCTAATATGTCAAAAGTTGTGATTTTGTGAGTAGATCAATCCCTGAAAGTTTCAAAAATTAAAAAAATGATCTTGAGTCTCCACATTGAGCTTAAAGTTTTTGCTTTTCTTGAGTATGCAATTTGAAGGGGCAACATAGTTTTTTTACCCTTTATTGACCTCTGACATGAAAAGTTTTCATTTTACAAAAAAAGTATTGTATTAAATTGTATTGAGAACAATTTTCTGTATCATTTAGTATCATAAAACGTCTCTCTATGATGTACAGTTAAAGAGATAGAACACTAATAGTTATGACTCTTGTTGAAAACTTATGAAAATTATAATTTTTGGGACACTCCGCTTCTAAAAAATCATAAAATTATTATTATCTTATATGATAACGAGTATCATATGTATTAAAGACATTACCAGAAAGAACAAACAATGAAAAGTACTAAATTAAGGATCAAAGGTTTTATATTTTCAAATGATTATCATTCATTTTATGTATTACCAAAGAAATCTTTTTTGTGCTACACACAGGAATATTTTTACGGCTCTTTTGTCGAGCACGTATAAATCCGTCTCGGGCAACTTCGCCACAAACAGATTGTGATGCCTCAGTTACCATTACCAGCCTGATACGCCTTTCCACAGCTTGAGTGTGGCTGCTGGCATGGGAGTTTGAGAGCATCGAACTCCGTTTGGGATCGGATGAGGCATATAATTTCCTCATCAGTCAGGTTCAAGGTGGCAGTTGGATCCAGTGGATTTTCCCAACTGATATATGAGGTTGAAGTAGTCATCAGCTTCAAAATTATGAGGAGATAATTGGGGCTGGGGGCCTTAAAACATAGAGGAGACCAGCAGTCTGGCTGGGTGACTATAAACAGGGAGTAGACCAGCATTGGCTTGGTTCGGGGGGTCCTTGTCAATTAATAGACTCCTTGTAAAGACAGTGGTAGGAGTGCTGAATCATTCCTCCATTGTCTGGCTACCATCGCACAGAGAGGTATTTTTCAAATCTGGGGGGACAAAATGGTTTTTTCTGAAATTGACCCTGGGATGATTTAACTGATATGCACAGGTAGCTAAGACCCTAGTGCATTTTAATATAGCAAGTTTAATTATCTAGCTTTCATACTTTTAATACACGGTCACTCTCAAGTTGTCCGTATTTTTATTGCTTGTAGTAGTTCCTAGTTGAGGAGTGAGACATCAATCTTGATACCTTGGTTTCTTTGCTTTAAATATTTTTTTCGTCACAATAACGATGAAGGCTGTTGAAGTAGGTAAATATGCTCTTATTTCATAAGAGTTTAAGTTCATAGATCAAATACTTGATGTTCTACGATTAATTTAATAATGGCCCTTTTTCGAGGCAATTTTTTCAAAATTTAAATTTCAAAGGTGTAAAAGTAGTAGTTCCCGGCTTTGTCCGGCTTTGATATGGGTATCACTGAATGGGTAATTTTCTTGGTTTTAACGTAACTAAAAACTTGGGTGCGAATCGGTGCGATTTTTTTTGAAAAGTGCCAAAAACTAAAGCAACCTCTGGATCAGAAAATTTCGAGTTTTACTATTCTTCAGTTTAGATGTAATCGTATAATGTTATATATTATTTTTTACTTCCGAGAAATTTCTAATATTAGAAATCGGAAGTATTGTGTTCGTTTTTGTAAAAAAAAATATTTTTTTGCTCCGATTTCAATTTTTTTCAGATTTCTGGACGTTTCATAACCTCCTGAGCAAATTTGGTTTTGTGTCTGTCTGTCGGTCTGTCGGTCTGTCTGTCTGTCGTTCTGTCGGTCTGTCGGTCTGTTAAAACGATTCCTTGTAACGCGCAAATCTCGGAAACTACTCGACCGATTTTGATGAAATTTTGCACACATCTAGGAGACATTCTGTAGATGGTCCCATTTTAAATTCATCGAATTCGTATTAGCGGTTCTTGGTGAAAGAGCCCATGCGCCTGACCACTAACTTTTTACTTAAACGCTTATATCTCGTGAACGGTATACCCGATTTTAATGAAATTTTGTGTGTGTATGCATATAATTGTTTTACATAGGCTATTTATATATATTTTTTAATTAATTATAATTAGACTCTGATATTTAAGAAAATCCGAAATTTTGGACAAAAAAGTCAAAAAATAAGGACCACGACTTGCCGATACAGAAATTTTTGTGGATTCTAGAATGTAGAAAAAACGATTTTCTACCATATAAAACAAATTTGAAGAAAATCGGTGCAGTCGTTTTGGAGATACAAGTAATTTAGTATAAAATCTCAAAATTGGCACGTGTTAACAATGTGAAACAATCACGAGGAAGTATAGAGTCCATAATTGGCAGTGTTTTTAAATCTTAGATGCAT
This sequence comes from Bactericera cockerelli, assembly GCA_024516035.1. Lineage (NCBI taxonomy): Eukaryota > Metazoa > Arthropoda > Insecta > Hemiptera > Triozidae > Bactericera > Bactericera cockerelli. The sequence goes on along the minus strand of CM044963.1, from coordinate 6,984,688 downwards.
CTGAGTGTCAACTCATCAGTAGAAGATACCTCTTTCAGTAAGGTATTGAGTCTGGAGGGGTCACATGGATGAGAAGCTTGATCAAATGGAAGAGTTTTAGCTGAATCTCGGACCATTCTTAGAAGATGAATTTATTAACTTAATTCAAAAGAGACATAAGACGTTTGAAATCAGATATGAAGACCCGATACGGAAACGCAAGTCGTAGACGAGATATAAGTCCATAATCAGAAGGACCCGGACGTCCGAAGAAGTTGTTCGCTGACATTTCTGAGAGGAACCTAAATATGTAATTAGGGGCTTGCATACCATGTTTAAGTTTAAAAATCTTCTTCTTTCGTTTGTTTTAACCAAATAATGATACTTGGTGCCTACTACCTACTACCGACTGAAATTATACTTAAATTAAAACCCACCTACATTTTTTTCCCCCCGAAGGAAAACGAGATGCATCTTTACTGCTCAAAGACTTGACTTCCACTCCAAAACGAGCAACAAAAATAAAGAAAGCGTACATAGCTTCAAAGGGAAAGGTATCTCTGCTCAACTCGGACCCTCTGATGACAGGGATGCGACCTCACCGCAACAAATACTCTCAGCCCTTATCAAGAGAGAAAATAGAGATGTTGTCTGCGTCTGATCATTTACCACTCCATGATTTTCACTCAGAAGAAGAAGAAGACTACGACGAATGATAGCTTATATGTAAAATATGGTACCATGGTACCTATACATAAAATAAAATTCCATTTTTGCGTTTTGTATAAAATTGTGGTTTTTTTTTTTTTTTTTTTTTTTTTTTTTCTTCATCATCATCATCAACATCAACAAAAGAATAGTGATAAAAATACGCAAATATTCGGCCGCTCCAATGCTGCCCCAAGTAGGTAGCAGCCTGCTAGAAGGGTAATTTGCTCAGAGGAATGCTAAAAAGTTTTTTTTAACTCCTATAGGGTTAAAAGAACTTTTTAGCATTATTGGAGGCTATTTTCACCAAAAAATAATTTTGTCCCCCCAGATTTGAAAAATACCTCTCTGTGCATCGTTCACATTATCTTTATGAAGCTTGCGGGATTTTAAAATTCTACCCAATGCTTGTTCTCGCACATTAGAGCGCGAATCCTTAATAATTATAATAACACACTTTAGTGAAGGTAATCACCGGGCGAGGTTAGTGCTCAAAGCATTTTCTACCACCTAACCCTCAGAGTCTTATTATTATGTGGTCACAAACAAAAATTAATGAGGAAAAGTTCATTCACTGGGTGGGATTCGAACCAACGGATCCCTACGCTACCTGGTTTACCAGACTAGCGCGTTAACCACTTGACTAAAAGTGCACCTTAGCATTGCAAGAAGTACAAGTTGAAAAGTTATCATATTTGTGTTTATCAATTTCGTGATATCACAACTTCTCAAACTCGCTTTACTAATTCTACGCTGAAACCGGACATGAACCACCGACCTCTAGGTTACAAGTCCGCAACCTTATCGATCAAACTACTTGGTCAGTTTGCGAGAAGAGTATTTTCAAAGTAAGCGAAATACGCGTTTCTCTGTATCACATCAAACATAAGTTTTTTGTATTGTATAGACAAGAAAGAACATTTCTTGATCATTTTAAATAAATGCATGGGCCTTTCTGAGCTATTATTTTTTAAATTTAAAACCACGAGGGGGCAATCACTTTCATTATGTAATCAGCAAGAAGTTATATCTTTTACATGAAGTGCCTCAATGACGCTCTGTAGGAAAAGAGGGCCAAATATTAAAAACTTTCAGTAGGGCGGCTGCAAATTAAAAAAAAAAAACCAATTAAAGTTATAATTAAAAGATTTAATACATGTAATAATAACTATCAATCAAAACGATTATTATTCTTAGGTAATACTGACATGATATGGGTATTTCACTTCATACAAAAATTAGTTAGTTATTTTATTTAAACAACCAAGTCAACCTAGAAAAATTTGATCCGTAATATCCGTAGTTAATTTCTAACGAATGCACAAATTAATTTGAACAATCATTTTCACATAGAAAGAAAGATCTGAAAACTCAGTTTTGTACTGCTTTAATTACAAAGCTACAAATTGGAGACGAGACCGGACAAGAACAAGCGAGAAAATGTCAGTAAGCATTAAATTTATTTTCGCGCACAGTTACCTACATCGATTTTATATACATACATGTTACTTGTACTCGTATAATGTAGGAAGATGTCTTAAATAACCAACTAAATATAGATAACAACGTAAATTTTTTATCCTGAAAAAAGTAGGCCTGAGTTGTACCAGCACCTATGATATGGACTAATAACCTACCATATTATTATCATTTTCCGAAGTTTCTGCTAGAGTTACAATTGTTTATGTTCTAGCTCATAGATAGTACATCAAAGAGAGAAGTTTCAAGGAATTAAAATATAGAAAAAATTGTTTACAACATAATTTTATTCATTATCTTTTTTTGTATAATGAACACTTTTCATGTTAGACGTGCTTCAAGTGCAAAAACCGATGATGCCCCTTCAAATTGCATACTCAAAAATAGCAAAAACTTTAAGCTCAATGTGGAGACTCAAGATCATTTTTTTAATTTTTGAAACTTTCAGGGATTGATCTACTCACAAAATCACAACTTTTGACATATTAGGCGTTTTCAAATTCAAAAATTATTTTTTTACCCCCCTGTTTCACTCCGGCCTAATAATCAGTATAAAAAGAAAAGTGAGAAGTTTTACTAGATGAACATGAATATAAGAACAATATCTGGACAACTGTTTATAGCTTATTTGCTCTCCTCAGTTCTAAATATCCATGCCATGAACTAATCTCTCTATTTAATCAGTATAAACAGAAAAGTGAGAAGTTGTACTAGATGTCTTCCTAATTGTACATGACTGTGTTCAGGGAACAAAATAACTGTTGCCTCATTTTGAAATAATCTATCAGCACACGTAGAGATTTACAGAATGACAGATAACATTCTGTCAGAGGTATTAAATCCCTCCTTACAGGTTATGGGCTATAAATAATGTTGTCTTAATTGTTTTCACGTGAGGAACAATGGAGATGGAGTGAGAGATAAATGATGTGAGTGAGAATGAGGGAGAGAGAGAGAGGAGGAGAGAAAGAGGGAGTGAGTGAGTGAGAAAGAAAAGGAGAGAGAGAGGAGAGAGAAAGGAAAGAGAGAGGAAGAGACAGAGAGAAGGAGAGAGAGAGAGAGGTCAATGATGTGATTGGAGAAAAAGAGGGACAGAGTGAGAATTAGAGAGGAGAGAGAGGAAGAGAAAAAGGGAGAGAGAGGAGAGAGAGAGAGAGAGAGAGAGAGAGAGAGAGAGATAGAGAGAGAGATAGAGGAGACAAAGGGAGGAGAGAAGAAGAGAGGGAGAGAAATAGAGAGAGAGAACTGTTGCTTCTATCCAGTGAATAATGACAGATAAGAATCTGTCAGGGTAATAATTTCTTTCCCTCCGCTTCTCAGTCTGTGCCTCTCTGTGATCTACACACCCTCTCTATTTCTACCTCCCTCTCCTTTTATCTTTCTTTCTTTCTTGATACCTCCTTCTAAATTTCCCTCTTTCCCTCTTACTCTCTCTTTTCCCTCTCGCTTACTCTCTCATTATCTAAACAAATCTACACTCCCTCCTTATTTCTCCCTCCCTCTTCTTTTATCTTTCTTTCTTTCTTGATACCTCCTTCTAAATTTCCCTCTTACCCTCTTACTCTCTCTTTTCCCTCTCGATTACTCTCTCATTATCTAAACAAAGCCTTTCGCACCTCCTAATATTATCTCCCTGTCTGTCAATGTCAAAACTCTTTCTCTCTGTCTCTCGAGGGGAGCGAGAGAAAAGGAGAGGAAAGAGAGAGAGAGTAGAGACAGGAGAGAGGAGAGATAGGAGAGAGGAGAGAGGAAAAATAGGAGAGAGAGAAAGGAGAGAAAGAGGAGAGAAACAGAGTAGAGGAGAGAAAGAGAGAGAGAGAGAGCGAGAGAAAGAGGAGAGGAGAGGAGAAAGAGAGAGAGAGAGAGAGAGAAAGAGGAGAGGAGAAAAAGAGAGTATAAGAGATGAGAGAGAGAGAGAGAGAGAGAGAGAGAGAGAGAGAGAGAGAGAGAGGGAGGAAGAAATAAATGAAGACAAAACGTGATTTGTAATGTTAGAAAAAGAGAGTTCGAGCATCTTGTGTGTGTGTGTGTGTGTGTGTGTGTGTGTGTGTGTGTGTGTGTGATTGTGTGTGTATGTGTGTGTGTGAGAGAGAGACAGAGAGAGAGAGAGAGAGAGAGAGATAGAGAAAGAGAGAGACATACTTCATTCCTAATTGGACGCATCTTCAGGACAGAAGAAAAAACACTTGAGGAATCTTCAAAGGATTCCTTCTTGAAATGAATCAGATCCGTGTGTCTCTCTTTCTCTTACACACACTACTCTCCCTCTCTCTCTCTTTCTCTTACACACACTAGTCTCTCTCTCTCTCACTCACACATTACTCTCTCTCTATATCGATTTTTCTAAAGGACCCTTCAAATTGTATCCAACATTTGAACAGGAAGAATACGACATTTGAAAAGGAAGAAAATTTGAACTGGGAACTCTAAATTGGAGATGGAGAGAAAAAGGAAGGATAAATCAGCGGGGATAGGGAGAAATAGGGAGAGATAGAGAGAGAGAGACAGAGGGAGAGCAATAATTCAGAAATGTATTACAAATAGGGTGGTTCCATTTATGATTCCAAACTTGACCCCCCTGGGGCCGCCCCTTATATCATAAAATACACTGCCAATTATGGACACAATACTTCCTCGTGATTGTTTCACATTGTGTACACGTGCGTTTTTTGAGTTTTTATACTAAATTACTTGTATCTCCGAAACGGCTGAACCGATTTTCTTCAAATTTGTTTTATATGATAGAAAACCGTTTTTTTTACATTCTAGATTCTACAAAAAATTCTGTATCGGCAAGTCGTGGTTCTTATTTTTTGACTTTATTGTCCAAAATTTCGGATTTTCTTAAATATCAGAGTCAAATTATAATTAATTAAAAAGAAAATATAAAAAGCCTGTGTAAAACAATAAAATGCATATACATACAAAATTTCATCAAAATCGGGTGTACCGTTAACGAGATATAAGCATTTAAGTAAAAAGTTAGTGGTCAGGCGCATGGTCTCTTTCACCCAGAGCCGCTAGTACGAATTCGATGAATTTAAAATGGGACCATCTACAGAATGTCTCCTAGATGTGTGCAAAATTTCATCAAAATCGGTTGAGTAGTTTCCGAGATTTGCGCGTTACAAGGAATCGTTTTAACAGACAGACAGACCGACAGACCGACAGACCGACTGACAGACACAAAACCAAATTTGCTCAGGAGGTTATGAAACGTCCAGAAATATGAAAAAAATTGAAATCGGAGCAAAAAAATATTTTTTTTTACAAAAACGAACACAATACTTCCGATTTCTAATATTAGAAATTTCTCGGAAGTAAAAAACCAAAACCTAGTAGAAAAGGTTTGCCCTTCGATATAATGGTACACTGGTACACTATTGGTACACGTGTTTTAGCATTTAAAAAAAAATTAATCCGTTCTCTAGATATTTCGAGTGGTTTCTTTTTTTCGGCGGACCCTGTATAATAAATGCCGATGTGTGTAAATCTTTTACGTGTGTGGATAGTCTCAAATTTAATATAAGTATTTGTATATTCAAGTATATCATGCACTTGTAAATCTACATAGGCGCCTCGATGTCATTTATTCTCTCGTAGGTAGCCTTGTATGTAATATTTACACATTCCTGTTAATGTGCATAGGTATAAATGGTATAAATGTATTCAGGCATTTTTATCATGTACAAAACATGCAAGCATTATTGTTTTTATTCATGAGGGTGAATATTTTGTAATTTTACTATGTGGAAAAGAAATGTTCGTTTTTTATAAAACACGGATTCTAAATTAATTTTATGCATACCTATGTAATGTTTGTATAATTGTACATATATATACCTATGTATATGTAGCGCCTGGATAACTAGGTGAAAACCCCCCGCCCAGAAAAAATAATCCCTCAACATATAATTCCATGAACTAATTTGAAAAAAAGCCTTCCCCTAACACCGTGCGTTAGTTCCTGATTAATTTCTAAGGGCACAAAAATTTTACGCTCAATTACTGAAATGGCATTTTGTATACAAGACACAAATTGTTTTTGTCATCATAACATTCCAAAAGTCCTTTAAAAAAAGTTATCTTAATTTGGGAGTTGAACTATCGACCTCCAGGTTAGAGGTCCGCCGTCTTATCTATCAAGCTACTGAAGTGGGTAAAAAAAATAGATCACCAAAAAATTAGTCAGAGACTTTTTTTAAAATTGGGATTAACAAAGCTTTCAACTGCAACATTCCCGTCGTGATTTGACCATGCGTCACGGTGGTGTTACCCTCCATTCGCAGGAAACTCACAAACCAGCTACCCACAATAGCCTCACCCAGGTTGGGCCGGAACGCCAACATCACAAAGTCTTCACCTCGCTGGACGTTGCTTAAATTTGGTGATCTTACGAGAACCAGAGCGTTTAACGCGCCATGGATGAGCAGAGACTTTTAAGGACAGAGATTTTTAAGGACGAGAAAAATCAGAAGACTCCACGACGCCTCTTTGGATTTCCAGTGAAACTTTTAAGGACTTTATTGTCATTCGCGACATGGGAGCTATTTGAGTGGCTATAAAAAAGCAACAGCATCTCTTGACTACCACGCTTTTGCATGTAAAATCCTGCGATATAATGAGGCTGTAAGAAACTCGTCAACGGGAGGCATAAAACTGTTTTATTATCTAGGTGGAGGCAGTGGGAGGGGTTGATGAGAGAGGTGGGCTGTGCAGATTGGGGGCTAAAAGGGGGGATGATGGAGCACGTAAGGTGGATGGTGGGTGTGATGTTGATCCGGGGGTAAAAGGGGGGAGGGGGGAGTATGGAGGTGAAGGATGAATTGAGATGAAGAGTGGGTGTGGTCTAGATGCAGATTGGGGTGAGGAGTTTTGATGGTAATGCAGATGGGGGGGTGAGGAGGGTTAATAGTGATTCAGATTTGGGGTAAAAGGGGGGAGAATTGAAGAGAAGGATGAACTTAGATGATGGATGGGTGTTTTTTTTTATTAGGTGTGAGGGGGTTGATTCCAAAATACAAATATACAAATGTCCAAACTAAAGGGTTTGGTTATTGCAAAGGCAATCTCTTCCCACCCAAACCTTAACTTCCAAAACCTTGAGAGTGTAGTATTTTTTTACTAGGGTATTTCCTCCTGGGGGGTGTGAGGCACCTCCAAAGGTGTTCTATGATCAGCAGGCATGAGCGAGGGTGTTTCTCTCTGTTCCTGTGGGCAGCCCTTATAGTCGCTTTTTACGACAGCAAAGAAGGAAAGGCTTGAGAGAATTCTATTATCCTTCTGTTACTCACAGGGATACATCAGTGACTGTCAAATACGAGTATGTAGATAGCTAATGGACATTATTTAAATAAAAAAAGTCCACAAAAATTCCACAATACATGAGGTTCATTTCGATGTATTAGGTAGGTTCATTTCGATGTATTAGGTAGGTACCTATTTTTTGTACATTTCATGGGCCAGTTAACAGACAAAATGTTTTTGATGGGCTGTTGATGCAGTCTTCTGGTCATTTAAAAGGGACGCTAGTCATTTGAACGGGACACGGGGGTCATTTCGAAAGGACTCATTTGAAATGACTCTCTGTTTGGCCTGCGGTGCAGCGGAGTGGAAGATGATAATAATTCTGTTCAGTGGTGTGGAAGAGAGAGAAAGAGAGGGAGAGAGGGAGGGAGGCCAAGAGAAAGAGAGGGGGAGAGAAAGAAAGGAAAGGAGAGAGAGAGAGAGAGAAAGATAGGGAGGGAGGGATGCAAAGAGAAATAAAGACAAGTAGAGAGAGAAAGAGAGACGGAGGGAGGCCAAGAGAAAGAGAGGGGGAGAGAGAAAGAAAGGAAAGGAGAGAGAGAGAGAGAGAAAGATAGGGAGGGAGGGATGCAAAGAGAAATAAAGACAAGTAGAGAGAGAAAGAGAGACGGAGGGAGGCTAAGAGAAAGAGAGGGAGAGAGAAAGAAAGAAAATGTGTGTGAGAGAGAGAGAGAGATAGGAAGAGGGAGGGATGTGAAGAGAAATAAAGACAAGGAGAGACAGAAAGAGAAAGAGAGAGGGAGGGAGGGGGGGAGGTCAAGAGAAAGAGAGGGAGAGAGAAATAAAGACAAGGAGAGAGAGAGAAAGAGAGAGGGAGGGAGGAAGGGAGAAAGAGAGGGAGAGAGAGAGAGAAGAGATAGGGAGGGAGGGATGCAAAGAGAAATAAAGACAAGGAGAGAGAGAAAGAGGGAGGGAGAAAGAGAGGGAGAGAGAAAGAAAGAAAAGGGGAGAGAGAGAGAGAGAGAGATAGGCAGGGAGGGATGCAAAGAGAAGTAAAGACAAGGGGAGAGAGAGAGAGAAAAAGAGAGAGGGGGGAGGGAAGCTGAGAGAAAGAGAGGGAGAAAGAAAGAAAGAAAATGTAAGAGAGAGAGAGAGAGAGTGAGGGAGGGAGGCCAAGAGAAAGAGAGAGAAAGAGATAGGGAGGGAGGGATGCAAAGAGAAGTAAAGACAAGGAGAGAGAGAAAGAGAGAGGGAGGGAGAAAGAGAGGGGGAGAGAAAGAAAGAAAAGGAGAGAGAGAGAGAGATAGGGAGGGATGGATGCAAAGAGAAGTAAAGACAAGGAGAGAGAGAGAGAGAGAGAAAGAGAAAGAGAGAAAGAGAGAGGGAGGGAGGGAGGGAGGCAAAGAGAAAGAGAGGGAGAGAGAAAGAAAGAAAAGGAGAGAGAGACAGGGCGGGAGGGAGGCTAAGAGAAAGAGAGGGAGGGAGGCAAAGAGAAAGAGAGGGGGAGAGAAAGAAAGAAAAGGAGAGAGAGGGAGGGAGTGAGGGAGGCTAAGAGAAAGAGAAGGAGGGAGAGAGGACAAGAGAAAGAGAGGGAAAGAGAATAAAGAAAAAAAAGGAAAGATAGGGATAGGGAGGGGGAGGGAGGGATGCAAAGAGAAATAAAAGAAGGAGAGAGAGAGAGAGAGAGGAGAGAGGAGAGAGAGAGAGAGAGAGAAGAGAGAGGGAGGGAGGGAGGCTAAGAGAAAGAGTGGGAGAGAGAAATAAAGAAAATGTAAGAGAAAGAGAGAGAGAGAGGGAGGGAGAGAGGGAGGCAAAGAGAAATAGAGGGAAGGAGAGAGGCCAAGAGAAAGAGAGGGAGAGAGAAAAAAAGAAAAGGAGAGAGAGAGAGAGATAGGGAGGGAGGAATGCAAAGAGAAATAAAGACAAGGAGACAGAGAAAGAGAGAGGGAGGGAGGGAGGGAGAAAGAGAGGGAGAGAGAAAGAAAGAAAATGTGTGTGAGAGAGAGAGATAGAGAGGGAGGGATGCAAAGAGAAATAAAGACAAGGAGAGAGAGAGAGAGAAAAAGAGAGAGGGGGGAGGGAAGCTGAGAGAAAGAGAGGGAGAAAGAAAGAAAGAAAATGTAAGAGAGAGAGAGTGAGGGGGGGAGGCAAAGAGAAAGAGAGGGAGAGAGAAAGAAAGAAAAGGAGAGAGAAAGAGATAGGGAGGGAGGGATGCAAAGAAAAGTAAAGACAAGGAGAGAGAGAGAAAGAGAGAGGGAGGGAGGGAGGGAGAAAGAGAGGGAGAGAGAAAAAAAGAAAAGGAGAGAGAGAGAAATAGGGAGGGATGTGAAGAGAAATAAAGACAAGGAGAGAGACAGAGAGTGAAAGAGAGAGGGAGGGAGGGAGGCTAAGAGAAAGAGAAGGAGAGAGAAAGAAAGAAAATGTGTGTGTGAGAAAGAAAAAAGACAGAGAGAGAGAGAGAGAGAGAGAGAGAGAGAGAGGGAGGGAGGCTAAGAGAAAGAGAGGGAGGCTAAGAGAAAGAGAGGAAGAGAGAAAGAAAGAAAATGTGTGTGAGAGAGAGAGAGGGAGAGAGAGAGAGGGAGGCAGGGAGGGAGGCAAAGAGAAAGAGAGGACAGCAAAAGGAAAAGGGAAAAAGATTGGTAGAAGGAGAAGAGAAGGAGAGAAAAGCCTGCAGAGGTTGTAGGTTCAAAACCCACCCGGGACATGACAATTTATCCTCCCATTTAAGATTTTGACCACAAAATATAACGAATTGGGCCTTTAGTTAGGACATATGTGTTAGGACATAAAGTGCTTGTCATAAGGAGTTATTATCAACAAATTTCATTTTTCTATAAGTTACGGTTAACGAGTTATAGGTCAAAATATATGGATATTACGCAGGACGTTCGACCCTGTATCTCAAGAACGGTAAGTTGTAGCTCACTAAAGTTTGTTGTAATGAACTTCTATTTATGAGGTCTTTAAAACAATATGCCACAAGACATACCATTCTATTTAAGATTTTAAAGTTGGACCATGCCCAGCCTGACTGGGGCCGTGTAGGCAAATTTTTTTTGGCTGAAATCTAATCCCCCTAAAAATTAAGGAATACGGGTTTTTGCGTTTTCTTGTATTTTCAGCTATTCTCGAGATACGGGGGGTGGGGTGAGACTTTATGCTCACCCTGTATGTATAATTATATATTTATCTATTACCTCCGATGAATGTAATATTTGAAATAGGAAGTATTGTGTTCGTTTTTGTAAAAAAAAAAAAAAAAAAAAATTTCTCCGATTTAATTTTTTTTCATATTTCTGAACGTTTTTTTTTCTCCTTTTTACTGTTTATATTGTTTCCATTTTTTTTTTTTTTTTTTTTTAATTTTTGTAATCATTATTTGTTTTGTACTGTACATACATGATGATTATGTCTTATTGTCTAATAAATAAATTAATGATAATATCAATAAAAAGGGAAATCACAGTTAAATCACCAGACTTTGATATCCTACTATGGTGAAAAGTGCTTGCCAATATGAAAATGTTATAATTGTTATTTAAGGTCCGGTTATGACTGCTTTTTGTAACAAGGAACGTCCAAAAATAGGGTGTAAAAAGGTTTTCCTGCCAAACTTTTGAAAGCCTCTTACTCGAAAGAAGCTTTTACCTATATCTTTTAGCAAATCGACTTGGAAGTTTACAAACAAAGTACTCTCTGTATAAAGTGCAAAAAGTAAGGCTTTTTTTGCTTAAAATTTGAAAGCATTTTAAAATGTGCCAACTTTTCTCGAGAGAAGTTTTTTAACACCTCTTTAGAATACTTCGAGTTTGGAATTTTTTTCTCAAAAATTAGAAAACTTGCAACAGATGATTAAACTTTGTTTAATTTTCTTTGAGTTTTACATCCTTGCCCCCCCCTCTTTTTTCTCTCTCTTTCTCTTTTATTTATTCTTTCTCTTTTTCTTTCTCTTTCTCTTTCTCTCTCTCTCTCTCTCTCTCCTTTTTATTTCTCTTTTAATTCTTTTTTTTTTCTATTTCTTCTTCTCTTTTTCTGTCTCTTTCTTCAGAACTCTTTCTATTTATCTCTCCCTCAAAAAACACTAGACAAAAGACAGAAAAGCGTGATTAACGAGTTAATTTTCTATGGTGCGTTTTCTGTATTCACTAATCACCCTGTACTAGTGTACTCATGTCGGGCCAACGTACGGTCTGTCCCGAGGGATTGAGGGAAATTATACTGGCGACATAAAATATCCCTCACCCTCATGATAAAATATCCCTCACCCTCATGATAAAATATCCCTCGCCCTCGTGACAGAACATCCCACATCCTGACAGTCTGACAGCCCTGACACGAAACGCTTTTCCCTTCTTGACCTCTTGACCTAGCCTGTCGGTCAACCCGCATTGACTTATCTTTTATTCCCTATCCTCTTTTCTCCACTCTCCGAACCATCCCTTCACACAGGGAAAATGACCTAAAACCTCACATGTAAAATATATACAGGGTGGTTTGCAGCTACCTGAATTTGCTGTGGATATAAATACTTTTCCTTCTTTTATATTCTTTTCCTTTCTGTCTTTTTATCCCCCACCCCATATCTGTCACTAACACATTTCCCTATTCACACTTATCTCACTTTACAATATATTCTTAGGTTATACTTGTCCAGAATGTCAAATCACTTTCTCTTATTCATTCTTTCTTTTCACATCATCTTACATGTACTTGGATCATGGAGATCTTAAAGTGTTATATTCACGTGTTATATTTCATACATTTTTATTAATTTATTTTTTCTTTGGGTTTTATGTCGATTTCAACTGCATGGTCACATCACGATGAGGGTTTTACTCTCCATTCGCTGGGAGCTCACAAACCAGATACTAAAATTAACCGCACCCAGACTGAATGGGGCCGGATATAGCCAGCATCTTCCAGCGACAAAATGAGAACTAGTGTAAACTTTTTTTTTTTGGAATAGAACGTGCTGAAAATTATTTATTATTTTCATATTTAAATATTTATTAATTTTCATATTTAAATATTTATTGGATTATTATCTTTTTTTTTAATAGACAATAATCCAATAAATAATTAAAAAAATGAAAAGTAAATAAATAAATTTCAGGATTATTGTCTATTATAATAAACAATTGACACATGCACTTGAAACTAGTTATCTATCTGAACAGTTCTCTATGACAAAAAACAGCTGGCTCTGGACACTACAGACTGTTGCTAGGGTCTTGAAAGTGTCAATATAGACAGCATGGCTATAACAGTAGATAGCATGGCTATAATAGTAGATAGCATGGCTATAATAGTAGACAGCATGGCTATAACAGTGAACAGTAATGGCCACCAGGGGGCTCCTATATGGGAGCTTTATTCTATTATAAGTACCCCTCCCTCTCTTCTCACTCTAGTATCTCTCTATCTCTCTCTCCTCTCTTTCCCTCTCTCTCTTTATCTCCCTCTCTTATCTCTCTAGTCTCTGTCTTTCCTCTCTCTCTCTCTCTTTTTCTCTTTCTTTCTCAATATTTCTCTTTTCTATTTCTCTCTCTCCAATTCTTTCTCTTTCCCTTTCCCTTTCTATTTCTCTTTACATCCTCTTTCTCTTTCTCTTTTTTTACTTTTTTTACTATCCTATAATAAGGAAAGTATTGTATTCGTCGAAAATTTGACCTACCCAGTTTTTCACATTTCTGGACGAATTATAGACTCAGGATACCAAAAAAGTTGTTTTCAGCCATTGGTCCGTGCGTCTGTCTGTCTGTGTGTAAACAGGATATCTCGAGAACGGTAAGAGCTAGAGACTTGAAATTTGGTATGCTAATTATAATTATACACCAGACGAACCACGAAACTTTTGGTTGCAATCGGCCGCAGACTGCGGCCGCAGGACCGCAAATATTGGCCGCAAGTGCCGCTTTTTGAATTGGTTAAAGATACAAAAAAATATTAGAGAACAATTATGTCTTAGATTAAAAAAATAATAGGGGTCTCTTCTGATCATTTTTTTGATATCTTGAACTTTTTGGACCTCGGCCCCAATTTACCGGTATTTTGGGGGGGACCCGCTTTGATTAACTTTTTTATTATTTATCGTAGATGGGGGTTGTGACATATCAAATCCAATGATTTTGAGGTGCTGATTACGAATTTGATATTGATTTTTAGCTAAATGTTACCTTTGAGTCAACAGTGGCTTTTGGTCCTGTTCCAATTCCTTATAATTATGATAAGGAAAGTAGTGTGATGTTTACACCAGATTTTTTACTTTTGTCTCTCTGAATCTCTTCTTTTTATAATATTCTATTTCAGCATTATTGCTCAACCACATCTTTCTCACCCTAACTGTTTCTCTTTCTCTCTCTCTTTCTTTCTCTTTCTCCTTTTCTCTCTCTTTTACTCTCGCTCTCTCTCTCTCTCTTTCTCTCTCTCTCTCTCTCTCTCTTTCTTTCTCAAAGTCACATTCAATAAAATAAACCGTCAATTTTGTAAGCGCTATGCTTTTTGAAGGGAATAAAGAAATATATGCACCTATTAATAGTACTCACAATAGTAGACCGACAGTAAAAAATCCAGGACTTGTCAGAAACCCCTTCCTGTGATATTTGCATATGAGCGCGCAACATGCAATACACGTAGCACATAAATTCTACAGGGTGAAACAATGAAACATGCTATCCACACCATTAATTCTACTTCACCTCAAGTTTCAGGACGAATTCAGAAACATTTTGTGAAAATGATATTTTTTACACAGGAGACTGAACAGTCCCTTCTTATTAATTATTGTTGAATACTTCATTAAAAAGACAAATACAAACAAAATAATGAAAACAAATAAATAACAAAATAGATAAAAAAAAAATCCATGAATACAATATTATACAGTTATGCTAACTTAAGGACGCGGTTATTGCCTATGGCAATCTCTTCCAACCAACCCTTATTTAAAATCCTTCCTCTTTGGAAATGAAAACCCTGTTAATATTTACATAATCAATTATGTTAAAAGTATGCAATATCAAATACCTACAGCTTTATGCTAGAAGTTCAAAATGACCTACATACTCGTGCATGTGATACATGTTATGATTCAAATTTATAATATTCACCTATCTAGGAAATGAAGCTAAACACATTTTTCTTTCCACACATGCAATATTATTTTGTAGACACAGCTTTCTCCTCCCTTCTCCTTATCCCCCCTTCCTCCCCTCCTTCCCCCGTTTTACTTCCCTACTTTCTTCCCTATACTCTCTTTTATTCTTCCCTACAATTCCCCTTTAACATCTTTCCTTCCTCCCTACACTTCTCTTCATCCATCCCTCCTTACTCCATACACTACATCTTCCCCTACAATACTTCAACATTTCCCCTCTTTCTCCTTTCTTTCCATCTTCCTCCCTACAATTCTCCTCTCTCTTCCTTCCTTCCTCCTCTTCACTTCCCTTCCCCTTACACTACTTCTACACTTCTCCTCTTCCTCCTTCCTCCCTCCCCTTACACTACTTCAATACTTCCCCTCTTCCTCTTCCCCTTCCCTTAAACTACATCAACACTTCCCCTCTTCCGCCTTTCCTTCCCTCCTTCCTCCCTACACTTCTCCTCCCCCTTTTCGCCTTTTTTCCCCTTCCCTTAAACTACTTCTACACTTCCCCTCTTCCGCCTTTCCTTCCCTACTTCCTCCCCTGCACTTCCTCTTTTATTCCCTCTCTCACCTCTAACCCTTCGTTTACTTCCCCATATACTTCCCTGTTACTTCCCTCCTAATCCATCGCCCTTTCGCACGTAAGCGTTAAGCAAAGAAATCCAATAAAGTTGGAAAAGTTAATGTAAATTTAATCTTGGGAAAGAGAGAGAACGAGGTGCAATAGAAGGTGATGAAATGGAGAAAGAGGAGAAGAGGAGAAAGAGGAGAAAGAGTAGAAGAGAGAGAAGAGAGAGAAACTGATAAGGAAGAAAAAGAGAGATATAGAAAGAGATGTAGAATTATAAGAGGTAATAGAAGGTTATCATAGTGCACTGGTAGTCAAGTGGTTTATCATAGTGCACTGGTAGTCAAGTGCTAGTCTGGAAATCCAGGTTGAGTAGGGATCCGTTGGTTCGAATCCCACCCAATGCATGAATTTTTCCTCAATAAATTGAGTTTGTGACCACATAGGTAATAATAAGACTCTGAGGGGGGTTAGGTGGAAGAAAATGCTTTGAACATTAACCTCGCCTTGGTGATTATCTTGCACGAAAGATGATTCTTTGAAAGGAAAGAGAGAGAGATTAATGACAGAGTAAGAAAAAAAAAGATAGAGAGAGAGAGTGAGGGAGAGAGAGAAAAAAAAGAGAGAGAGAGAGAGAAAGGGTCCGGGAAAGCCGGAAATTTCGCAATGGATTTCGTACAATAGATTTGCATTGATGAATGCTTTCCTAATGGTAAAAAAATACTGCATACGAAATACATTGCTCACCGATGCAGTATAGCCAAGAAATATTGCAGCATAGGTACGCTGTTCAAAATTGCCAACCATCATGGTTGCCCGTCCAGTATGGAAGTTGTGAGGTCGCTTCACTCCTTCACTGTGTTCGGTTGATTAAAATTAAATACCTTAGTTTTTTATTGATTATATTAAGTCATGAATATCATTTTTAAAATCATAATTTCGTGACACAACTACTCAAACTCGCTTTACTAAATTCACGCTGAAACCGTGACTTGAACCACCGACCTCCAGGTTACAAGTCCGCCGCCTTATCGATCAAGCTACTGAGGTCGGTTAAATCATAATAGTAATTATTATTATAATTTATTCATAAAATACTCTTTCGTGTCGTAACAGGGAGACGATGACATAATGATCATACATAGTTGCGTATTTTATGGTCATTCTTATGAAGTGAGAAACAGTAGGGTATCAAATTAATACAATCTACCAAATATTTTTCTTTAACCAGCACGGCCATGCCCTCTGAGTGTGAGTCTTGTGCGCTGAGGTGGGTCCTACTCATAGAAGGAAAAAAGAGAGGGGTTTGGTGGAGAAGAGAGGTATAGAGATGTGAAAATTTGCTGAAGATAGAAAGAGGGGGAGAGACAGCAAGAGAGAGGGAGAGAGATATGAATGTTTGCTGAAGATAGAAAGAGAGATAGAAGAGAGAGAGAGAGAAGAGAGAGAGAGAGAGAGAGAGAGAGAGAGAGAGAGAGAGAGAGAGGAGAGAGGGTGACATACAAAGAGAGAGAAAGGGGAGAGAGAGAGAGAGAGAAAGAGAAGAGAGAGAGAGAGAGGGAGGGAGAGGGTGACAGAGAAAGACAGAGAGAGGTGAGAGAGAGATAGAGAGAGAGAGAGAGAGAGAGAGAGGTGGGAGAGAGAGAGAGAGAAAGAGAGAGAGAGAGGTGAGAAAAGAGAGAGAGAAAGAAATAAAGAGAGAGAGAGAGAAGAGAGACAGAGAGGTAGGAGAGAGGTGGGAGAGAGAGAGAGAGAGGTGGGGGAGAGACTTCAAGAGAGATGGAAAATAAGGGAGGGTATTAGTTTGCGCCCGCCGGGATGATTGACATTTTTCATTAGTGCAGGTGACACATTGGTGGCCTGTATACAACCCAGCCTGGTGGAGAGAGATGTAGAGAGAGGAGAGAGGACAGAGAGAAGAGAGAGATGAGAGAGAAGTGAGAGAGGGAGAGAAAAGTGAGAGAGAGGGAGGGAGGAGAGAGAGAGAGAGGAGTGAAAAAGAGGGAGGAGAGAGACAGAGGAGAGAGAAAGAGGGAGGGAGAGAGGGAGGGAGGTGAGAGAGGGAGGGAGGAGATAGAGAGAGGAGAGAGAGAGAAGAGAGAGAGAGAAGAGAGAGAGATAGGGGAGAGAGAGAGGGAGAGAGAGAGAAAGAGAGAGAGGAGAGAGAGAGGAGAGAGAATTGAGAGAGAGGGAGGGAGCAGAGAGGGAAGATAGAGAGTGAGTTTGACCCTAATATAATGGGACATAAGAATGTGAGAGTAAGTGAGAGAGGAAAAGGGACAGCGAGAGAAAAAGAGAGTCGAAGAGATATCGAAGAGATATGAGAAAGAGAAAAAGAAAGAGAAAAAGAAGGAGAAAAAGAAAAAGAAGGAAAAAGAAAAAGAGAAGAAAAAAAAGATGATGAAGAAGAAAGAGAAAGAAAAAGCGAAGCAGAAGGAGAAAGAGAAGGAGAAAAAGAAATGGCTAGAATAATTTTTCAGAATTTTTTTATTTGGTTTTAACGTCCCTTTCAACTGAATGGTCAAAACATTGACGTGGGTGTTAGCCTCAATCCACAACCCGGCTACCCACATCAACCTCACCCAGCCGTGGGTTGGGCCGGAATGCCCGCACCACGAAAACATCATTTGGCTGGCTGTTGTTTAACACTGGTGATCCTACGAGAACCGGTTCATAAGACGCGCCATCGAATTCAGGGAAAATTGAGCTCAGAGTAATACCAATTGCCGGCTGAAGTTGCACAAAGTGTAGTCATAACTAGATCAGCTCAAAGAGTAGTCATAACTAGATCAGCTCAAAGACTAGTCATAACTAGATCAGCTCAAAGTGTAGTAATAACTAGATCAGCTCAAAGTGTACTCATAACTAGATCAGCTCAAAGTGTAGTCATAACTAGATCAGCTCAAAGTGTAGTCATAACTAGATCAGCTCAAAGTGTAGTCATAACTAGATCAGCTCAAAGTGTAGTCATAACTAGATCAGCTCAAAGTGTAGTCATAACTAGATCAGCTCAAAGTGTAGTCATAACTAGATCAGCTCAAAGTGTAGTCATAACTAGATAAGCTCAAAGTGTAGTCATAACTAGATCAGCTCAAAGTGTAGTCATAACTAGAGTAGCTCAAAGTAAAGCAAACGACTATTCTCGTCACAAAAAATAAGGTTATGGAAACATGGATAACATTTGAAAAAAAAAAAAAAAAAAAAAAAACAGGAGAAATAGGTAACAGGAACAAAAAAATCCTTCTCTACTCTAGCACCCGTTTAAGTTTGTGCACCATTTTTTTTTCTCTTGAGTTGCACCACATTCGGTCCCCATCTCCCCAGCACCCCAGGGACTGATATATAATTCACTGTCCTCCCTACCGCTTGTACCAACATAAGTTTCAACTACTTTGTTTTAATTCCTCAAGGTATACGTACTCATGTTCTTTATGGCGTTGTTACGGACAAACTTACCGCTAGTTACAAGTACATACATATACAATATATACAATACATATATGTATAAATATGAGACGTAGGTATTAGAAGTGTAGCTTTGTGTTTTTCAGGACTTTATAGTTGCAAAAAATAGGGACAATGGTACATGATGACGTCATCAGTTTGAAAGTAAGTATTTAAGTAATAAAATTGCGTTGTTTGGCGCAAACTTACTACTAGATATTGCTATAGGCAATAACCCCGCCCTTTAGTTAGAACATAGGTAATATGTTCATTAAAATAATATTTTTCTAATCTTTTTCCTTTTTATTGTATATATTATTTTCATTTTTTCATTGTTATAATAATTATTTCTACTGTACATAGGTCTGTCTTTTTATACCTAATAAAGTGTGTAATAATAATAATAGATACATTGGTACATAATATGTACATTGTACCTATAGCACTTACATAAGAGACGTAGACATAGAGTTTTGCATTATTCAAGAAAACTTTATTAATCAAAGTTTAAAAAAGTTATCATATTTGTGTTAATCACTTTCGTGATAACACAACTACTCAAACTAGCTTTATTAAATCCACGCTGAAACCGGGACTTGAACCACCGACCTCCAGGTTACAAGTTCATCCCCTTATCGATCAAGCTACTAAGGTTGTTTCAAACTTTATTAATTTATAATATATGTACAATTGTACATGTACAATGTCAGCTATAAGCATAAAAGTAGGTGTAACTATATAGTTGCGTTATTTGGAGCAACTTTACAAATTAAATTTGTATATTGAATATGTGTATCTGTAAGTATTAAAGTAGGTCATTGGGTAGTAGCTATAACTTTTGAAGGCAATTTCCATCGTGCAGCAACTCTTAAAATAGTTGTACAAAAGTTAAAATATTAATACAATACTTTCCTAATTATAGGTTAAAAATTATTATGGGATAAAATTAATATAGAATAAAAGAATTATAATAGGGTAAATGTTATAATACGATAAAATTATTATAGGATAAAGCATTCTTTATTATACGGGGTCCACTCATACCTCATGAGGAAAAATGAGTAGCTGCTTTAATGTGAGCAGCGACCAGTGGCGGAATTATAGGCAAAAATAAAATATTATTATTTTGAAGATATGGCAAAGTCCTATAATTCTGCTCTACCCACTAAAAATTGTGATATAATAACACAAAGAACCACATTTCCTGATTAATTATTATACAGGATATAAACTGAAATCAGAAAGTAATTGCCAAAATGAAAAGCTCAAATAAGCACAGTCATATTTTTTTTCCTCATCTAGCTATTTCAAATTAGGAAGTCAAGCCCCGAAACAAGAGGTATCCAAATTGTGTGCCACCTGTTACGGAAAGGAGAGGAAAAGAGAGGCGACCTTTTTTCATCAGGTGAGAAAATTGAACAAGGTAAAAAGGAGATAATTTTCCCTTTGTGTGTGGAGAAAAGATTAAGTGTGGGACGGAAGATTGGGGTGAAAAAAGGTTGGAATGTTTCGGGTTTTGAGGTGGAACACTCAGGGAGAGGGGGGAGATAGTGGGAGACATAGGGGATAGAGAGAGAGAAAGAGGAGGAGAGAGAGAGAGAGAGAAAGAGGGAGAGAGAGAGAGAGAAAGATAGAGAAAAACACGAAGTACAGAGAAAAGAGGGCAGAGTGAGAAATGAAGTTTAAAGATAAAGGGAAAAAATAAGGTAGGGTGAGGGAGAAAAGAGTTACAAGGGAAGGGAAAAACTTAGATAATTGTGTGGGGATTAGGTATAAGAACACAATTGTGCAGGGTACCTGATGATGGTAAAGCTTCCCTTCTTTACTTCGGGTCAAAGGAGGGAGGGAAATATCCCATTTTGTTTAGGTTGAGGATGGGAAAAGGGTTTTTTGTTTTCGTTGAGAGAGGAGAGAGGGATATTTTGAGTGAGTGGGATTTGTGCTCATGAAACGCCTTAAGCCTTTGAACAATCTTGATCTAAGAGGGAGAGAGAGATGGGAGGAAAAGAAGGTGAGAGAAGAAAAAGAGAAAAAATTGACGAGAGAGGAAAGGGAAGAAGAGATAGAGAAAGAGAGACGGAGAGAGAGAGAGAGGGGGGGGGGGGCAAGATGAGAAACTGAGGGAAATAGAAAAGAGAGAGACAGAAATATAGAAAGAGTGGTTCAAAGAGAAGGAGAGGGAGAGAGAGAGAGAGAAGGAGAAAGAGAAGAGAGAGGGAGAAGGAGGAAAATAGATAGAAAGAGAGGAGAGGGGAGAGGGGATGAGAAATATCTTGATATTCATGTACCAGCATGATTTTCAGGAGAAGCTTTTAAATGAGTTTTGTTGTTGTGTGCGTTTCGACTTGTTTCATTGGCTTTCTCAGACATGTGAGCTGGGAGCATCTGTGTTTTGTACCATTTATTTATCTTGTGCTGAAATAGGGAGTATACAGTGAATATCTTGAGAGAAATTGAAGGGGTATTGTGTTTATAAAGAACTACGTGAAGCTGGCTGACCACCAAACTGTATATCGTGAGAGAAATTGAAAGGGAATTTATTATGTTTATAAAAAGCTGCGTGAAGTTGGCTGACCAAAACCGATTTGGTCGCTACTTGAATCAACGTTTTGTACCGGTTTTGTACCAAAAGTAGATGTAGGGATCTGAAATACAGGCAATTCTTTTTCTTTTGTTTTCAAGGGTTTGAAATGGAAACGAAGAGCCATAGTCGGAAAGGTTTTAGTTGGTAGGAGTCCAAAATCAGCAGATCTGGCAAGCTTCGAGGATGGATTTTCAGAAATAAGCTTGTCATCCTTGTAAATCAGGCGCAGAAACTGCAATTATTATCCATGAGGATTTCCTTTGTCGTTATATGACATTCACATGTCCTCACGAGGCTAGAGTAGGATCCGATAGCCAACAAAGTAGAGAGCCCAACAAACAAAAAAAAT
This sequence comes from Bactericera cockerelli, assembly GCA_024516035.1. NCBI lineage: Eukaryota > Metazoa > Arthropoda > Insecta > Hemiptera > Triozidae > Bactericera > Bactericera cockerelli. Next base: position 6,963,186 of record CM044963.1, on the reverse strand, counting down.
CGAACCCATCAGGTCACCTGGAGTGCAAGCCGAGCATGCTATCGCTAGACCAAGGTGACCTTGGCCGAGTAAGCGCCTCAGGCATTGCACTCATGGTGACCTGGGTTTGATCTCCAGCGAGACACGAATTTTTCAGTTCTGTAGGTACTTTACTGTTGGAGGTTCACTCATAACTGGTGATTAAAAATGAGAAGTTAATTGTAAACCTGTGGCGACACTACCATAGCGTAAAAAGAAATTAATGTAAGAGAATTCGAAAATTCAAGGAGGCTCTTGGTAATGCTGCGCTACCCACAAAATTTGTGAAAAGGCCTTTGATTTACTAAAATTAAAATCACATATCAAACACAAACCATTTTTTTTTTTTTTTACAAAACAATCAATCAACAGCAACAAATTAATAAC
>CM044963.1:6702781-6957781 GCA_024516035.1 Bactericera cockerelli | reverse complement strand
CCCAAAGGCCCCCAATCTCCATTTTTTGTAAACCCGTCACCGGGGCCCTTTTTGAGTACCCCGGACCCAGCACATTCTGCCCCGGTTTCCCCCCCACTGAAAACAGGCCTGTTCCTGTCCATTTATTTCTCCTTCCTCACTTTTTAATTCAAAGAGAGTGTTCTGCCCGACATTTTCTTTCCACAGATCTCCTTCATAGCTCCAATTTAATTCCCCCTCCCATCTCTCCCATCGACTTTATTACTTCTACTCCCAATTCCTCCGCACTTCCCCTACTTTACCTCTCATTCCTCTCCCCCCTCCCCCTTTATCCCCCAATCCTCCACTCCCCCTACTTTACCTACCAATCCTCTCCTCGCCCCTCACTCTTCCGACACCTCCTTTTCCCTACCTCGATTTTTTCTCCAGCACTCCTCCATTTTATTATCTTGAATGCACAAAACGACCCCAAGGTATCGCTGGATCGATACCTGCAGAGATAGACTCGTAACCTGGAGGTCGGTGGTTCGAGTCCCACGGATGGCAAAAATTTAGTGAGTTATTGAGATGTTCGAATTGTGATTTGAGATATTCCGTCACCAATGCATTTTCTTTTCTAAGAGATATTAGATACAGTTTGAATTAATAAATTGTAGAGTAGTTTGGACTGTAGAAAGAGATGATCGCTTTGTCCACGTGGATTAGAAATCGGTAGAAGTAATAATAATAAAGAAAAACTGTTAATAAAAGTACAAGTTCATCGTTCATAATAAAAAATATCGCTTTATTTATACTGCCCGATTAAGACTTTAAAACTCCCATTATTCCAGCAGTAAGCCCAAGACATATTATTATGTGGTAAAAATCCCAAATGGGAGGATAACTTGTCATGTCCTGGATGGGTTTCGAACCCGCGGCCTCTGGAATCTCTGGATTCACAGAGTACCGCTGTTACCACTGAGCTACCGGGATAGACTATAATACTCTTTAGTAAAAGGTAACCAGCAGGAAGACCAGGAGAGGTTAATGCTCAAAGCAAAGGTTATTAGTAGGAGATCGAGTCATCTTTTTAATTGTGATTACAATCGTGATTTATCACGATTGCTATAAATGCTATAGATTTATCTATCGCAAAAATGCACTTCGTGTTGTGGTTTTCGTTAAGAAATGGTTTGATCAAAAAAGACTGATATCAGAAAAGCGCCATTGTTTCCTGTGGTATTCAATATAAAGTTGTGCTATTTTATTTTATTTTTTTTTTAAGTGGGGTTTTAACGTCGCTTTCAACTGCCATGGTCATATCACGACGAGGGTTTTACCCTCCATTTGCAGGAAACTCACAAACCTGCTACTCACATTGACCTCACCCAGCCTGAGTGGGGCCGGGAATTTGCTATTTTAAAATACTAGCATAACAAAATTAATTTGTCTGATCTAGTGCGATGTTGTGAATTTAAAATGGGACCATCTACAATACGTCTCCTATTTGTGTTCAAAATTTCGTCTAAATCCGTTCAGTAGTTTTTGAGACTTGCGCGTTACAAGTAATGTATTTAACAGACAGACTGACAGACAGACAGATCGACAGGCATACACAAAACCAAAGGTTATGAATCGTCCAGAAATATGTAAATTGAAATCGGAGAAAAAAAATATTATTTTTTTTTCACAAAAACGAACAAAATATTTCCGATTTCAAATACATATTAGAAATTTCTCGGAAGTAATAAGTTTACTAGCAATTTTTACAATATCTAGTAAGTAGAAGTCGCAAGACTTTTTAAGCCATAATAAAAAAAAATCCAATTTTCACAGTGTGTCAACTACATAAATTACATAAAAAAGAAATGAATTGATTTTCGAATGAGGTTTTCTTTCATTAGTATCATAAAAGGAGAAAGAAGAAGGTGAGTCTATCTTCCTCCCCCTCCCTATCTCTCACCGCTATCTTCCAACCTGGATTATCCAGAACTCTTATGTCATATTTCATTTTTGACAGGCGGAAAACAATGAGAGAGAGAGAGAAAAAAGAAAGATAGAGAGAGAGCGAGAGAGAAAGAGAAAATGAAAAAGAAAGAAAAAGAGAAAGGAAAAGATAAGGTAGAAAAAAAGGGGGTCAGGGGAGAGGGAGAGAAATATAAATAAAAAGAATTAAAAAAGAATCGGGAAAGAAAGAGAGAGAGAAAGAGACAGAAGAATAAGGGCTAATGAGATTGAGAGGAAGAAAAATGAAGAGAGGCACACCGAGAAAGAAAGAGAGAGAGAGAGAGAGAGAGAGAAAGAGAGAGAGAGAGAGAGAGAAAGAGAGAGAGAGAGAGAGAGGAACAAAAAGGGCTAATGAGATTGAGAGAAAGAGAAATGAAGAGAGGGACACCGCGAAAGAAAGAATGAGAGAGAGAGAGAGAAATATAGAAAAAAAAATGAAAGAGGAGTCATGAAAGAGAGACAGAAAAATTAAGGCTAATGGGATCGAGAGAAAGAGAAATATAGAGAAAGAGAATGAAAGAGGAATCAGGAAAGAGAGAGACAGAGAGAGAGAGGCAAAAAAGGGAAGAGATTTTAAAACTAGAACAAATAGGAGAGGGGAAGCGAGAAAAAAAAATCGCAGCGGGGTTTGTTTTACGCTTTGACACGGAGCGAATCGGGCAATAATTAATGGAGTTAATTAAAAAACATTAAGTAGAGCAAAAAAATAAAAAAAAATGGAGCAAAAAATTTACAGAAAAAAAGGAATAAAAATCGAGAGAAAATAAAATCAATGGAGAGAAAACAAGGGTAGTAGAAATTTTGGGAGAGAGAGAGAGAGCCGGATTGAGGGAGGGAGAGAGAGAGAGAGAGGGAGGGAGATAGAGAGAAATAGAGGGAGGGAGATAGAGAGAAATAGAGGGAGGGAGAGGGAGATAAAGAGAAATAGAGGGAGGGGGAGAGAGACAGAGAGAGAGAGAGGGAGAGAGAGAGAGGGAGAGAGAGAGAGAGGAAGAGAGAGAGAGAGAGAGAGAGAGAGAGAGAGAGGGAGGGAGGGAGGGAGGTAACAAGGATGATAGAGAAATGGTCCTGATAGAAAGAGATGGGGAAAGGGGAGAGAAAGAGAGAGTAGAGAAGAATTCTTCTCCAATTACTGATAGCGTACCTAACAAAAATATTAGTTTTAAGCATTTTTCAAGAAAACTATGGATAACGAGCGTTATCAAGGATTTATTTTTTAAATTAATTTTAATTAGACAAAATTATCAAATCTCTCCCGTTTTTTAGGAATTTTAATAAGATTCCGAATTTCCACATGGTTTCCCCCAAATAGACTTGTCATGTACGCATGCGCAAAGAGTTCACCCGCTCTTCAAAAAAGTTTCTGCATGGTAAAATCAGCTATTTTGACACATAAAGCTATAAGCTATAATTACCACTATAGGGATCGAAAAACGTCTTTGTATATACCAGCCTAGATGAATAATAGTGCAGAAACTTAGAGGCAATATTAAAAACACTGCCAATTGTGGACACAATACTTCCTCGTGATTGTTTCACATTGTATACAGTATATACGTGTCAATTTTGAGATTTTATACTGAATCACTTGTATCTCCAAAACCGCTTAACCGATTTTCTTCAAATTTGTTTTTTTTGGTAGAATACTATTTTTCTACATTTTAAATTCCGCAAAAAAATCTGTATCGACAAGTGGTAGATCTTATTTTTTGACTTTTTTGTAAAAAAATTTCGGATTTTCTTAAATATCAGAGTTGAATTATAAATTTAAAAATAAAGATAAATAGCCTATGTAAAACAATAATGTGCATATGCATATACATACAAATTTTTATCAAAATCGGGTGTACCGTTCACGAGATATAAGCGTTCAAGTAAACAGTTAGTGGTCAGGCGCATGGTCTCTTTCACCCAGAACCGTTAGTACGAATTTGATTAATTTAAAATGGGACCATCTACAAAACATCTCCCAAATGGGTGCAAAATTTCATCAAAATCCGTTAAGTAGTTTCCGGGGTTTGCGCGTTACAAGGAATCGTTTTAACAGACCGACGGATCGACATACCGACAGACGGACACAAAACCAAAGTTGCTCAGGAGTTTATGAAACGTCCAGAAATATGAAGAAAAAAAAACATCGGAGCAAAAAAATATTTTTTTTTACAAAAACGAACACAATACCAGATTTCTAATATTAGAAATTTCTCAGAATTAAGGAGAAAAAGAAGCAGTAGAAGAAATAAAAGAAATACGACCGTGGCAATTGTTAAAGCCATAGTTATTACTTCCTAAAATTTCTAATATTAGAAATCGGAAGTATTGTGTTCGTTTTTGTGAGAAAAAAATATTTTTTTTTGCTCCGATTTTTTATATTTTTAAGATGAGTGTTTCACAGCTGTTCTCATTTCGTAGAAATGAAACAGCAGCTACTGAAGACGTTTGTTGTGTGTGTTACTTTGCAAAGAAAAATCAGCAGAGCTTTTCATGTATAAATTAAATCACATCTCCCTTGAATAATATTCTCCATCTAGAATCTAGAGGCTTCTGCTGTTCTCTCATATCAGAATCAGACCAGGACTTGCCAAAGGAGCAAAGGACACAATGTTTGGAAAGCAAAATATGGCAGATCTGTATGATAACTGTCCAGTGTCCGAGTACGTGTTTGTGCAACCTTTTATTTTATCAGGCATATACTTTAAAAGATCTAATACAGAAATGTGTCATTAGAAACACCTTTGTTCTCCCAATTCAAAGTTTTCTACCTTTGTTTTCAAATACAGGTGTTTTGCTAACTATAACATCAGTACTGGATGTAATAGGTAGTACCTATTACTACCTGTACTAGGTATGTAATACTACCTTGTACACCCAACCAAATACATGGTTGGATGGAAGAGATTGCCACAGGCAATAACCCCGCCCTTTAGGTAGGACATTAGTGTTATTATCTTTTTTACTTATTTATTTTGTCATTTGTTTGTTTTTTCTTAATTCTAAACTGTTAACATTGTACTTTGTCCTGGCTAATAGAGCATACTATAATAATAATACTCCTTCTCTCTTACTCCTCTATCTCTATAACCTCATTTTTACCTTCTCTCTTTCTCTGTTTATTTTTTTTCTCTCTCTCTCCCACCCTTTCTCTCTATCTCTCTCTATCTCTCTCTCCCTCTCTCTCTCTCTCTCTCTCTCTCTCTCTCTCTCTCTCTCTCTCTCTCTCTCTCTCTCTCTCTCTCTCTCTCTCTCTCACACACACACACACACAGTTCAATTCACTAGGTTTTTTTTTACAATGAATGGGGTAACATTGGTTTTGTAAAAACAAATATAGAGAAAAAATTCCCACGCCTGCCCCCACCCATATTTTTTTACACACCCTAAATTTCCTTTCTCAATCACTTCCCCCCCTTATCCCCCCCCCCCCTTTATCGCCTTTATGGTGTCCAACGGAGATACGAACAACAAAAAAAGTACGAGATTATGTACTAGATTGTACTAGACGTGGAGGGAGTTGGGTAGAGGGGGGGGGGGGGGGGTAGAATGAATGAGGGTAGTTGTATGAGAGCATTGGGCGGGAGAGAAGGGGTAACGGGGAGGAGGGGGGGGTGGATGCGAGAGAAAAAAAACGCTTGCATACGAGTCTGCAACCATTGGGACATTTTCATGATCTTTACTTTTCAAGGTCTAAAACTTAACTGACCAAATTTCGTATTGTGCGCATGACACATACTTTTTCTCTTCTCTCTTTTTATAATTTAATATTTCGTTACATAATTTCGTCACATAATTTTGGTTATGTGCCAGAGCAAAGACATGAAAATGTCAAAAAAAGTCAGTTTTCAATGACAATACGTGTGAAATGTTAGGTAGGTATTTAGGTGTCACTTGGGGAACATACTCTGGTAATTAAATTAATAAAGAAATAAGAACTATTCCTTAGAGGCTTTAGCTTAAGAAAAATACCTTTGTATAATATGTTAACTTGTTAATAAATAAATAAAATCATTTTATTTTAACAAGCAAATTATATATTATCATGTAGGTATATTCAAGAAGAAGTAAAAAAATGCATATAAACTCTGTTTCGTGTTAATATAGGCCGGTTGGCTGGCACTACGAGTTTGGTCACTAGATTTTACTTCCGTAAAATTTATATTATTACAAATAACGGAAATATTTTTAAAAAAATTCATTTTTCGAATGTCCCCTGAAATTGATTCTGAAATTTTCAACAGCAAAAAAGAATTGGGACACCCTGTACAACAGCTCTCTCTGTCTCCTCGTCCTCTTTCTTCTCCTCCTCTTCCTCTTCTCTCTCTCTCTCTCTTTCTCCCTCTATTTCTCTCTTGCTCTCTCCTTTACTCTACTTTCCCTCTATAATATATAAAATATGTCTCTTTCACATTTTTTTTCTCTCTCTCCCCTCTCTCCTAAACTCCCCTTCCGATATCTTTCTCTCCCTCCCTTATACTTGTATCGTCCTCTGTCACTGTACTTTTCTCTCTCCCTACTTTCTCCTCCTGTCTCTATCTCACTCCTACTTCCTTGTACTGCTATCGTCTTCTCTCTCTATCTCTCTCTCTCTCTCTCTCTCTCTCTTTCTCATCAGTTCTATTGTCCCGTTGTTTTCAACAGCCTTTGTTTGGGTTTCCAGTCCCATTTTCCATGCTTACAGAATGAGTAGCATGACACACAAATATACTGGGTCGAAAATTGCTTGACATATAAAAATAAGCTGGGTTGAAATATGGCTTAAATATCCCAATACACCCTGTAGGGTAAGGTTGCCATATTTGGGGAGGTAACTTTTGAACGCCTATAAAATGAAAACGGTAAAGTCTTTTTTAATTAAGTAAAGTCCAAATTACACAGAATAATGTTTTTTATTATTCCTCAGAGTTACAGAACAATAAAAAATAAAAAAGTAATTAAAAAATTAACATAAACAAAACACTTCAAAAATGGCAGTCAAAAATTTGTGATCCTAATTTGGGGAGGTTCTAATTTTTGAAAATTTAGGATTTTTTCATTGATTTCTTAATACTTTTGGCCAACATTCCTTTACTGCAATATTCACAAATGAATTTCTCATCTTTTCCTGCACATAGTGAGTGTGCCCACTGCCCACCTTTCACAAATGAGACACTTCATCCAGAGCTCACCATTTCTTGCAGGACAGTCTTCAGAATACAGTGTTTTTAAGGTCATCCCCAAATTGGGCAAAGTGATATGCAAGAACAAAAATAATTTTCTATTTTTACACAGAATTAAAAGAAAACTTTAGAGCTGAGATATGAAAGAACAAACTATTTTTATATGCATTATTAAAGAATAAATATAATTTTTTTACCTTTTTGTTGACCAAACTTCACTAGTTTTAACTTTTTAAAAAAAGTTTTAAAGAGCCCAAATCATATTTTTGTAAATATTTTCTCTCGAGCAAATAATTTAAACTAGATTATGATCGGGAATCACATGGAAGTTGTTTACATTTATAATTCTGACATTAACCGCAGGCAGCAACATCTCCTTGAAGAGAAACACCGCCTCCCCAAATTAGGAAACCTCCCCAAATATAGCAACCTTACCCTATGTATTCTTCAATGGTTCTGCTTCCTTCATTAGGTTCATTAATTCCATTGCCTACTTCTCCTACATACATTCAATTTTCAATGCTGTCTCCCAATACACCCTGTATGTATTCTTCAATTCAATGGTTCTGCTTCCTTCATTAGGTTCATTAATTCCATTGCCTACTTCTCCTACATACATTCAGTTTGCCTTTGTTTTCTCTTGTCTGTTCTTCATTTCCATTGTTGAAAACCTCGGTGGAAATGTCCGAGAGTGTTTGTGTTATTCATTAAAATGTTGTGGAGGTGTGTTGGTGCGGAGATTGGGGAATGGTGTGAAACATTTGTATAGGTTGCAGGAACTTCCCGATTTCAGGAACAACTGGAAGTTCCTAGGAACAACTAGCAATTCCTAGGAACAACTAGAAATTCCTAGGAACAACTAGAAATTCCTGAACAATTAAAATTCAAATCAGGAACACCTATAAGTTCATAGGCGCTCTAGGAACAACTAGAAATGTCTAGGAACAACTAGAAATTCTTAGGAAAAACTAGAAATTCTTAGGAAAAACTAGAATTTCCTGGGAACAACTAGAAATTCCTGAACATTTAAATTTCAAATCAAGAACAGCTAGAAGTTCGTAGGTGCTTCAGGAACAACTAGAAATTCCTATAAAAAAAAAAACCAAATTCAAATCAGGTTCCGACATCTAGAAGTTCCTAAACGCTCAAGAAATATCTAGAAGTTCCTAGGAACTTTTTCATTTATCATACTTGTGTTAATCACAATCGTGATATCACAACTAGGTACTCAAACTCGTTTTACTAAATATTTACTTAACTCGGGATTTGAATAACCGACCTCAATTATTATTATTATTATATTACGCTTTATTAGGTAAGACAAAATATATACAGTAAAATACAATGAAATTATAAAGAAAAAATAGATTGAGCAAAAACAAGAACAAAAAAGATAATAAAGCTATTGAACCCTTGTTGGGTGGAAGAGATTGTTATTACAAGTCTCTTCAGGAAGAGAAGAAGAGATCAATATTACAAGTCCGCCTCCTTATGGATCACGCTACTGAGGTCGGTAGTTCCTAGGAGCTTCACGATGTTCCTAGAGCTCTCAGGAACTTACTGAAGTGCAAAAATTCCTGCAACATATACCATTTACTCAATGTTTAGTTAGGGAAGGGTGGAAAATATGCATAATATGGAAAATAGATATATTCAGTCGAACCTGCACAAAAGAGAACTGAAGCGACCTAAATATTTTTCTCTTAGATCCAGGTTTCTCTTGTAAAGACGTTGTTTTCGCTTATACAGAGGTAAATTGGACCTGGAAGTTGTTCTCTTATATCCAGGTTTCTCTTATACTCAAGATCGACTGTATACCAGAAACAGAAAAAATGGTTAGTTATAGATAGTATGCAAAACCTAGAGATCCCGTTTAATATGTCACGGACACATATTTAACAGGAACTAGTCCTTAATTAATGAAGACCCTCTTTAAAACTGTTGGTGATGGCTTGGTTCGTCTCACTTGCAATTGGGCCGCCAAGGCTTTCCTCTTTCAGATGATTTCTTTGGCGATCCAACGAGGTAATGCTACCTGCATGTTAGGTACATGCCTCATGCAAGTAGGATGGATCAAGTCTATCACCTGTTATTTTAGATATTTTTAAAATTCAAAAATCTGTACAATAAATATGTAGTTGTAGATATTTGGAAATGTATAGAAAATATACACAACAACTTACTATGTATGTATGGTTTGAATTTTTGTACTTACACAATTACATACATAATTTTGATCGCAAGTTTACGAGTATGTGTAAGAGCGAATAAAGTGATACTCATGTTTTGAATGACCAGTTCTGTTTGGGAGACACAAAAATACCAATCACTTACCTTGCGTAAAATAGAAGTGCCTCCAATAAATATATCCCACTGTAAATAAAATATGTTTCCCTCAGAAGTCTGAATAAAATATAACCAACTTAAGTGGAACCAAAATGGATTTTTTCTCAAACTTAATGGCTATTCAAATCTATATATTTTTATTACATTTAGCCCAATTTTCATCACTACAATTTTATATATGTGATATTCAACCCCCAAGCAGCCTAAGACGATCGTTTCGTTCTTATTTGAACTCATCAGTTAGGCATAGCTGATTATTGATTTCTTGCCGAGCCCAGGGTTTGAACCTGAGACCCATGGATCAATGGTACCACATGTTTACCATTGAGCCATGAATGCTTGATGACACTTGAGGGAGAGTATCACATATATCTATTATGTTATACCTCATAGCATAGTCACTTGCGTGCACTTCACATGCTAGTTGAGGGGTCTACCACAAGATGGCAGAACCAGTTACATATGTCCCGTGTGCGGCCACACAATTATACAATTCAACTTATGGAATTTTTCAATTCTAAAGGACCATATAGTAGCAATGACGAATCAAATCAAATCTATATATTTTTATTACATTTAGCCCAATTTTCATCACTACAATTTTATATATGTGATATTCAACCCCCAAGCAGCCTAAGACGATCGTTTCGTTCTTATTTGAACTCATCAGTTAGGCATAGCTGATTATTGATTTCTTGCCGAGCCCAGGGTTTGAACCTGAGACCCATGGATCAATGGTACCACATGTTTACCATTGAGCCATGAATGCTTGATGACACTTGAGGGAGAATATCACATATATCTATTATGTTATACCTCATAGCATAGTCACTTGCGTGCACTTCACATGCTAGTTGAGGGGTCTACCACAAGATGGCAGAACCAGTTACATATGTCCCGTGTGCGGCCACACAATTATACAATTCAACTTATGGAATTTTTCAATTCTAAAGGACCATATAGTAGCAATGACGAATCAAATCAAATCTATATATTTTTATTACATTTAGCCCAATTTTCATCACTACAATTTTATATATGTGATATTCAACCCCCAAGCAGCCTAAGACGATCGTTTCGTTCTTATTTGAACTCATCAGTTAGGCATAGCTGATTATTGATTTCTTGCCGAGCCCAGGGTTTGAACCTGAGACCCATGGATCAATGGTACCACATGTTTACCATTGAGCCATGAATGCTTGATGACACTTGAGGGAGAATATCACATATATCTATTATGTTATACCTCATAGCATAGTCACTTGCGTGCACTTCACATGCTAGTTGAGGGGTCTACCACAAGATGGCAGAACCAGTTACATATGTCCCGTGTGCGGCCACACAATTATACAATTCAACTTATGGAATTTTTCAATTCTAAAGGACCATATAGTAGCAATGACGAATCAAATCAAATCTATATATTTTTATTACATTTAGCCCAATTTTCATCACTACAATTTTATATATGTGATATTCAACCCCCAAGCAGCCTAAGACGATCGTTTCGTTCTTATTTGAACTCATCAGTTAGGCATAGCTGATTATTGATTTCTTGCCGAGCCCAGGGTTTGAACCTGAGACCCATGGATCAATGGTACCACATGTTTACCATTGAGCCATGAATGCTTGATGACACTTGAGGGAGAATATCACATATATCTATTATGTTATACCTCATAGCATAGTCACTTGCGTGCACTTCACATGCTAGTTGAGGGGTCTACCACAAGATGGCAGAACCAGTTACATATGTCCCGTGTGCGGCCACACAATTATACAATTCAACTTATGGAATTTTTCAATTCTAAAGGACCATATAGTAGCAATGACGAATCAAATCAAATCTATATATTTTTATTACATTTAGCCCAATTTTCATCACTACAATTTTTATATGTGATATCACCCATGCAGCCTAGAGATCGTTCGTTTTAATTTGAACTCATCAGTTAGCATAGTGATTATTGTTTGCTTGCACCCAGGGTTTGAACCTGAGACCCATGTCATGGTAACCACATGTTTACCATTGAGCAGAATGCTTGATGACACTTGAGGAGAATATCACATAATCTATATATGTATACTCTAGCATAGTCACATGCGTGCAATTCAATGCAGTTGGGGTCTACCACAAGAATGGCAGAACCAGTTACAAGTCCCTGGTCGGCCACAAAATCATACAATTCAACTTATGGAATTTTTCAATACAAACGGACATTTAGTAGCAATGGACGAATCAAATCAAATTATATATTTTTATTAACATTTAGGCCCAATTTTCATATAAATTTATAATTTGATTTGATTCGTCATTGCTACTATATGGTCCTTTAGAATTGAAAAATTCCATAAGTTGAATTGTATAATTGTGTGGCCGCACACGGGACATATGTAACTGGTTCTGCCATCTTGTGGTAGACCCCTCAACTAGCATGTGAAGTGCACGCAAGTGACTATGCTATGAGGTATAACATAATAGATATATGTGATATTCTCCCTCAAGTGTCATCAAGCATTCATGGCTCAATGGTAAACATGTGGTACCATTGATCCATGGGTCTCAGGTTCAAACCCTGGCTCGGCAAGAAATCAATAATCAGCTATGCCTAACTGATGAGTTCAAATAAGAACGAAACGATCGTCTTAGGCTGCTTGGGGTTGAATATCACATATATAAAATTGTAGTGATGAAAATTGGGCTAAATGTAATAAAAATATATAGATTTGATTTGATTCGTCATTGCTACTATATGGTCCTTTAGAATTGAAAAATTCCATAAGTTGAATTGTATAATTGTGTGGCCGCACACGGGACATATGTAACTGGTTCTGCCATCTTGTGGTAGACCCCTCAACTAGCATGTGAAGTGCACGCAAGTGACTATGCTATGAGGTATAACATAATAGATATATGTGATATTCTCCCTCAAGTGTCATCAAGCATTCATGGCTCAATGGTAAACATGTGGTACCATTGATCCATGGGTCTCAGGTTCAAACCCTGGGCTCGGCAAGAAATCAATAATCAGCTATGCCTAACTGATGAGTTCAAATAAGAACGAAACGATCGTCTTAGGCTGCTTGGGGGTTGAATATCACATATATAAAATTGTAGTGATGAAAATTGGGCTAAATGTAATAAAAATATATAGATTTGATTTGATTCGTCATTGCTACTATATGGTCCTTTAGAATTGAAAAATTCCATAAGTTGAATTGTATAATTGTGTGGCCGCACACGGGACATATGTAACTGGTTCTGCCATCTTGTGGTAGACCCCTCAACTAGCATGTGAAGTGCACGCAAGTGACTATGCTATGAGGTATAACATAATAGATATATGTGATATTCTCCCTCAAGTGTCATCAAGCATTCATGGCTCAATGGTAAACATGTGGTACCATTGATCCATGGGTCTCAGGTTCAAACCCTGGGCTCGGCAAGAAATCAATAATCAGCTATGCCTAACTGATGAGTTCAAATAAGAACGAAACGATCGTCTTAGGCTGCTTGGGGGTTGAATATCACATATATAAAATTGTAGTGATGAAAATTGGGCTAAATGTAATAAAAATATATAGATTTGATTTGATTCGTCATTGCTACTATATGGTCCTTTAGAATTGAAAAATTCCATAAGTTGAATTGTATAATTGTGTGGCCGCACACGGGACATATGTAACTGGTTCTGCCATCTTGTGGTAGACCCCTCAACTAGCATGTGAAGTGCACGCAAGTGACTATGCTATGAGGTATAACATAATAGATATATGTGATATTCTCCCTCAAGTGTCATCAAGCATTCATGGCTCAATGGTAAACATGTGGTACCATTGATCCATGGGTCTCAGGTTCAAACCCTGGGCTCGGCAAGAAATCAATAATCAGCTATGCCTAACTGATGAGTTCAAATAAGAACGAAACGATCGTCTTAGGCTGCTTGGGGGTTGAATATCACATATATAAAATTGTAGTGATGAAAATTGGGCTAAATGTAATAAAAATATATAGATTTGATTTGATTCGTCATTGCTACTATATGGTCCTTTAGAATTGAAAAATTCCATAAGTTGAATTGTATAATTGTGTGGCCGCACACGGGACATATGTAACTGGTTCTGCCATCTTGTGGTAGACCCCTCAACTAGCATGTGAAGTGCACGCAAGTGACTATGCTATGAGGTATAACATAATAGATATATGTGATATTCTCCCTCAAGTGTCATCAAGCATTCATGGCTCAATGGTAAACATGTGGTACCATTGATCCATGGGTCTCAGGTTCAAACCCTGGGCTCGGCAAGAAATCAATAATCAGCTATGCCTAACTGATGAGTTCAAATAAGAACGAAACGATCGTCTTAGGCTGCTTGGGGGTTGAATATCACATATATAAAATTGTAGTGATGAAAATTGGGCTAAATGTAATAAAAATATATAGATTTGATTTGATTCGTCATTGCTACTATATGGTCCTTTAGAATTGAAAAATTCCATAAGTTGAATTAATGGCTATATCACTCCTTTCTTCTCCCTTTATCTCCTTTTTTTTCCTTCTCTCTCCCTCTCTCTTTATTTCCCACTCTCTTTCTCTCTTTACATTCCCTCTCTTTCACCATGTCTACTTCTCTCTTGACCTGTCCATTATCTACTCTATTCTCCCTCTCTCTCTCTCTCTCTCTCGTATTCTCTCCATCCTCTCTCTCCTTCCTTCCCCCTCTAACTCTCATTCTTTCCCCTCCCTATTTCTCCCCCGTTCCCTCCCTTCATCCCTCTCCACACCTTCTACCTCTCATTATTCCCCCTCCCTCTTTCTCATTCCCTGACTCTCTCTCTCTCTCCTTCCTCCCTCTTTCTCATCCCCTAACTCTCTCTCTCCCTCCTTCCTCCCTCTTTCTCATCCCCTAACTCTCTCTCTCCCTCCTTCCTCCCTCTTTCTCATCCCCTAACTCTCTCTCTCCCTCCTTCCTCCCTCTTTCTCATCCCCTAACTCTCTCTCTCCCTCCTTCCTCCCTCTTTCTCATCCCCTAACTCTCTCTCTCCCTCCTTCCTCCCTCTTTCTCATCCCCTAACTCTCTCTCTCCCTCTTTCCCCCTCTAACTCTAATGCTTCCCCCTCTCTATTTCTCATCCCCTCACTCCCTCTCTACACCTTATACTTGTAATTCTTCCTCCTACCTAGATCTCAACCCCTCAATCCCCCACTCCCTCATAGTTTTATGCTCCTCCCTCATATATTTTTTAAACAAAAAACGCGAATTAGAAAGCAGAATGACTTTCCCTGAAAGTTTATTATGCTCTAGGGAGCTCTACAGTTCTTACTCTTCTTATCTCTCTCTCTCTCTTTCTTCCGTTTTTTTCTCTTCACTCTTTCTATATTTTTTTATATCTATTTCTCATTCTATCACTCTTTTTACTCTCTCTTACCCATGATCTTCTATTGTCTCTTCACTTTTGCTAAATCTCCTTTTCTCTATTCTTCTTCCTCTATCTATGTGTCGCCCCTTTCCCCTTCTATTTTCTCTTCACTTCTTTAATTTCTCTCTCTCTATCTTCTTTTTCGCACTGTTTCTCTATATTTTCTTCCTCTTCCTTTTTCTCTTGATCTTCTATTTTCTCTTCACACCTGCTAGATATATTTCTCTCTCTTCGTTCCCTATCTCCTTCTCGCTCTCTCTCTTTTTCGTCTGCATGGTTCTACCTCTTTCTCTTTCCCTTATTCCTCCCTCGTTCTTTAACCTCCGTACAATTAGTGTAGGAGTGAAGAGGAAATAAAAGATTTCCTCTTAACTCCTTTTATTTTTCTCTTTGCTTACTCCTTCTCTTTCTATCTCTCTCTATATCTCTGTATCTCTCTCTTTTACTCATTCCTCTTTCTATTTCCTATTTCTTTTTTTTCTCTCTTTCTCTCTCTTTGCTCCTTCGACTATTTTCTTATCTCTTTCCTTATCTTTATTTCTCTTTATCTATCCCCCAGTATAGTTTCATCGTGTGAACTTAGCTCATAACTCCTGAGCCAATCAGTGTAAAGTATGCTTATTATCTGTCTAAAAGAGCTGAATCAAGCTGATAAAAAAGCTGATTCGAGCTGATTTCTCGGGTACATAAATTTCAACAAGCACTTAAAGTTATTTTAATGCTAAAGTTGCTTGAACTTTCAAGTAAACTTATTTGAAGAATGTACTTTTTTAATGAAAGCGAATGAACTTTTTGTAAAAAAAAAATTTAATTATTAATAGTGCACTTCGAGTGTTGAACAAGATAGTTCCACTCGAGCCAACTTAAGCAACAGTTAAAAACATTATTACTTCCGAAAAAATTCTAATATTAGAAATTGGAAGTATTTTTTTTATGTAATACTGCTCAAATTTTAAAAAAATGTGGAAATTCCAGCAGGAAATAATAACAATAATAGATCACGGTTAGGATTAGTCCGGTGGTAAGTTACTCGCTTGCTAAGCGGAAGGTCTCGGGTTCGAACCGCAGAGCCGACTAATAATTTGTATTCAAAATTTGGTTACAGTCGTTTGTAAGGGATATCTTCCGGTGCGCTCGTGTTGACCCAGCACCTAAATGAGAAGTATTGTGTCACTTCTCGCCCTTCAGAGGGCAGGCATAGGTACTACAGCTTTCCAGTCAAGAAAAAAAAGCACTAAAACCCATAAAATTTATCCCATAAAATATATAAGACCTGTTTGACTGCTGGAGTACAGGGACTTTCCAGTCTTACCTCGGCAGTATAAACAAGGTATATTCTATTCTATTTTATTCTAAAAACAAAGAACAAAATAAAAATAATGTAAAAAATAATAATATAATATTTTTGACTATGTCCCTGTGTCGGTTTGGCAACCCAGGTTCTGAGCAGTTCTTCAATAATTTATTGATTGTTTCTCTCCTAAACCCCCATTTACATAAACATATATAATTATGAATACGGAGAGGTCACAATATTTAAAGTATGATCATAATATATTATACCCTCTAGGAAACTAAATGATATATAATTATACTCTCTCGGATATTAAATTTAGGAGACAACTAATTAGCTAAGAGCATGCAACATGGAGGGCAACATCACGCATTGGTTGGGGCAAGTACACAAGAACAATAGTTCTGTGTCTGCAGGAATAAGTTGTTGACTTTCTAATGAAGTGAGTAGATGTTAAAGTAGGGGTTTTTTTTGGTGGAACTTTATATATTTCAAGTAACTTTTTATTATTATTATTATTACGAGTAAAACACCTCATCCATATTGATATTTGATGACAAAGAGCCCAATACGCTCGCTGCATTACCCCTCTGTATGGCGAGGGAAATTTTCTGTTTGAAAAAGCCAGGCGTCCTCCCATCTCCAGTTTTTTTTTTTTTTTTTTTTTTTTTTAGGTACCGTTTTTACTATTAGGTTGTTCGCGTATTTTTGGATATTATTATGTATTGTGGTATATGTTTATTGGTTGGCAACGTCGCGTTGAGAAAGATAGTCATAAAATAAGTGCTCTTCTTTTTTACTAAAGTTTTAAATTAATAAGTGAACTTCCATAGTGATTTGAACCTTTTATTGTGTGTCAAAGTAACCTACGGTGCTTAAGTTCCATCAAACACTTCTAAAAAACACCTTATCACCTGGTATGTAAGAAACAATTCCATTACAAAATGTACTTCATTCAATTCAGAAGGCCAGGTTCAAGACCCAAAATGTCTGCCGTTTAGAAATTGTCAGTAATTATCAGAAATTTAAATTATCAGATAATTCCAGAGTGCGTCTAAATTAAGAATTTAGAGGTTAAATAACCAAATTGTTCTCTTTTAAATTCAAAGACTGGCGAAACTTTAAAAAGTAACCGATAGGTCGTAGTAGTGGAGTCACTGATAAGAGTGATAAGAGAATAATCAACACGCATTGACGCACTATCAGCTGTGAGGGGAGAGTGGGGCAATCTTATCGGGTGCGTACCAACCATTGTATCCAGATCTACGCAATCAATTATCCCCACTCAGACCACTGATAAGCTCGCTCCCACCTACTGCCTACAAACCGGGACTCATCCAAGGTTGCCAGAATAAAAATTCGATAATATTTTCACTAGCGTTGGCCCTACTACAAATATTAGGGACAATAGCTCAACATTTTACACGAACGCCTATTATCTTACGGGAGTATGCAATACGCTTTCTAGTAACAGTTCCGACTGGTATTGATAATTTGATAACACTAGTGACTCATAATAAAATATAAATAATAATGTCAGAAGACGGATCAGGTACTGGTGAAGTCACGATGAAAGACTTGTTGCGAGAAATAGCTAGTATTAGTGCTAATTCTAAGAAGGCAGACATGCAAATAAATGCGAAGTTGGATAGCATACAGAGCTCACTACAACCAATCAGAGATGAAGTAGCTAGTCACTCCCAGGACATCAAGTATTTGAAATACGAAAGAACACGAAAAAATTTGGTTATATTCGGTCTTCCTCAGGACGGTGGAGAATCACATGATCAGTTGGAGGAAAAAATATTGAAATTGTTTGTCCACACCATGGGGGTGACTTCATTCACTCTCATGGAGCTAGACTTCATTAGGCGAGCGAAAACCAAATCTGAAAAAATGCCAAAACCAGTAATCCTCGGCCTAACGACTCAAAGAAGAAAAATAAATATTCTTAGAAATAGAGGAAGCCTAAAGGAAACAAAAATATACATTCACGAGGATATGACCATAGAAGAAAAATTACAAGAGAAAGCTCTCCGAAGCCAGATGCATCAGTTACGCAGAGAGGGTAAATTTGCTATCATGAGGGGTGGAAAACTCATAACGGAAAATAGAAAACCTCAAAATCAAAAAATTGGCAGTAAAAGAGCTCTCTCGGAATCACCGAACGTTAATGAGACATATCATAAGAGAACTAATATGAATACGAGTGATATGACGGACGATTCTTTTGAAAATGAAGAATCTATGTCAATTGACGGAAATAATCCGCAGGTAGGTGAGCAACATACTGTGGAAATTATACAAGAACGAACCCCACCACCCCTTCCCATTAAGCAACTTGCAATGCATGATAATCATAATCTAATCTGTCTGTCTACTCCTCCTTTAGCTCCGAGCAACATATCTCGCTCTCTAACACAGTCAAGTATGGATACCTATGTATTGCAAAACCAGGCTAACGAGCAGGACCAAAAAAAGTGAAAAAAACGTTCCTACCTGGAAGATGTCCTGAAAGTTACCTGGTGGAACGTAAATGGATTTGGAAAATTTATTAAAACATTACAACACAATTTGGATTCCATATTAGAATGGAACATAATATGTATCAGTGAAACATGGGCAGTGATCCAACCACAGCTTACGTTCTTATCAGATCATTATAATATTATTTTTTCTCCAGCGACCAAAGATAAGCAGAGGGGGCGTGCTAGCGGCGGTCTTATAACTTTGGTTAAAAAGAATATAGCATTCGACATTATTAGTATAACAAATATGTGGATATTCATTCGGACTAAATTTGTTGAATTGGAGATTTTAATCGGAAATGTCTATTTCAGCCCATCATATTGCATAGAGGAAGCAGTAAATTTATTAAGATTCGTTTTAGATGACCATAGAGAATCGAAACAAATAATCGGAGGTGACTTCAACGGTCGCATTGCTGATCACAATTATTTAGATGATGAGATCTCTGAAGATTGTGGACTCCTCTCACATAGAGTATCACTGGATGAAACTGTAAATAGAAGAGGTGAGCAGATAGTGGAGTGCATGGAGGAGTACGGGCTGGTGGCGCTCAACGGCAGAACTCGGGGCGACATACCGGGTCAACATACATTTGTAAGTAAGGGCGGTAAAAGCACGGTTGATTTGATTTGGTGCCACCTCGAGTTGTGCGGCTGGGTTCTGGAGCTCCGTGTGTCGGACAGCATTCTTTTCTCTGATCACCTTCCGGTAACTCTATACCTAGATATCAAGAGCGAAAATGTAACGATGCAAACAGGAAATTATATACAAAAGAAAATTATAAAATACATCTGGACAGAGGATCAGGAAAAAACAGATTCATTCATAAGCGCCGTCAATGCAAAAAAACCACCGATACAAAAAATTAATATTTATGAAAAATTGAAACAAAACATCGATGAGGCTGTTGAACAAAGTGGTTTAGTTAAACAAATTTACTTAGGAAAAAAACATCCTTACAAAAAACCATGGCACAATAATCAATGCAATGAGCTGAAAAAACTATTTAGAAATCACTTTAGAAAATGGAGGAGAAAGCACAGAGATGACGATTTGGAAAAATATGTAAAATACAAAAAAGAATATTTTCAAACATGCCATAAGCAGAAAGAAGCCCATGAGAAACTGTTCAAAGAAAAGCTGGCAAATTTGAGAAATGCAGGTGAATATTGGAAAACGATCAAAATGTTCAAAACTAAAAAACAAAATAAATGCGAGCAAGTACCTTTCCAGGCATGGTGTGATTACGCGAACGAGATTTTCCCTTTGGCGAACAGGCCCTATGAATTTATGTTTTCAGATGTCTTGCGCGAAACTATGGACTCAGACTTTACTTTAGGAGAGTTAGAATTGAGTGTATCTAAATTAAAAAATAATAAGAGCCCTGGGCCGGATTGCATACTAAATGAACACCTAAAGTGTCTGGGTGAGGAATGGAAAAAAAGCTTGCTGAGTTACTTGAACTTTATTTTTGATGGAGGGCAAGTTCCTAAAGATATGACTCACTCATTCATGTTCATGGTACATAAAAAAGGCGACCCTACAGTCCCGTCGAATTTTCGCAACATCGCTCTTCTGAACAATGTCTTTAAGCTGGTCACCCACATGCTTGCTCAGAGATTAATGTGCTGGACCGAGGATAACAAGCTTTTCATGGAGGCACAGGCCGGATTTAGGCCAGGGCGTGGCTGCACGGATAACATTTTTTCCCTCTCCAGTATTGTCAGCTTACACCTAATAAAACAAAAAAAATTGTACGCAGCCTTCGTCGACTTCAAATCCGCGTTCTCAGAAGTAGATCACCAGCTTCTCTTCGAGAAAATGTTTGTCTTTGGAGTTTCTGGAAAGGTTATTTCTCTTTTAAAAACTTTCTACCAGCAGGCGACGGTGCAGATTCGAGTTGCGGACCAAGTTACACCAGCCCACAAGATTAACAAGGGCTTATTACAGGGTGACTCTCTATCCCCTTTAAGCTTCATCATATTTATTAATGATATAGAAGAGTACATGAGGAGGAATGGCGCGCAGGGTGTGAGTATAAATAGTACGACCGATATCATATTGTTGCTGTATTGCGACGATCTGATACTACTAGCAGAAAGTAAAGTTGACTTGCAGAGAAAACTTAATTTACTACACTCGTACTGTGAGATAAACAAAATGATAGTTAATGAGACAAAATCAAAAATTGTAATATTTCGCCGAGGAGGTAGAATTGCAAGAAGTGATGTTTTCCACTACAATGGAAAATCCGTAGAAGTCGTTAGTGACTATAACTATCTCGGAGTACTTTTCTCGTCACACGGTGTTTTCCATAAAGCTTCCTTGCAGGCCCTGTCAAAAGGTAGATCAGCTGTTGGCTGTGTAAAGAATGTCCTGGTCAACTCAAAAACTGACTCGTTTGAGTGCAGAATAAAAATGTTCGAGTCTATCGTAAAGACAAACCTCCTCTACGCAGCCGAGGTTTGGGCTCCTCGATACGAAGAAACCATAGAAAGATGTCAGCTCCAGTTCTTCAAGTCAGTTTATTGCCTTCCCAGGAACACTCCTAACTACATGGTCCGCCTGGAGATGGGTGTGGTGAGCTTGTCATTCACGGTATTCAAGCAGATGGTAGAATGGTGGATGAAGCTGCTGAGTATGGACGCAGACCGGTACCCGAAATTGTGCTACTTACAACTCAGAGAGATGGATCTTAGATCTCGAAATATAGAAAAATACAATTGGGTGTCTCTATTTAAAATAAGATTATTTCAACTAGGATTTAGCGAGGTGTGGGAAGCGCAATGTCCTATTCGTTTAAAAGAAATTAAAGATACAATTTATGATTCCTACTATCGTAAACTAGTTGAGCAGGACAAAAACAGGGTGTACAATTCATCATATAATGTATTATATAGATCTCTCATTTCCTCCAATCAGTACTTGAAAAATAAAGTCCCAATTGATAGACAGCGAGTACTCGCACAACTCAGATTATCAGGAAATAAAGTAAAGATCTATTTCAATAGAATAGTTTATGAGTGGGATCAATCTGAGGTATGTTCAATTTGTAATTTAAAGGAGCTGGAAACTCTGAAGCATTTTTTTATGGTTTGTCCACAGTACCAGCACATTAGAGCGAAATTTCTGGGGGATGCTTTTACCTCTTGTCAAAATTTGGAGAATATTTTCGCATCAAAGAGTAGAAAGGAGATGAACAGTATTTACTATTATGTTACGGGTGCTCTACGTTTAAGAGCATTCATTAGAAATGAATGAATTAAAAAAGAAATGAAGGCTAATAGTTCAAGGAATCAATAGGTAATATAGAAATCACATATTATTAATTTGTAATTTTTACCATTTAATTTTTACTTTTAAATTATGTCAACCATTGTAACAAAAATTTAATTTTTACTACAAATAAATAAATATCTTATCTTATCTTATCTTATCTGGTATATGTTTAGGTTTTTGAGGTATATAAAAGTCTCTTCTATCCATTTCTTTCTTGGCTCCATGATCCACATGTAGGGTTTGACCGGACAGAGATAGAATCGTCTGTAAGAAAGTGCACTGGTAGTCAAGTGGTTAACGCGCTGTTCTGGTAATTCAGGTAGCGTAGGGATTCGTTGGTTCGAATCCCACCCAGTGCATGAATTAGAAAACACATATTGCATGGAAATATAGAAAAAAATGGTTTAAATTTACAATTTTGTCTTGTAATCCGGGGCAAAGTTAATGCCTTGGGCATTCTCTGCCACTTAACCCCGTTTCATTATGTGGCATTTTCATTTTCTTTGATTATTTTTTTTGGTTGAGATTAACTTTACACGCAAAGTTTGTTATCAGAGGAGGGAGAGCAAAAAACAGAGTGTCTCTTTTTGCAATTGCTGCAAGAATAAAGTGAACGATATAATAAATTGAGTCAGTTAATCTTCCAGGTCCCCCAGGTGCAAGAGCTGTGAACCTGTGTAGAAATATCAACCGGGAGAGAGGGAGAGAGAAAGAAAGAGGGATAGAGAAAGAGAGGGTGGGAAAAAGAGAGAATGGGAGTGGGAGATATCAACCTTGAGACAGGGAGAGAGAAAGAAAGAGGGATAGAGAAAGAGAGGGTGGGAGATATCAACCTTGAGACAGGGAGAGAGAAAGAAAGAGGGATAAAGAAAGAGAGGGTGGGAAAAAGATAGAATGGGAGTGGGAGATATGAACCTGGAGAGAGGGAGAGAGAAAGAAAGAGGGATAGAGAAAGAGAGGGTGGGAAAAAGAGAGAATGGGAGTGGGAGATATCAACCTTGAGACAGGGAGAGAGAAAGAAAGAGGGATAAAGAAAGAGAAGGTGGGAAAAAGATAGAATGGGAGTGTGAGAGAGGGAGAGAAAAAGGGAGAGGGAGAGAGAGAGAAAGAGAGGGTGGGAGAGACAGAGAGCTGGGGAAGGAGAGAGTTGGGGGAGAGAGAGGGAGGGGCGGAGAGGGAGGGAGACAAGGTGACTATAAGTGGGAGGTCCGCTTCCTCCTCTTATTTGAGTTGGTGAATAAATAACAAATGGGAGAGAGGGATAGATAGGGAGAGAGAAAAAGAGGGTGAATAAAAAACAGAAAAAAAGTGATAGTGGGAGAGAGAGGGGAAGGAGAGAGAGGGGAGAGAGGGAAGGGGGAGAGAAAAGGAGACAAGGTGACTAGAAGTGGGAGGTCTGGTTCCTTCTTTTACCAGAGTTGGTGAGAGAATATCAAATGAGAGGGAAAGATGAGGAGAGAGAAAATGATTGCAAGGGGAAAGAGAGGCAGAGAGAGGGAGATAATGTAGAAATAATCAAGATGGGTAGAGAAGGAGAGAATTGTTAAGTTCAAATGTTGAACAAAGAAAAGATGGTATGTAATAGGGAGCCATAGAGAGAGAGTGAAAGAGAGAAGTAAGTGTATAGCTTATAACAGGAAACAACACAAGATGAGAAAGATCAAAGGAAATTGAAGAAGAGAGAGACAGAAAGAGAGAGGGAAAGAGAAGAGGAGACAAAGTAATTGTAACAAGAACTTTATCCTTTATCTCTCTCTCACTCTCATGACTTTTTCTTTCAATCTCTATATTTCTCAATTTCTCTCTCTCTCTCTCTCTCCCTCTCTTTCTTTCTTTCTTATTCCTAGTCTGTCTGTGCATTTTCTGTCTCTCTCTTTCTCTCTGGTCAACTCTTTTTAACTCTCGCTGTCTCTTTCTTTCTTCTTATAGCATCTCTCTCTTTTGCAGGGGTGTATTTCTTTATTTTCCACCTCTTTGCTTTCTCTATTTCTCCTTCCTTCCTATTTTTCCCTCTCTCTCTCTCTGTCTCTCTCTCTCTCTATCTGTCTTTGTTTTTCTATTTCCTTCTTATTCTCTCTTTCACTCTCTCTCTCTTTTGCAGAGGTGTGTTTATATTTTCCACCTTCATTTTCTATTCCTCTCTCAATCTTTTCACGGAAAGATCACTCTTTCTAGCTCTCGCTTTACTAAATCCACGCTGAAACCGGGACTTGAACCACCGACCTCTAGGTTACACGTCCGCCGCCTTATCGATCAAGCTACTGAGGTCGGTTTTATTTTACTTATACTAAAAAGAGAAAGAGGAAGAGAAGGAGAACGCGAAAGAGAAAGAGAGAAAAGAAAATGGGAAAGTGAAAGAGGCATAATTAAAACAATATTATGGAAGGAGCTTGATCGATAAGGCGGTGGACTTGTAACCTGGAGGTCGGTGGTTCAAGTCCCGGTTTTAGCGTAGATTTAGTAAAGCGAGTTTGATTAGTTGTGATATCACGAAATTGATTAACACAAATATGATAACTTTTTTAATATTATGGAAGGATAAATATCAGAAAGAGAAAGGGTGAGAATGAGAAGAATCAGAGGGGGAGGAGAAGGAGGAGGAGGAGGATGAGGAGGAGGGAGAGGAGGAGAACGAGGAGGGAGAGGAGGAGGAGGGAGGGAGGGATGTAAAAAAGAGAAGAAAATATTAAAAAACAGGGTAAGAAATATAAAATACATTGAATAAAAAAATAATTGAAAAGAGGGAAGAAGATCTTGTACACTTGTGCTTCTTGTACTGAAGATGTAATCCTGAGATTGCCCAGGCAGAATTCTGTAATTCCGTAGATATTCGCAGAACTTTCCCTTTCTAGATTTTAATTAATTAAATTAAATGTACATAAAATATGTAACTGTGTTTATTTATTATTATTATTTTTTTTTTTTTTGATGGTTTTTTATGATTTTAATTAATTATTCTAATTACTTTCACAGCATATTTTTTTTTTATATAAAACATTTCAACGGAAAAACCTTTTTTGGCAAAACAACATTTTCCAGATAATTTTCAAGAAAATGCATTGATTGTCAAGTGTCAATTTTCGGAGAAAAGCTGTAAGACTGAACTAAAATTGGTTAATTATTTTACTACTTTCAGTAGGTACATTCTCATAAACTTCATTATAACATTGGGAAATCTGAGAACAATCATACAAGATCAGCCTTAGTATTTCTGGAATTAACTTTATTTTTCATTAAGTTATTGAAAAGTCAACGTTAGAATACATGAATCATATTTATTATATTTACTTAGAATTTTTTTGCGGTTCTATTTTTTTAATTTTAATTTCTACACATTTTTAATTTTTACGATTTGAAATTATTGAAGTTGTACATTTTTAATTTTGGTTGTTCCATACATTGAATTTTAATTTTGACAATTCCACACATTTGATTTTGTCCACTTTTTTAAGATTGACGATTCAACACATTAAATTTTGAAGTTGTTCATTTTTTTTTTTTTTTTTTAATTTTGGGTGTTCAACCCATTGCATTTTGTTATGCATAGATTATAAATTTTATTGAATTCAATTCATTGAATTTTGTAGTTGTGCATTTTTATGGGTTATCTAAAAACTTATACATATTAAATCTTGTGATACACAGTAAATAATATGAATACCAGAACAACTTGTTTAAAGCCTGTAGCTCTAGTTTCCTCTACTACCTAACCCATTTATATATAATGTATATATCTATGTATATAATTATAGCGAAGTAAACAATTGTTATGTAACAAAGAGCTCAGGATCTCCTGGGAAATACATAAAAGCTTTTGCCAAGCAATGCAATTTCTCTCTCTCTGTCTCTCTCTTTCTTTCTTTCTCTTTCTCTTTCTCTTTCTCTTTCTCTTTCTCTTTCTCTTTCTCTTTCTCTTTCTCTCTCTCTCTCTCTCTCTCTTCTACCTTCTTAATTTATTTTTATTTCTCTATGACATCCGATAAATTTCTAATATTAGAAATCGGAAGTATGTATTGTGTTCGTTTTTGTAAAAAATTTAGGTAGGTATTCATTTTTTCTATTTCTGGACATTTCATAACCTCCTGAGCAACTTTGGTTTTGTGTCTGTCTGTCGGTTATACCCTCTGAATTATAATGTCATCTACAAGTACACAAAGAGGAAATGCTTCTTGCATCCTCGGTTCTCTTCCGGAAGGACGGTCCCTGGGACAAGATTTTTATATTTAAAAAAATACAACATGAATTATACTTCTTAAAAAAAAGTACATAAGGAAAGTTCAGTTCCTTTCATGTTGCTGTGATAAATAATAATAAAAATAATATCGCCTTATTTATACTGCCCGATAAGGACTATTAAAGTCCCATTATTCCAGCAGTAGGCCCAAGACATTATTATTATGTGGTAAAATCCCAAATGGGAGGATAACTTGTCATGACCCGGCTGGTTTCGAACCCACGACCTCTGGAACCTGTGGATTCACAGAGTGCCGCCTTTACCACATAGCTACCGGGACAGACGGGACAAATAATAGTATTAGGTAAACAATGTAAACATTGATTTAAACATTACCTATAAGATTATTATTATATTTAAATATTTATTAAAAGCAGTTACTCGTATGTATAAACAGGTAATGATGAAAATTAAAATAAAAAAAATTAGAACAATATTAACAAGAAAAAAAGATAAACACATAGATAACATGAATCAAAAAATATATATATGCAGATATCCTAATAACCTAAAGTGCGGGGTTATTTGCCTATGACAATCTCTTGCAACCAACATAGGTAAATATTTAGTAAATAAATATTATAATAATACCTTCTAACTTAACTGCTACTAGATAGAATAGCACCTGATATTTGCTTTCTATATTTTTGCATTTTTATTCTATTAATATCAATAATAATACTCTTTAGTGGAAGGTACCCACCAGGCGAGGTTAATGGTGAATGCTCAAAGCATTTTCCGAGTTATGCATCAATATTGTTCCCCGTACAAAGGTACTTGTGTATTTATTGCATAATGAATATTACATTATACATATGTTCTCCATTGTATAGGTATGTATTTGTTCCATATATGTATGTACTTATTGTGCACGTACATAATTATGTATGTATGATAGCAGAGGTCCTTGATTAGGTATTTACCAGATTGTTTGCTATTTATTCTATATAATGATCCTGGTTTTTTTTTATGCTTCCAGGTTCCCTCATTTAAATAATGAGAAGGGGAGGGGGTGGGGAGGGAAGAGGATGGAAATAGGAAGGAAGGGGGGGGATAGTATTAGGATTAGGGGGTGGGGAGAGAAGGAAGTAGGTAAGGGGAGGAGAAGAGGGTGGGGATTGGAAGGAGGTGAGAGGGGTGGGGTTGTGAAGGAGGGGAAGTTGGCGGGGATAGTATTAGGATTAAGGCTTGGGGGTGGGGGTGGGTAGGAATAGAAATGGAGGAGTATGAGGATGAAAATGAAAATGAGGTGCATAAGTGGAGAGAGACAATAATGTTTAATATTATAATTATATTATTTGTACTCGTATATAGTAGATATTCCGACCTCAGTAGCTTGATCGATAAGGCGGCGGACTTGTAACCTGGAGGTCGGTGGTTCAAGTCTCGGTTTCAGCGTAGACTTAGTAGAGCGTGTTTGAGTAGTTGTGATATTCCGACATGTTGAACAAATATTATAACAACATATAATAGATAGATGTTACACAAATATAACTATTAACTAACTAGTAGATAGATTAGAGTAAATAAGAGGTAGGGAATACATATAGGTGAAGAGAATAGGAAGACGTGTTGTAAGTGAATGGATGTTTAACTAGTTGCTACTGGGCTTTGATTCCAGAACAGACACTAAAATTATGCATATTAATATATAAATAATACAATGTGTTTTATTATGCAGTTCATGAAACATTAGCACAATTTACAAAGGATCTTTCAATAAAATTACATTATTCAAAGTTTGGTTACAGTTTTTCTTTTTCTTTAAAGATGAGTGTTTCACAGTCTGGATCACCGGACTAGCGCCTTAACCACTTGACTACCAATGCGATTTTTGTTCTGTATATTTCGCGGCTGTTATAGGTTAAAGTTGGTGAAGATTGCATAGCAATTACCGCCCTAGTTGGACATATGTATTTATTATTTTTTGTGTTATTATTATTGTCATTTTTTACTTTCCATTATTGTCGAATTGTCTGTATGTCTACTAATAGGTTTCTAAATAAAAAATAAATAGTGCCAAGCTGCGGTTATACGAAACTTTGCTATTGTATCTCGTCTATTAAATCATCTATATCATTGTAATTCATCCGTGTAAATCAGTCTTCTTCTCCAGCTGAACAACGGAGCATCCTCATCTCATCTTAAAAGGCTGTGAAGCACTCAAAAGAAAAGAAAAATGGTGAGAGAGACTGGTTGACCTAGATAGCGGAGTCATTATGGTCCATATTGTTAAACACTCTCCGCGTGAGTTATTTCACGTCCTGAACCTGAACTTCTCACCTCCAACATTTTCTTTCCTCCAACACATCTTCTTTCTACACCCTTTACTTTTCTCACACCCTCTTTACTTTTCTCACACCCTCTTACTTTGAACACTTAGGACTAAGGAGATGAATATTCTGCGTCTTATCTGAGTCTCGTTATTTTCGAGAGTCTTTGATTTGTTCAAGTCGAGAATGAGAATCTTTGAGTTGTTCAAATCTGTAAACTGGAAGTTTGAGTTTGCTGAAGTTGAGAAACTGAGAAGTCTTTGAGTTTGTTGAAAGTCTGAGAAACTGAGAAGTCCTTTTAGTTTGTTGAAAGTCTGAGAAACTTCTAGAAGTCTTTGAGTTTGTTGAAAGTCTAAACTGAGAGTCTTGAGCTTGTGAAAGTCTGAGAATTCTAGACTTTGAGTTTGAAAGTCTGAGAAACTGGAAGTCTTGAGCTTGTTGAAGTCTGAGAACTTCTAGGCTTTGAGTTGTGAAATCTGAGAAACTAGAAGTTTGAGCTGTGAAATCGGAAACTGAGAAGTCTTTGAGTTTTTGAAAGTCTGAATCTAAATCTTGAGTTGTTAAAGTCTGAGACTGAATCTTGATTGTTGAAAGTCTGAGAAATGAGAAGTCCTTGATTGTTGAAGTGAGAACTTCAGATCTGAGTTTTTGAAAGTCTGAGAAACTGAGAAGTCTTGATTGTTGAATGTCTGAAAAAGCAAGTTAAGATGATTTTTCTGTTTCTAATTTCTAATCGTTTCTTTTTTTGGGAGTTTTTTTATATAATGTCAGACATCGTCAATAATAATAAACGAAAACTGAGCAAATATAATACTTGTGATTTAGTCCCATTCTCACATCATATCAACACTCTTTTTTTCACTTGAGATTATCGATTAGCAAAAGGCTTACGTTATTATGGCAGAAATAAAAAAAATTCTATTTATATGCGAAATAAACATTGAAGATATTTCTTCGCTCATCATTCATTATTTTACTGAAAAGTTGTGTTTTCTCTTTATATTTGGACATTTACTGCATTTGTTACCTCATAACACCATGAATATTTCAGTCTATAAAATCCTTCCTCATTCGTTTATACTGTTTAGTTCTCATCTTAGTTCCTGTTCCCTATTTCACTCTCCTTCTTCATCACCTTACTTTCTTTCTTTCTTTTGACCTTTTCTCAAACCATGGGAAAATTTCTTATTATGGTCGAGTTTGTTTGGTTCTGCTACTCCTCTACAATTTACGGCTGGATGACTTGTCTGAACGCAGAATGTGGTAAAGATTTCAATATTTTCTTTATTCCTGATATTTTTGGTACCGTATCTGTTAAGACTTTTCTATCTATCTCCTAAAGCTAGACTTTTCTTTACCAATATTAGGAAATAGCTACTTTCTATTTTAATGTCAGTATCTTTTGTTTTCAGTATACTTTGTTCTTCTCCTTCATCACCATTTTGTTATGTGTTGTGTTGTGTTGTTTTTTTTTTTTTTTTTTTTCTTCTTCTTTCTGTCTTCATAATCTTCATTGCTCGCTTTTTGTTTTGATTACTTCAGAGGAATTTCTAATATTAGAAATCGAAGTGTATGTCGTTTTTGTAAAAAATAATATTTTTTTTCTCCGAATTCAATTTTTTTTTTTTCTGGACGTTCCATGAACTCCTGAGAAACTTTGGTTTTGTGCTGTCTGTCGGAAATGTAAATATACATTCCTTGTAACGCGCAAATGTCAGAAACTATTGAACGGATTTCTACGAAATTTTCATAAACTTCGCTCTAGCTGTTCTTGGTAATAGAGCCCATGCACCTGATCACCAACTTTTTTCTTATACGCTTATATCTCGCGGACGGTAAAGCTGATTTTGATGAAATTTTGTATGTATACAAAGTGTATTGTGTCCATAATTAACAGTGTATTTTATTTCATCTAGATTTTTATATTGATACATTGGCGAGTACTTTTATTCCTTAATTTTCTATTTCAATGTCGATACCTCTTGTTTTTAATATTCTTTGTTAACTTCTTTTTCTTTTTTGTTGTTTTTGTTTTGTCTACTTTCCTCTTTCTCATATTTATTATCATAGTTTTCTTCCCATCATTTTTCATTTTCATCTGATAAAATTATCTCCCCAAGAGCTTTGATAAAAGAATATTTTCATCCATTGAGATCATTGTTTTTGGCTCCTGCTGTGCCTTAGTCTTTTGTTGAGACTGCTGTTGAAGGTACTTAGTTTTTTTTCTCGATTAATTACTATAAATAATTTAGTCTGTGATCTATAATCTATAATTTGCTGAAATTTGCGTTTATTTTATGGAGTTTTCCTTTCCTTTTTCATTAAGGTAAATAATGTAAAAGTAAATAACTGTACATCTTGGAAGAAATATCTATAAAATATACATGAATGTATAAATCTGAAATGGCTCATTCTACATAGCACCTTTTTTCCTTCTGATTGATTTCGTATTATAATTATTATGTATTTCATCAGGGTATTTATTATTCGTTTTCACAAGGGTAACATCACATAATGAAAATTGACCCCTCCTAAAATTAAGCCCGCACCTGAAAAATAAAAAAAAATTAAAGCAAAGTAAAGCTATGCCTCGAATTCGATTGTCCATCTAAGTATGGGTTGGCTTGTATAAAGTTTTGTAAAACAAGAACATTCTCCTCTCAGACTGTATTGGTAATCTATTTTTTACTGTTTCTTTTTACTCCATGTGGATGCATTTTTCTTATACTGACTTCCTTAACTTTTATTTTTACTACGAGTATCTGTTTGCATATTTCATGCATTTCCTTCAATTCGAATCATATAATAATACATCACTTCTGTCATACATTGCATTATCTTTCACTGAAATTCTTCTTCCATATTTTCTTTCAAATGTTCATTGTCTTCCGTCTTCTCCTCCAGATCAACTTCCTCACTCACTCCCTCATCCTGTCTCCCTCATCCAATCTTCCCGACTTTGTGCTACTTTTTTTGATATGCTCTTTCAAAAGTTCAATTTTTTTTTTTTTTTTTTTTTCTTTTTTATCTCCTTCTCTTTCTTTCGTCTAACTTTGTTTTCTTGTTTCCTCTCTCACTCTTCGTATATTTTATATATACATGTTATAATATTTCTCTATCTTTCATTAATACTCTGTTTTATTATCATGTCAGAATAATTTCTACAAACTCTGTTCAGTTCTTTTTCAACCGAACCAATTTTGGTTATTTTTCCTACACATAATTTTCTCCCGACATATCATTTAATTTTTCCAAGAATCAATATTACCTACGTATTTTATCTTGTGATATCTTCCTTGCAAAAGTCCTTTGTCTTAAGGTTACTAATATCGCTTATTTTTTTTATGATACCCATTCATTTAATACCAATTTCCGCAACCTTTTGTAGTATTTTTACATTTATTACTGTAATCTTTTCTTCGTATGCGACAGAAATGAATGCTTCCCAATTTTGTTCATTGGTACCATTCCTCATAAATCATATTTTTTCCCATACCTATTTATATTCTATTTATTTATTGTTTAAATAATCAACCATAATCGATTCATACATCCGTCTCGATCATAAATATCAGGACGACCATATTATTTTACGTCCAATTTTTCTCTAATTCCCTCTAATGGGAATCCCCAAGATATAAACCTTTGGGACCTTCCTCCTCGACTCTGATTAGTTTTACCGAATTGGTCTAATAGGCCCGGAACAAACTTTCTTTTGCCGATTTTCCCACTCAGTGGAATCTTCTTAAGACTTGAGTTTCAAATGTCAGTCATTGTTAAAGCCACAAACAAGTAGTTAAGTCACTCTAAAATTTGTAGCCAAAACAAGTATGAAGTCTCAAAGTGTGTAATACCACAACAAGTAGTGCATGTCACAACAAAGTCTAAATGTTCTAACAGTCGTGAAGTCCCAACTGTCCGTCAAAGTACAAGCGTAGTTTGTGTTTTACACTCAACTCAAACCAGTTATTAAACAACTCCACATCACCAGCATTTGCTCACCGGGGATTAAACTGTCAACTCGCCTTTTGGGACAAAGTGTAATTTGGTTACCAGTTCTTTTCCCTCAGTTTTTTCAATCTTGTTTTTAAACTTACTCCTTTAGTTCTTCTCGGCGTAACAGGAACTTGATACTTTAGTTTCTTCACAGCTAAGGTGTTTAATTTAAAATCACCAAGATACTTCTTCGGTGATAATTGTTGCTTGGCATAGTTCAGACCTTTTCATTATCTAAATCATACAGTCCACTTTAATAACTCATAACTTACAACTTGTATAATTTCATATTTACTAAGTTACACGTGTAAATTAATTGTGCTTTTATCAATAAACTCTACTCTCTTTAGTTGTTACTAATTTAACTTGCAGTGTTTTTAATCATCCGCCCTTATTGTTATTTATGCTCTTATTGCTACCGAAGCAAAGCGTCGCGACCAAGTTTTTCGCGTTACGTGATTCTAACACCCCAACATATGGCGATAGCCCTGCTCTATCTTGCCCCCCACACAGAGACAAACTCTATTGTTTTCGCTCTCCTGCCATTTTACCTCTACTACTTCCTCTATAATGTATGCTACAGGCTACTCCATTTTACTCGTCATATCTCACTATCGTTGTCTCTCTCTTACCATTATTCGCTCTACCATTTTATCTATAATGTATGCAACTTCATTTTTCTTGACATATATCTAACTCTATTGTTATATCTCTCCTGCCATTTCACCCTCTACCATTTCCTCCATAATGTTTTCTGCTCCATTTTTCTTATCATATCCCTAACTCTATTGTTAATACTCTCCTGATATTATACCGTCTACCACTTCCTCTACAGTGTATTTTTTCCATTTTTCTTATCATATCTCTACTTCTATTGTTACGAGCATCTCTCTTTCTCCTGCGATTATTTCCTCTACCATTTCCTAAATAATATCTATCTTTTCTCTTCCCATCCTTTTCATCTCCTTATTGTATCCCTCTCCAGTCTCTTCTACATTGATAACCTCATTTATTGTATTTTCATTCTCTTCCTCTCGACTCTCACCTCCTCCATTTCAATCACTTTATTGTATTTTCCTTCTCTCATTTCCCCCATTATTTCTACGTATTTTTCTTCTTCTGGAAAATGGAGCAATTGTTGCGCTTTTTCCAAGTCTCATTCTATTAGCTTCACTTGCACCTTTGGTGTTATTTCCTTCAATCTTTCTTGCACCATCCGATCTACTGACTTTATATTTTTACCGACATTGTCTAATGACTCCTTCTTCATCTACTTTTGTATCTCTCTCCTTTTCTGTCTGACTTCTTCAATATCCATCTGTTGTATCTCTTTCCTTCTCTCTTTGTGGTGTGTAAGGGTGTATGTTTTTTTAACAACCTCAGTAGCTCAATTTTATTTCAACATGAATTATACACTTCTTTCAATGAAATTGTGAGAGGGAATGAGTCTGCAATGCTGGCTGTATTTCCCCTCTGAATGGCCTTAGTAGCTTGATCACCAACACTTGTAACTTGGAGGTCGGTGTGTAACTTGGAGGTCGGTGATTGAAGTCCCAAGTCCAGCAAAGATTTAGCAAAGCGAGTTTAAGTAGTTGTGACATCATGAAAGTAATTAACACAAATATCATAATTTTATGAGGAAGAAAATCTTGTTGATTCAACCCCACTAAGGTGTGAGGGATATGCTGGAGTCATAGGTCAGGGTGTGGTTTTTCGCTCTTTTGTGGTACCTTTCTTGACGGCTCAAAACCTTCCCTCTCGTCTTTGGTTTGGTTCCTAGGGTAGTATTTCATTGGGAATCTTTATGATATTTATATTCTTTCTCAGCTGGGCGTTTTTTGTGAGCAATAATGTGTATTTATCTGTCTATATTTGTGTCTATAACTACGTGTTCCTGTTTCTACATATCCTAATTTGTTAATGCTTGTTTGAATTATTCTCACGCATATTATAAAATATATAAAGTTGAAACTTGTAAATAACAATCTAGGTACATATTACATGTCTGATGCTTTTTTTGCATTTCGCTTCTACCTATCTTCCCCTCTCTGTCTTTTATCTTCCTCTCTCTGTCTGCTTTCTTGATTTTTTTCTTACTACCTCTTTCTGGCACTACTTCTTTTTCTCTTGACTTTCTTCTTATTCTTCTCTTTGACGTGAAAGCTTTCTGCATTTCAGTCTTTCCTTATTTATGATGGTGAGTAAAAGAAGTCGAGAAAACAAGAGTAATGCTCTTGTAAAATCCCAGACAGATTTCTATCCGTCTTGTCTCTCCCAGTATCTCTTCTTCTGTATTCTATCTCTCTCTATTTCTCTCTTTTTCTAGCGCTTCCTATATTTTTTCTCCTTCCGCATTCTATTTCTCTCTCTATTATTTCTTCATCTATCACTCGTTTTCTAGTCTATTTCACTTTCACTGTCTATTACTCTTTATTTCTATATTTTGCTCTCTCTCTCTTTTCTCTTTCATTCTCTTGTTACACTCTCTCTTTCTTTTCTTTTTCAAATGTTTCTGCATCTCACCTTCAACATCGTTCGCTCTTTCTCTTTTTCTCTATTTTTTTTTTTTTTTTTATCTTTTCGCAATTCATACGATCTCTTTCTCCTTGCCTCTCTGTTTATCTCCCTACGTGTTCCTCAATTTCATGCCTAATGCTCTCACTTTTCTCTCTTCCTTTCTCTGTTAATCTTTTTACTCTCTTATCTTTCTCTCTTTATCTTCAAGTTTTTCTCCTCTTTCTCTCATTCTCCCCATGTTAATCTCTTTCCTTTTCTCTCTCTCTTTCTCAATATAAATCTCTTTCTTTCGCTTTCTCTCTCTCTCTCTCAATACAAATCTCTCGCCCTCTTTTCTTTCCCATTCAACAAATCACAGACAATCCTCTGCGAGACAAGAGACATGTAAATTCTTCATCATTTCAATTCAGTGGGGACTTTCCAGGACGTCTTAGCCGGCATTAATGTTGATAAACGACAGAATGGATGTCGGAGATGGAGAGGAGCTGAGGGGGGAGGGGAGGAGGAGGAGGAGATGGAGGGGAGGAGGAGGAGAATGAAGAGGAGGATGAGGAGGAGAAGAAGAGGGGGAGGAGGACGAGGAGAAGAAGGAGGAGGTAGAGAAGGAGGAGAAAGAGAAGGAGGGGGCGGGGAAAGTGAAAAGAACAAGAAGGATGACATAGAGAAGGAGTGACTTACATATATTCAGATATACAGGGTGTATGAAAAAAAAGGAGCCAGTCAAAATATCTCGTCTATGGAAGCGATTTTCAGAAAATCCTGAAACATGTGTCTCATTATATGGAGGGGGAAACTTTTTCAGGGGGTTTAATTTTTCATACTATTAACAGGGGCGGCCCCAGGGGGTCAACTTTGGAATTTTAAATGGAACCACCCTATTTGTAATACATTTCTGAAAAGTAGTTGTCATTAAAAGTATTTTAAAACTATTTTGAGATTTTTGATCAAAACAGGGCCAGAGATATCGTACATTAAAAGAAAGAAATTGTATTTTGTAAAAAATAGTTTTTCAATTGAAATAATGAAACTTTCCTGCCTTTTCGATACCATTAGCTTTACCAGGGAAGATTTCAAGGGGTCAACTTTTTTTATTTTGTAAAAACCATCCTTTTTCGAGTATAATTTGTGAGAAATAAATGCAATGATTCATGTTGTTCAATGTAAAATAAAACAGGGCCCGATTTACTTCAAATTAATGTGAAAAAATCCAAAACCCGCGTGCAGTACTAGTCTCCGGCCCTGTATTCAAGGGTACCTTAAATTTAGATTAAACAACAACACTCGGTGCATTTATTTAGCACAGACTATACTAAAAATAGAATAGTTTTTATACAATTAAAAAAAAAGACCCCTTGACACCTTCCCTGGTAAAGCTAATGATATAAAAAAGGCATGAAAATTTAATTCTTTCAAATAGAAAGACATGTGTTTAACATTTTTTTAAAAAATTACCATTAATTACTTATAAAAAATAACTGTAACCTGTGAAATGAAATGTACGATATCTCCGGCCGTGTTTTGATTAAAAATCTCAAAATAGTTTAAAATACTTTTAATGTCAACTACTTTTCAGAAATGTATTACAAATAGGGTGGTTCCATTGAAGATTCCAAAGTTGACCACCCTGGGGCCGCCCCTGTTAATAGTATGAAAAATTAAACCCCCTGAAAAAGTTTCCCCCTCCATATAATGAGACACATGTTTCAGGATTTTCTGAGAATCGCTTCCATAGACGAGATATTTTGACTGGCTCCTTTTTTTTCATACACCCTGTATGTAAGTCACCGTGGCCGAGTGGTGTAGCGTACTAGGCTTGTACGCACAGTGACCTAGGTTCGAATCCCAGCTAGGTTCAAGTTTTTCTGCTCTGTACTTTGGATACCCGGGGTCCAATGATGCCTCGTGAGGAAAATATAGTAGTTACTTATATGAGTAACAACCAGTGGCGGCATTACCAAAGTATATAGAAAATAAGAGAGAGAGAGAGAAAGTATAAAAAAATACAAGAAATGTAGTTAATAGACGACAGAAAACCAAAGTTGCTCTGAATATTATGAAACGTCCTACAATACTTCCGATTTCTAATATTTTTTTCTTTAACTCGTATTTTTTTTTTTAATTATTTGAATGTAATCAATTAATTTTCTATGTTTCAGGAATCCGTGAGAGGCATCAGACAACGTTGCAAATGAAATAGCTGGAGGCACTAAGGACAAGTTGACAACACTGCCATAGTTTTTAAAATAAAGTAGATTGAGTTCCACATTATACATCCGAGAAGGAAAGTAAAAAAGGGAACTATTGATAACTTAGCAACCTAAATAGCGAACCCTGGTTGTTTCAAATAGTTTTTCTTCTATGAGAAAGAAATCGTCAAAAATTAATCTTTTGTAGAACAAAGCTCTCTCGTAAAAAAAACGAAATTTGCAGAGGGAGAATTTCAATATCTGCTCTTGAACCAAATAAACCCAGAAGACATTGACTGTCACAGGGATTTGACCCACCGTTGGAATTACCATTTACTTGAAGGTGGACTTGTGAATTGTTTTAAAACACCAGAGGTCAGCTTATGGTAGTGAAAAAACGACAAAAATACACTAGAGTAAGCTTTAGTAGTTTGAAAAGAGGCCGCCATATTCTGCCACTCAATACAGTTCCTACATAGAAAAAATACCAACTGTCATTCTCATGTATTAAATAAATTAAATTTCACCAAAAAACAAAACATCATAATTTAACATCCGGTTTGAACAGACAAATCACTCAATAAACAACCATTTTGGGCTCATATTTAATCGAATTTCAACGAACAGACCAAGCATTCCCAAAACAACCCTTGATTGGCAGAAATAGTAAACAAGTAGACTGTGATTGGCAGAGCAGGCGGAAATAATAAACAAACCACGCCCACAGTCGCTTCCACATGGAGTTCGTCCGACCCTCCAAGTTCCCCAGCCTAAGCCCCTCCCTCCTCTGTCTCCTGCTGTTCCTCCCCTGCGCCATCTTGCAGAGCATCCAGCAGAGTTGCCCCGCCCACAACGAGATCTCCCCCTGCCAGTGCAGCGTGAAGAAGAACGGGCTGGACATCCTGTGTGAGTTCACGGACAATCAGAAGATCCAGCACACGATGACCACCCTCAAGTCTAAGTCGGGGCTCATCATCTTCTATCTCAAGCTGCGTCACAACAACCTACCCAAACTGACCGGGTTCATCTTCTTCGGACTGGACATTCGACATCTGACCATCCACAACAGCAGCTTGGCTGTGGTCGAGGAGTCTTCCCTCAGCTCCATAGGTGAGTCATTCTTACTTACCTATTTATTTATTTTTATTTATTTAGAAACTCTTTATTAGTAGGTAGAATATACATACAGACAAATAATAGTAAAAATTAAATATAAAAATTGACAATATTTATAATATAATAATATATACAAGAAAAGAAAATGAACAAAATATATAGATATGTCCTAACTAAAGGGCGGGGTTATTGCCTATGGCAATCTCTTCCACCCAACCCTTTACTTACTGGTCATTTATAATAATAATAATATCGCCTTATTTTACCGACCTCAGTAGCGTGATCGATAAGGCAGTGGACTAGTAACCTGGAGGTCGGTGGTTCAAGTCCCGGTTTCAGCGTGAATTTAGTTAAGCGAGTTTGAGTAAAATTGATATCACGAAAGTGATGAACACAAATATGATAACTTAATAATAATATCGCCTTATTTATACTGCCGAATTAGGACTATGAAAGTCCCACTATTCCAGCAGTAAGACCAAGACGTATTATATTATGTGGTAAAAATCCCAAAATGGGAGGATAACTTGTCATGTCCCGGCTGGGTTTCGAACCCAAGAACTCTGGAATCTTAGAATTCACAAAGTGCCGCCTTTACCAGACAGACATTTATGGACATGAAAGGAGCCTAGACATTGCATCTGAGCGTACAAAAACTTTCTGTTTATACTGATTAAAATAGAGAGGTAAGTTGATGGCATGGATATTCAAAACTAATACCTGCTGATGAGAGCAAATAAGCTCAAAACAGCTCTCCAGGTATGTTCTGATGTTAATGTACGAGTATATCTAGTACAACTTCTCACTTTTCTGTTTATACTGATCCTGATCTAATCCTCTCACTGTTGTTATATAAGTATTTGTGCCTATCTCACGGACACCCAATTAAAACTCAAGTTGGTATTTAGCCTCAGTAACAGTCCCGGTAGCTCAGTGGTAAAGGCGGCAATCTGTGAATCCAAAGATTCCAGAGATCGCTGGTTCGAAACCCAGCTGGGACATGATAACCCTCCCATTTGGGATTTTTACCACATAATGATGCGTCTTAGGCTTACTGCTGGAATGATGGGGCTTAATAGTCCTAATCGGGCAGTATAAATAAGGCGATATTATTATTATTGTTAACAGCCTGCTTCTTTTTACATAAATGTCTATCTTCAATAATAGGATGCTCATTATTGAAGTTGTAGTTTGGGTCTCAAAATATTTTATTAATCAAAATAATTTTCTTTTTAAAATATTGTTCAAAAAATGGTTGAAAAAATTCGAGTAGGTGTTTCCTACAGATATTGACTTTGGAATTATTGTGTACATAAAAAATGTGTGTATGGAAAGTGAAGAGAAAAAAAAACGCCCCAAGTTCAGAATTATAATTTATTCTATTTTTTTATCGAGATGAAAACTGACATTGGATATTTGGAACCTGCGGCTCACTTAAATTTTGTTGTTCATTATGAATGATCCTTCTTAAAATGAAAAAGAAAAGACCCCCAGGCAATTCACAAAATCTTGTTTCTTTCTCGTAGTTATTATCTATTTTCTATGTGCTCTTTCTTTTTCGTCCTTGTATCTTTTTCGTTTTTTCTCTCTTTCTCTTCTCTTTATTGCTATCTCTGAGGACCAAATTATGAAGCAGGATTTTACTTATTCTAAGTGGACACTATCCCTTGACAAACCTTCTAGTGGAAATTTCCACCAATCACAGGGCACTATAATAGTCAGGTGATCGCCTGAGTCAGTTGATAGTGTCCACTATTCTTTATTCGATCTTATCCTGTTTCATAATTCACATCCTTAATCTCTCACACACACTTTTTCTCTCAATCTCAGAATAATTTCTGTCTCTCAGCATGTATATTCTTTTTCTTCTTTCTCTCTCCCTCTATCTTTCTCTCCCTATTTCCCTCTCTCTCTCCTCTCTCTCCCTCTCTCCTATTGTCTTTATCAATATCTTTATTTTTTTCTATTTCAATCTCTCTCTATTTCTTCCACTCTCTCTCTCTCTCTTTTTCTCTCTCTCTCTCTCTTCTCTCCCTCTCTTTCTTTTTTTTTATAATTTCTCTCTCTCTTTTCTCTCTTTCTTTCTCTTTTTTTCTCTCTCTCTTTCTTTTCTTCCTCTCTCTCTCTTCTCTCCCTCTCTTTCTTTTCTTTATAATTTCTCTCTCTCTATTTCTCTCTTTCTTTCTCTTTTTTCTCTCTCTCTCTTTTCTTCCTCTCTCTCTTTTCTCTCTCTCTCTCTCTTTCTCTCTTTCTCTCTTACACTCTTTTTCTTTCTCTTTTTTCCCTCTCCCCATCGTGCCACCTCGTCCTCCTCTGTTCCTACAAAATAAAAAGCCCTTGAAATCACACCCAGAGCTCCCAGTGTGCTAAGTCTCCAGCAAATATTGTCTTTCCCACACAAGTATTATTCCAGCAGCTCAGGACGCAGGAGTAGAAGTAAAAGAAGATTATTCGGAGGGAAAAGTTCCCACTGAGTGCAACATTTTGTTTCGAAACATCTCGCAACATCGAAAGTCAGAGAGAGAGAGAGAGGGAGAGAGAGAGAGAGAGAGAGAGAAAGAGAGAGAGAGAAAGAGAAAAAGAAAAATAGAGAGAGATTTGTATTTGATTTACTCCTTATTTATTACAATAGAAATTCACATAATATGACACCTCCTAAGATAATTCTACCTTATTGTAGATATTGTCAACCATATTGTGGAGGAGGGCTGCTTTCATTTGAAGTGATGAAAGTAGAAGATATGATAAATCAGATTTTAAATAGAACATATTTTTTTTAAAGATTGTAGAGAGAGAAAGTTAGAGAGAGAGAGAAAGTCAGAGAGAGAGAGAGAGAGAGAGAAAGAGAAAGTCAGAGAGAAATAGAGAGTGAGGAGAAACCCCTTTACGTGATTTAGGAGATGTAAATATGAAGAACAGGAAGGACTTTTTTGAGAAAATAAATAAGGAAATGAGAATACAGTCAAAAATGGTGTTTGTGCATGTTTTATGTTTTTATATACAGGGCTTCCATAGAGTTTCACCCAAGCCTGGGTTTCTCGAAGACAACTCAAAATATCACAAAACGCAAAAAGAGATAGAGAGACAGAGAAAGAGAGAGCGAGCGGAATAGAGAGAGAGAGAGAGAGAGGGAGAGAGAGGGAGAGAGAGAGAGAGAGAGGGAGAGAGAGAGAGAGAGAGAGATGGCAAATAACGAAGACAGATTATGTTGAATGTATGTTTTATTACACATGATTGTCCTTGTATGTTGAACCGTTAGAGGAAAACTCTTCAATCCCATTTACGGAAATAGGACAAGGAAAGCAACAGGATAAATGAGCGCACGAATAGCTCAGTGGTTAAGCACTCGCTTGCCATGCGGAAGGTCCCGGGTTCGAACCCCCGCGCCGACAGAAATTTGTGTTCTAAATTTGGTTACAGTTGTTTGTAAGGGATACCTTCCGGTGCGCTCGTGTTGACCCAGCACCTGAATGGGAAGTATTGTGTCATTTCTCGCCCATCAGAGGGGAGACATACTACGAGATGCGTAAGCTACAACACAGACCACAAGCGTCTACAGTAGCTCCTGTTTCAAGCCTACAAAATCAAAAAGGCTGTGAGACACTCATCTTTTTTTTAAATATACATACGTATCCTAAAAAAGGGACGGATTTTTTTTTTAACCAGATTTACTAAAATAAAGGATAATAATTTAGAAATGTCTAGGATGATAAGGTGGTTAAAAAAGATACAATGTACAGGGTGTCCCATGTCCCATATACAGTTTCCGGGACTCACTATATTGGAGTATAAGTTTTTTTTTTGTTTGAAAGTCATCATATTTGTGTTAATCACTTTCGTGATATCACAACTAGTCAAACTAGCTTTACGAAATCTACGCTGAATACGGGACTTGTACCACCGACCTCCAGGTTATAAGTCCACTGCCTTATCGATGAAAATGCTGAGGTAGGTTGGTGTATGGTAAAAATTCTTCTACCGAACCCTCACTAAGAAGAAATCGTGCAACTTCTTTTTTCCTTAATGGAATTACTGACTTACGAGTTAGGGCAGTGGTTCCCAACTGGTGGGTCGCGAGAAGGTTTCAAGTGGGTCGCCAGAAGGTTTCATGGGTCTTCGCAAGGTCTTGGTTCTTAGGTAGAGAAAATTCGACAACCTATATGTGTGAACACGGTTTCTCCTCTTTACTCACCCTGAAATTTAAGCAAAGGAACCGACTGGACGCCACCAGTGATATGCGTGTATCATTGAGTAAAAATATACAACCTCAAATCAATGAGCTTGTGAAGGCCAGTCGGCCAAATGTGTCCCATTGAAAGACTCCACCAGCCTACTTTTTTAAAAATTATTTTACGTTATTTACTTTTTAATAACTCATTATCCTTCTTGAGAAAAATTTGCCAAGGGCGGGAATCAAACCCGCAACCTCGGGGTTCAAAGTCAGGAGTGCTACCTCTGAGCCACCAGCCCACTTTTTTTTCCGTTTTTTCCTAATTTTATTAATTAATTGAATGTTTAACAATTAATAAATTTTATTGTTTGCCTCTTAATAAAATGATTAATCATTTGTTGTTTTTTCTCAAAACTAATACCTTTTAGAATTTTAGATTAAGAAAGATTGAAAAAAGAAACTACGAAAGAGGAAGGGGTGAAGACACATTTGGTGGGTCGCGGGTCTCAGAAATTTAAAAAAGTGGGTCGCATTGGAAGTTGAGTTGGGAAACACTGGGTTAGGGGATGCGCCACGTTCACTGAATACATTGCATTGCGCATTGCATAACTAAAAGTTACAAGGCGCGCATAAAAAAATCCTCAAAATTTAAATCTTTTCATCAAGAAATCAAGCTTTACAAGAACAACAAAATAGACTGTGTAACTCATGATACAAGAAAGCTTTGAAAAATACAAGAGAAAAAAACAACGAACAACCTATACAAGTTACGAACAACTAGCTAAAACCCTGTACTTTTTCGCCGTTGATCTTTTTGTCCGTGGCTGATCTATAGATAATATTATGTAAATATATATAATTATATATTATATTACATATAAAATTACCAAGAGAAGACTTTTTACAAGTGTAACAAAAGTGGAAGTCATTTGGTTCAGCCATTCTGCAGTTCTGTTGATTATAAATGAGTGAATGTATATTTTGTAAATGGATTTAATATTAAGATTTACATACCCTTAAAAGCACGCAGTACTGAACAAGTTCCATTAACTAAACTTCTGTTTTGCATATTTTACTGAAGAGATGGATAAATATGTATACGACTTTATCTTTTTATATCCTCTAGAGGAGATAAAGATACTTCAAGGACATGTCCATGTGTTTGTAAGCATGTACAGGGTGGAAAATACAATTTCTAAAATAAGTAGACACTAGGTACCTACTTATCACATTATTATATTTAAAGTTATCATATCACTTTCGTGATATCACAACTACTCAAACTTGCTGTACTTAATCTACGCTGAAACTGGGACTTGAACGAATGACCTCCAGGTTACAAGTCCAGAAAAAATTCTGCGGGCAACAAAAAGTTTCTTAGAAAATTCTGTCCAACCCGGGATCAAACTCAGGATATCTGGACCACGGGCAGCAGTCACATCACGGAAAATGTTTTGTAATCGAACTGCAAATGACCCAAAACTATTCTGCTACTGGTCATT
This sequence comes from Bactericera cockerelli, assembly GCA_024516035.1. Classification (NCBI taxonomy): domain Eukaryota; kingdom Metazoa; phylum Arthropoda; class Insecta; order Hemiptera; family Triozidae; genus Bactericera; species Bactericera cockerelli. Next base: position 6,913,799 of record CM044963.1, on the reverse strand, counting down.
TCTCACACCAAAGCAGCTTTTACAAGGTATATAGAATAGAATATACCTTGTTCATACTGCCGAGGCCATTAGTTAATATTACCTCAATAAATATAGAAGGTTTATCATGTGATAAAGAAACTTTATTAGAAAATCTATGTAAAACTAAAGAAACTGATGTACTTATTTTACAAGAAACCCATAGAGATGAAACTAGTCATAGACCAAAGGTTAATAATATGAAACTAGTACTTGAACATTGTCATAAAAAATATGGAAGCGCAATATTTGTCAAAGGTGATGTTATGGTAATTTCTACTGCTAAAACTAATGTCAATAATATTGAGATCTTAACTATTGAGCTAGAATCACTAACAATTACATCCATTTACAAACCACCCAACAGTAATTTCAGTTTCACAGAACCTAATAATTTTAGAAATAAAGATAAACAGATTGTCATTGGAGATTTCAATTGTCATAGTGTAAGCTGGGGGTACAGTCAATCAGATGAAAATGGTGAAGCACTTGAGAACTGGGCAGATCAGAATAACCTAAAACTAGTACACGACCCTAAGTTACCATGTTCCTTCAATAGTGGTAGATGGAGGAGAGGTTCAAACCCCGATAACATTTTTGTTAGCTGTACATTAGCTCCTCAAGCATTAAAAACTGTAGACGATCCAATACCACATACACAACATCGACCTATAAACTGTCTGATAACATCCATCATTGCAATTGAGAAACATCCATTTGTGAGGCGTTTTAACTTTAAAAAAGCCAATTGGGAAAACTTTGCCAAAGAACTGGATGATAAAATACAATCTCTGCAACCTGTTGTTGAATCATATGATATGTTTGTCGAAATTGTGAAGAAAACATCTAGAAGGCATATCCCAAGGGGCTGTCGTACGGAATATGTTGTTGGTCTGGACGGAACATCCAAGAACTTTTTAGAAAATTATCATGCCTTGTATGAAATCGATCCTTTTTCCGAAGATACCATTCGAGCTGGTGAAAAACTGGTGAACTGTCTAGCAACAAAAAGGAAAGAAAAATGGTGTGATGTATTAAACAACCTTGATATGAAGCAGAATAGTAGAAAAGCTTGGAAAGTTGTAAAAAGATTGTGCAATGACCCTACCAAACCAGTTACAATCCAGACTGACATCACAGCTAATCAAATAGCCCACCAGCTTTTGTTGAACGGACGAAGTGGAACTAAAAACAAGAAATTGAAAATACAACGTGACCTACTATCAGAGAACAATATGATTGAGGAACCTTTCACACTGGAAGAGCTAAACCTAGCCATTAAAATAATGAAAATTAATAAAGCTGAAGGAATTGATAACATACGAACAGAGCAAATCAAGCAATTCGGTCCTATCGCACTACAATGGATTCTACAGCTCATGAATGATTGTATCCAAACCACAAAAATTCCCAAGATGTGGAGGAAAGCTCATGTGGTAGCGCTCTTGAAACCTGGTAAAGAGCCCCATGATGTAAAAAGTTATCGTCCTGTCTCTCTACTTTGTCACTTGTTTAAACTTCTAGAACGCATGATACTAATTATTTGTTATTATGTTCATATTAGAAATCCAAAATGTTAGGTATATGTAATATTATATGTAATATTATTAGGTATAAAAAAAAAAAAAAAAAAAAAAAAAAAAATTAAAAGAATCCTAGTTTTATATAATATTACATATACGCATGATACTAAACAGAATTGTTGATTTTGTTGATGAAAAGTTGACACCTGATCAGGCTGGTTTTCGACCTGGGAAATCCTGCTGTGGGCAAATCTTAAATTTAACTCAGTTCATAGAGGAAGGTTATGAGAAGAACCAAATTACTGGAGTAGTCTTCATCGATTTAACTGCAGCGTATGATACTGTCAATCACAACCGTTTAATCTATAAAATATATCAAACAACCAAAGATTACAAATTGACAAGGTTTATTGAGTGTATCATGCAAAATAGACGATTCTATGTGTCTTTTCAAGACAAAAAAAGCCGATGGAGATTACAAAAGAATGGTTTAGCCCAAGGGAGCGTACTTGCACCTATCCTCTACAATATCTACAGCAACGATCAACCAGTTGTAAATAACACCAGACAGTTTAGATATGCTGATGACTCGGCAGTAGCAACTCAAGATGACACCTTTGAAGAAGTCTCAAACACTCTTAGCACATCATTAAAAACGTTGTCTACCTACTTCTATGATAACCACCTGCAACCCAATCCTAAGAAGACTCAGGTGTGTGCCTTTCACTTAAAAATAGAGAGGCAAAACGTGAACTTGACATAGTTTGGCAAGGAGAAAAACTTGAGCATACTATAACACCTAAATATCTTGGAGTGAAACTTGATAGATCACTGACATTTAAAGAACATTGTCTCAATACAAAAAAGAAGGTGTCAATACGGAACAACATCATCCGGAAGTTAACTGGTACTGCATGGGGAGCTGATCCAAACGTATTAAGAACATCATCTCTTGCTCTTTGTTTCTCTGCTGCAGAATATGCTGCTCCAGTTTGGAAGAACTCTGCACACGCCAAACATGTTGATATTTCTGTCAATGATTCAGTCCGTATTATCTCTGGATGTCTGAAACCAACACCATTAGACAAGATCTATCCAATTGTGGGTATTGCACCTCCATATATTAGACGTAAAGTAGCAGCTGAAGTGGAGAAAACCAAACAAGTCAATGATTCAAGACACCCTTTGTTTGACCATCCACCACATCCAAGACGCCTGAAATCAAGAAATAGTTTCCTTGTCTCTAGCCAAGAGATTGAAATATCACCTGAGATAAGACGATTACAACTGTGGGAAATTGCTACACCACAGTCCTCCATTGAACCCATTTCGACCTGGGAAATCCTGCTGTGGGCAAATCTTAAATTTAACTCAGTTCATAGAGGAAGGTTATGAGAAGAACCAAATTACTGGAGTAGTCTTCATCGATTTAACTGCAGCGTATGATACTGTCAATCACAACCGTTTAATCTATAAAATATATCAAACAACCAAAGATTACAAATTGACAAGGTTTATTGAGTGTATCATGCAAAATAGACGATTCTATGTGTCTTTTCAAGACAAAAAAAGCCGATGGAGATTACAAAAGAATGGTTTAGCCCAAGGGAGCGTACTTGCACCTATCCTCTACAATATCTACAGCAACGATCAACCAGTTGTAAATAACACCAGACAGTTTAGATATGCTGATGACTCGGCAGTAGCAACTCAAGATGACACCTTTGAAGAAGTCTCAAACACTCTTAGCACATCATTAAAAACGTTGTCTACCTACTTCTATGATAACCACCTGCAACCCAATCCTAAGAAGACTCAGGTGTGTGCCTTTCACTTAAAAAATAGAGAGGCAAAACGTCAACTTGACATAGTTTGGCAAGGAGAAAAACTTGAGCATACTATAACACCTAAATATCTTGGAGTGAAACTTGATAGATCACTGACATTTAAAGAACATTGTCTCAATACAAAAAAGAAGGTGTCAACACGGAACAACATCATCCGGAAGTTAACTGGTACTGCATGGGGAGCTGATCCAAACGTATTAAGAACATCATCTCTTGCTCTTTGTTTCTCTGCTGCAGAATATGCTGCTCCAGTTTGGAAGAACTCTGCACACGCCAAACATGTTGATATTTCTGTCAATGATTCAGTCCGTATTATCTCTGGATGTCTGAAACCAACACCATTAGACAAGATCTATCCAATTGTGGGTATTGCACCTCCATATATTAGACGTAAAGTAGCAGCTGAAGTGGAGAAAACCAAACAAGTCAATGATTCAAGACACCCTTTGTTTGACCATCCACCACATCCAAGACGCCTGAAATCAAGAAATAGTTTCCTTGTCTCTAGCCAAGAGATTGAAATATCACCTGAGATAAGACGATTACAACTGTGGGAAATTGCTACACCACAGTCCTCCATTGAACTCAAAGAAGAAATATCTAAGGGAGCAAATTTACCCTTTCCAACGTGGAAATGTTTAAATCGATTACGTACAGGTGTTGGAAGATGTGCGTACAACATGGTCAGATGGAAGATCTCTGAGGATGATAGATGTGATTGTGGAAACATCCAGACGATGTCCCATCTACTAGAATGCCCCAACTTACCAGTCACATGCACTCAACATGATCTAGCAGTTGCAAGCGAACCTGCGGTGCAAGTAGCGTCTTTCTGGGAAGAAGTTATTTGACAATTTCTTCATAACACGGACACGAAAAGTAAAGTAAAGTATACTGCCGAGGTAAGACTGAAAAGTCCCTTTGCTCCAGCAGTCAAACGGGTCTTATATATTTTTTTTAGGATATATAGGGTACCTTTTTAGAATATATTATGTAATTTAGGAAATACTTTTGTATTTTCACTATATTAATTTTATTATGATTCAGTGAAGTATATTCTTGAGGGACCCATGTGTTGTTAGGAGAGACTCATCCGTAAGTAATTTAAATTCATACAAATTTTAGAGAGTAACTCGAAAGTTTTTTTTTATTGATTTTGACTGTAGAAGGGTTCAAAAACATTCATTTCGTAATGTAATAAACTCTTTACTTCTCCCTTTTCTTTTCTCTCTATTTCTTTCTCTCCCTCTCTTTATTCTCCTCTCTTTCTCTATCTCTCTCCCTCTCTTTCTCTCTTTCCCTGCTCTCTCTCTCTTTCTTTCTTTTTCCTTCTTTCACTCCTCCTAATCTTCTGATGACCTATCTCTGGTGTTATTCACTTCTTGTCTTTTTTTTAACTCTTCTCTCTCTCTCTCTATTTCCTATTTTCCTCTCCATTTATGCCCATCTCTTCATCTCCCTCTCTCTCTATATCTCTATCTCTTTCTCTCTCCATCTTCCTTGTCTTTCCTTTTTTCTCTCCTCCTAATCTTCTGATAACCTCTCTCCGGTGTTTATCCATTTCTCATTCCTGTCTTTGTATTCCCCTGCCTTTCCCTCCTCTTCTCTCTCTCTGTCTTTTCCTTCCCTTCTCTGTATTTTTCGTAAAGAAAAATATCAAATTTCTTATTTCTCTCTCTCTCTCTCTCTCTCTCTCTCTCTCTCTCTCTCTCTCGCCTTCTCCTCGACCTATCTCCCGAGACCGAACAACCTTTTGTGCGAATCCAAATTTATGATGATATACAGGGGGGCTGTGAATTTGGACGTGCACTGTTTTTCCGGCCCTTCCCAGATTACCCAGGCTGGATGAGGTTGATGTAGGTAGCTGACACGATTCCAAGCGAATGGAGGGTGGGATTCGAACCAACTAGTCATTACGCTACCTGGATTACCAAACTAGGACCTTAACTACTTGACTACCGAAGGTTTGATAAAGATAAGGTTAATGTAGGTAGCACGATTCCTAGCGAATGGAGGTAATCCCCGTCCTGACTATCTCAAATCAGGACGTAAACCAAGTATAAAAATAATAATAAAAATCTTTTTATTTGTTTTCATATACATTTGCATTCCCATTACATCTCCATGAAGTATAGAAACCAAGTTTAGTATAGAATCAATGGACATCGGATCTGGGCGTCCATATAATCCTCTCACCACCGTGATATAGGTATCAAGGTATCTGTGCCTATCTCAATATCTCATAGACACGAAATTATTATTAGTATTTTTACTGTTTTTGTAATCACCATAGCTGAGTAGAGGTACACACAAGGCTTGCTCGCACGCTGACGTGGGTTCGAATTCCGGCTAGCTGGAAAAATGTCCCTGTACGATGGTCTAGTTATACCTCGTGAGGAAAACTGAGTCGTCAGACTGGACATATATGAGTAACGTCCAGTGCCAGCATTCCTCTTTCACTTTACCTTTTTCTAAACGTACTAAAGGTTGGTATCGGTCAAACTTTTCCTCATGCTTGAGGTTGTTTGGTTCTGGCACCCAATGAAATAGGGAATTTCACGGCTGGATGCCCTTCCTAATGCCAGTCTTACCTCATGAGGAAAAATCATTATCGGTTCCCCTCAAATTTCATTTTTCTCTTGGTTCATTGGGTTCACTCTTTCTCAGCCACCGTGTTGCTAGCAGGTAGCAGCTAGCCGGGCTTTCGATAAATTGTGTTCAATTTGCAGTCGAAAAACTCAATTCGATTTCCAACCATTATTGAATCAAGACCAAAAGGGACCCGCGTGAGAAATAAGGCCGGCGAGAGAGAGAGATAGAGAGAGAGAGAGAGAGAGGTGAGAGAGAGAGAGAGAGAGAGAGAAAGAGAGAGCGAAAAAGAGAAGATATATGTTTATCCGTTGGGGGAGGGAGAGAATAGATAGGTTTGGCCTTAGTGAGAAAAAGAGGGAGATAGATGTAAATGGTTATTGATGGTAAACGGGGTTATTTTGGGGGGGAAGCGTTGGGGTAAGAAGGGTGTTCCTAAGACATAGAGGTGTGAAATAGGGATTTCCCTGTGATAAGCAAGGGGGGGGGGTCCCTAGTGAGAACAAAAGATGGGAAAGGAAAATATATTAGGTTATCGGATGCGTATTAGGGGTAGGTGGAGGTGGAATTGTGAGGGATGGGAGGTAATATCAGGTTATTGGGAGTGTCGGGTATGAATTGAGAGGGGTAGGGATGGGTTGCGGGTGGGGGTATAATATCAGGTTATCGGATTTAAGAAGAAGGCGGCCACCTGTAGCCCCGACATGAATGAGAAAGATGTTATCTCTGTGACCACTTGAGAAGTAGAAGGAGGTAGAGGAAATGGGGGAGAGGAGAAATGGGGGCAATAGAGGAGAATGTGCAGAAGATGAATGCAAAGTGAGGTTTGAGATACAGTGAAACCTCCTGGCTGTGAGAATATGAAAAATCTGGATATAAATGAATAATTTTACTGTCGATAGCCATCCAGAGAGGCAATGCGGCCAGCATGCTGGGCAGTCTGCCACAGAATAGTGGACTGGAAGAGATATTTCTTTTGTAATATTATATAATGATAACGCCAGCCTCCGTGGCGTAATGATTGTGACTACTGCCCGTAGTCCAGAGTTCCCCAGTTCAACTCCCGGCTGGGGCAGACTTTTCGAAGAAAATTCTGTTCCATCCAAACACGTGAGGCTGGCATTTCCGGCCCTACCCAGGCTGGGTGAGGTTAATGTGGGTAGTTGGTACGATTCCCAGCGAATGGAGGGTAAAACCCCCGTCCTAATCCAGGACGTTAAATCAAACAGAATCGTTGGCGTTAGGAAGGGCATCCAGCCATAAAAAAACGTGCTCCACCCTACCAACCTCAACCATGAGGTTGAACAATGCCGACCCCAAAAGCAACATAAGCTAATATGGGATAAAGGCAAGGGAGATATACAGGGTGGGGCAAAAGTCTGGAAACCCCTGAATAACTTTCGAATGGCTTCTTCTTTAAAATTACAATTTTGTAAGGTAAACCGGGCTGATAAGACCTTCTTTTAAAGTTGGGTGGATTTTTGTTACCGGCCCCCATGTCGGGGCCAGGGGGGCCAACTTCATTTTTTTAAATACGAACCCCCACCTTGCGATACATTTTTGGAAAGGTCTTTAAATAAGAAATACATTGGTGCAAATTTTATTTTTTTTAATATTAAATTGTTTGCAAATGGCGTCCAACTTTGTGTATGCAGTAAAGTCTGGAAACCCCTGAATATCTTTTGAAATTTAAAATTGTGTTAATTTAAAGTTGTGCACGGTAAGTCGGGGTAGTTAGACCTTTCCAAAAATGTATCGCAAGGTGGGGTTTCGTATTTAAAAAAATCAAGTTGACCTCCCTGGCCCCGACATGGGGGCCAGTAAAAAAAAATCGGTCCAATTCTAATATAAGGTCTAATTACCAAGGATTACCGTACACAATTTTAAATTTACTGAGAAAGTCCTTTCAAAAGATATTCAGGGGTTTCCAGACTTTACTGCATACACAAAGTTGGACGCCATTTGCAAACAAATAATATTTAAAAAATAAAATTTGCACCAATGTATTTCTTATTTGAAGACCTTTCCAAAAATGTATCGCAAGGTGGGGGTTCGTATTTAAAAAAAATTAGTTGGCCCCCCTGGCCCCGACATGGGGGCCGGTAACAAAAATCGACCCCACTCTAAAAGAAGGTCTTATTAGCCCGGTTTACCGTACAAAATTTTAAGTTTACCGAAGAAGGCATTCGAAAGTTATTCAGGGGTTTCCAGACTTTTGCCCCACCCTGTATATAATAATAATAATAGAAAATCTTATAAGGGCAAAGTTTTATAAGTAAACATATTAAGCCCAGAACATTGATTTTGAATTTTAATTTAAACAATTTTCAGGTTAAATTAACATCTCTTTAACGTTTTAAAGGAATTAAAATCTAATTATAAGAGAAACCTGGATATAAGAGAAAAAAAATCCGGTCCCTTGAGTTATCTTATAACTAGAGTAGACTGTAAGTAGTGTATAATTATGTATATTGTATAAATGTATACATTATATATGTATTGTTATTGTTTATTAGCAAAGACTAGTTTGAATACAAGTTTTCTGTCGACTCTGGGGTTCGTTTTATTTGAACTGTGAGATATAAGTCCTGTTGTCCCAAAATTTTAACGAAGTATCTCTTGATGTATTTCCGCATCACTTGCAAATACATATAAGACTTGTCTGAGAAAATTGAGGAACATCAGAACAATAAAATGAGAGAAACCCCGGAAGTACCTGTACATACCAACATGCGTACATAAGTTACAACAAAAATTGAGTTAGAAAAAGCATTCAACGAATGTGAAAATGAAGAAAGTTGAATTACAAATTACAGTTTTACAAATTACAAATACTTTATTTGTAGTGCCGACGGGGGATTCTAGATTTGCTTCCTACCTGCTGTTCTCCAAGCATACAGGAGCGGAATTTATTACATACGACTCTTATGTAATTTAATACAAGTTTGCATAAGGCACACCCTTTGGGCCCCTCCTGAAGTTTTCGAAACTTTCTTGCAACATGATGCCATTAACTTGCTAACAAAGATTCAGTATGTTTTTACATTTAAAACATATTCCTATAAATATTATACCTAACTTAAAAAAAGATGGGTCTTTTAAGTCAGGTATAATATTTATAGGAATATTTTTTATTTTAAATATTTTTTTTTAGAAATATTTTAAATAGCACTGGTGATCCAGGTAGCATAGGGGTCCGTTGGTTCGAATCCCACCCAGTGCATGAATATTTTGAGCATTAACCTCGCTTGGTTGTTACCTCTCACTAAAGAGTGTTGTTATTATTATTTCCGGAATATCATTTTTTAATTATTATTATTATTATACTGATATTAAAATAAAAAAATATTTCACAATAACCTCTTGCTACACCACAAAGATGGCATACTACTTCCTACAACATTATTTCACACGTTCCACAACGGCCGACACACAAAATCCCAGCCTGGGATTACGAATATGTCTGGGGATTTACGCACAGATTCCTTTCCGCCTGATATCACAGAGCTTTACATACTATGCGGGTATCCTTCCTAATTCTCTCCCATACTGCTTTACTTCCCTTTCTCTCTGACTCTCTTTCTCTCTCTCTCTCTTTACATATTCCCACCTTCCTTCTCTCTCTATCTCTCTCTCTCTCTCTCTCTCTCGACCAAAAGCATGGAGTGTTTCTCATGCTCTTGGTCAATTCTCTTTTCCTCTTCACTTATGTTTCTTTCTCTCTCTCTTTCTCTCGTTCCTTCCATACTCTTCAAATATCTCTATATCCTCTCTTTCTTTCTCTCTGTCTCTCTCTCGACCAAGGGCATTGAGTGCCTCTCGTGCTCTTGGTCAATTCTCTTTTACTCTTCACTTGTGTTTCTTCCTCTCTCTCTCTCTCCTTTCTCTCATACCTTTCAAATATCTCTATGTCTCCTCTCTCTCTCTCTCTCTCTCTCTATCTCTCTCTTCTCACATTTATTCCATCCTCTCTCTCTTCCTCTCTTTCCTTTCTCTCTACATTTCCTGCTCTTCAGAAATATCTCTCTTCTTATTCTCTCTTTCACTTATTCCTTTGTATCTCCCTCTCACACTCTTCGTGCCTTCTCTTTTCCTCTTCACTTGTGTTTCTTCTTCTTCTCTCTGTCTTTCTTTCTTCTCCTTCTCCCATTATTTAGAAGCTTGCGTAAACCTGGAAGATAATATCGGGAAGTATTATTATTGAACAAATAAAAATACCATATTATCCAATTTAATAATAAAAAAAGTCATTCTTACCCTCCCTCTCCGTCTTCTTAAACTTCACTTGTGTTCTTCTCTCTTTCTCCTTCCTTTCATACTCTTCAAATATCTCTCTATCTTGTCTTTCTTTGTCTCTTTCTCTCTCTTCTCACATTTCTTCCTTATACTTTCTACATTTCCTGCTCTTCAGAAATCTCTTTCTCTTCCTCTATTTCTCTCTCTCTCTTGTTCCCTTATCTTTCTCTCTTTACTTCTATTCCTCTCTCTCCCTCCCTCACTCCCTCCCTACCCCAGCCTCATGCCCCAACCTCCCCTTACTCTATTCCCCCATGCTTATTTTTCTGTCAAAACTTTCCACGCGTCCTATTTGTCATCCACTATCTACACGGCCCAAAATTTTGTATTATGTACAGGGTGACCAAATTTAATTTTTAGAAAATTTCAGAATCAACTCCAGGAAAAATTCTAAGACTAAAATAATCTTTTTTTTTCTTTGAGAAAGAGATAGGGAAAAAATCTTTTAAAGACAACCGGAAAACATGGGGAGTGAGATTTCCACCCACTAAAAAACCTATCCCTCTCATTTATAGACAGTGCATCCGGAACCGTTACTAAAATAATCTTATATAGGTAATTTTTCGGAAAATCCACACGAATAAAAAGTCTTCATCTGCAAAAAACTTGAACTCGCTAAAAAGGGAGTAAAAAATGTTTCTCATGTCCTTTGTGTATTATGTACCGACCTCAGTAGCTTGATCGATAAGGCAGCGGACTTGTAACCTGGAGGTCGGTGGTTCAAGTCCCGGTTTCAGCGTAGATTGAGTAGAGCGAGTTTGCGAGTAGTTGTGATAATATCACAAAAGTGATTAACACAAATATGATGACTTGTTTTCCTTTATGTATTACGATTATTAGGTCAATTTCCCATTATATTGTGTACCTATGCTCTCCATTCTAAAATTATGATTTGGGATTCAAAGGGACAAGAAAAGAAAGCAGAATATAACGATTGATCCAACCCCTTAAAAGTACAACAGATACTTCAAGGGATTTTTAATGTAAAAACTGTGATGTGAACTTAAATAAATTCCTTCCTTTACTACTGTATGCCACCTACCCTCTGGGATTACTCAGGCCTGGAGTATATCAGGCTGAGTGGTAATAGGAAAGAGAGGAAGAGACATGTGAATATGACATATTATGTTCTTAATCAAGTTTTGGAAAGGAATTTTGAAGCAAAATATCCGAAACAAAAAAAGGGAAGGGAAGGGAGAGTGAGAGAGAAAGAGTGAGGGAGGGAGAGAGAAAGATATAGAGAGAGAGGGTTATAGAGAAAGATAGAGGGAGAGAAAGTGAGTGCGAGAGAGAGAGAAGTGAGTGAGATAGAGAGAGAGAGAGAGAGAAGATAGAGAGAGAGAGAGTGAGTGAGTGAGAGAGAGGGAGAGAGAGAGAGGGAAAGAGAGAGAGAAAGAGAGATAGAGGGAGAGAGAGAGAAAGAGAGAGGGAGAGAGAGAATAAAATAGAGGGAGAGTGAGTGCGAGAGAGTGAGAGGGAGATAGAGGGAGAAAAAGTGAGAGAGAGAGTGAAAGAGAGAGAGAGAGAGAGAAAGATAGGGAAAGTGAGGGAGAGAGAGATAGGGAGAGAGATAGAGATTCAGAAAGCAGGGAGGCTTAAAACTCAAAAGAGAAAATTAAAATAAATATTTTAATTATGCAACCTACTTTTAATTATGCAACTTACTGCTAATGTTGATATTACACCATCCTGTTTATCGCTCATGAAAGGCTCACAATAACATGATATGTATATTTCATTGTGCGGGGAGAAGTACCATTTGCCAATTTAAATATCAAATCAAATTTAAATTGGACATGCGGATCATACCTAATACGCTAATTGCTATTCTCGGTAGCACTTGCCAGTTCTGTGGAGACAAAATCAAGAGATTGATTGGATGCCCCCGGCCATGAATTTTATACCACAGAAGATGTATCCGACCTCAATATAGCCTAATCGATAAGGCGGCTGACTTGCAACCTGGAGGTCGGTGGTTCAAGTCCCGGTTTCAGCGTGGATTTAGTAGAGCGAGTTTGAGTAGTTGTCACATCACGTAGGTGATTAACATAAATATGATAACTTCATCTTTTTCTACAGATTGTATATACATATTCACAGCAATGACATTTTCTCGTATATAACACACAAATAATGTATATAATACACGAATAACGTATATAACACACGAATAAAGTATATAACACTCTTTCTTGACCTTAGCAAAGAGGCGATCGTAAGGGTTGGATGCCGGAAATTGTCAGTAGGTCATTTATTATTTTGCTGTCAATTAAAGAGTCTCATTATTTAATTATTATGAACATTTTGACAGCATAAAAAAGTTATATTCTTCACTGACTCTCTCCCTCTCTTTCTCTCTCTTTTTTTTCTCTCCCTCTCTATTTCTCTCTCTCTCTCACTCTCTCTCTCCCTTCATCTCTCTCCCCTCTATTATTCTTATTCCTGTGTACTTTTTTCTTTTTTAAAGATATAAATGGAGGATTTAGTTACACAAATTTCCGAGTCAAAACCAGGATGAAAGTTCCAACTGAGATGTAGATGAGAAAAGTGAGAAAGTCGAGAATTATGATAATTTTTTTCAACTTTCTTCTGAACTTTTCCAGCAGAGGGAGGAAAGAAGAGAAAGCTAAAAAAAAAGACAAGACTTTAGAGCAAACTTGTTTTTTAATGTTTCTATCTTTTTTTTTTTTTTTTTTTCTTCTTTTTTTGTGTTTTTGATGTTTCTAATTTTTTTTAAGGTGATTTATACCTGTGCATAGGTACATATTATGTATACTACCTAACATAACTTTTTTTAAATAGGAAGAATGAAAGTTGAAGGAGAGAAAAAAATTGACAGCAGTTTGTAAGATAATCCTTAATTCATGATAAATAAAAACCTGTTTAATATCATTTTTTGTTATTGTTGTTGTTGCAAAGCTTTCCTAACATTGAAATCATTCAAGTCGGGTCTTTTACTTTCCATTAGCAAGACGCTTTCAGATCTGATAACCTCAGTATTACCCAGCCTGGGTGCGGCTGGGAAAAGCCAGCATCACAGGGATTCGATTTTGAGGTGTCACCCACCATGTCCTACCCTCGCTGGAAGTTGCTTAACTTCAGTGCTGTGACGAGAACTAGTGTATTGAACGTACCATTGACAATTGCCAATATATCAAGTTTAATATTTTTTTTCAGAATAACAGTTAATTTTTTTTTTACAAAAAAGAACACAACACTTCCGATTTCTAATATACATATATTAGAAATTATCTGCAACTACAAAAAAAATGCTGGCATTCCGGCCGAATCCAGGCTGGGTGAGGTTAATGTGGGTATTAGGTTTGTGAGTTTCCTGCGAATGGAGGGTAACACACCCGTCGGTATATTTGACCATGCAGTTGAATGTGAGTTGTGACGCACACTGCGGCCGCAGGGCCGCAAAAGTCGGCCGCATCGCCGTTCTTTTTGATTAGTTTAAGATACAAAAAAAGTTGAGGAACAACATTTTCTGACAATAAAAAAAAAAATAAAAGGGGTTTACTCTGATCTTTTTTTCGATATCTTGAACTTTTTGGAGCCCGGCCCGAATATACCGGTATTTTGGGGGGTCGAGCTTTGACTAACTTTTCATCTTAGATGAGGGTCGTGACTTATGAAATCTAATAATTTAGAGGTGCTGATTACAAATTTGACATTTATTTTCCGCTAGCAGTTACCATTGAGTCAGCAGTGGCGGAGATAAGGAAAGTCGTGTGGTGTCACACCAGATTATTCAATTTTAAATAGCAAATAAAATAGAAAAAACTGTTGGTGTTTTAAGACTCTATTATAGAAATATGTGCACATTAATAATATATACATATAGGTATTAAGCCTCCGTGGGGTAACGGTAGCTGGAGGTTAATAACGTAGGTTAATGTGGGTAGCTGGTACCATTCCCAGGGAATGGAGGGTAAAACCCCCGTCCTGACTATCTATCTCACATCAGGATGTTAAAACCGAATAGAATCAACTGGTCACAATTGATTTAATTAGGTCGCAGTGATTCAATTCAATTCAAATTTTATTGTGATATTTATACATAAACATTTAACACAATTTACAATAATATTTTTACCTACATAAAAAAAAAAAACAAAACAAAACAAACATTAGTTACACCTGACTAACTTAATATCTAGCTATCTACTTATTCAGAACTAGGGAAGTTAATAATGATAGGATAAATAGATTAAATAGTTATACATTGATTTCTTCAAGCAAAGTTATAAAAGATGAAAGTGAAACAGTAAGATCTATATTGTTCTGATAGTTGTTGTACAGTTGCATTGCTCTGTTGATGGGAGATAATTCTGAGTGAGAAGTAATAGGTACTTTAAAAGTCTTAAATTGAGAATTTCTCGTTTTTTCAGATCTCGAGTTGAAAAACAGATTATTGTGAAGAAAGGGAATGTCAATTTGTTTATTGTAAATTTTAAAAAGAAAAACTAGAAAGCTTCTTATGTGACGACTTCTGACTGTAGAAAGAGGAAGCTGTTCAAGGAGGGACTTATAAGAAATGAGATGGGGGTAGAATTTATTAATTCGGGCGAAGAGTCCCCTACAAAATGAAGCCTGCACGTCCTCCAATATCTTCGTGTCCACACCGGTACTAGGAGACCAGATAGGGGCACAATATTCTAACCGCGATAGGATGAGGGAGTTGAAAAGGAGAATATAAGGATCAGGATTGTCCACACCTTTGAATGTTGGCATTAAGAAACCAAGTGTACGGTAACAGGATCCGGCAGTGCTACTTATATGAGTCTTAAAAGATAGGTCCTCAGAGAAAGTAACACCAAGATCCTTCTTAGACGTCACTCTGTTAAGTGGGATGTTGTTTATATGATATGATGAAGAGATGGTTTGTCTTCTTCTAGTGATAATTGTAAGGGTTTCATTGAAAACCCTGCAACTAGGTCAGATAATAAAAAATAAATAGGTATTATACGAGAGTGAACAATATGGAACGGACGAAACCTTCGGTATGGAACATGAGGACTAACTTTTGTTCCTAGTTGTGGGTTTCGAATCCTCTGACAGTTGGAACAGATTTTGTTTTGAAGTTTATTTGGAAACAAATTTTATTTTGTTCATGCTTGTATCCCCTAAAGACTTTTCCCTTGTCAATTTCAGAATTTCATGAAAACTTAAATATATTATTAGCAGTAAGGGCCTTTCTTTACCTATTAAGAATGAGCTATTGAGATCTCATCATTTTGTTATTTAATTTTAATTTTAAAAATATTATAAAATACGACTAGAATGAATAGTAGGTAGTTCATAAAAAGTTATAATATTTGTGTCGTAATCACAACTACTCAAACTTTAATAAATCCTCTCTGAAGTCGGTACTTGAACCACTGACCTCCAGGTTACAAGTCCGCCGCTTTATTGCTCACGCACTTGGGTCGGTTTTAAATTAGTTCTCTGAATAAAATTGTAAACCCCAAACAGAATCTTTTATCAATAAAAAAATGTCATCAAACATCTGGACATTAAGATTTATTAATACCCTACTAGATGGGTTTCAATTTAAACAATAGTCAACCGGTCCCCCTTTTTTGATCTAGCAACAGGCCCCTTTTCTTTTTTTTTCTTTTTTTCCCCCCTTCTTTCAATCTAATTATAATATTCCCTCCATCTCTTAGTATCTCTTTTTTTTCGAAATTATCATTTATTTATCTTCTCCTTTCTCCTTCTATCTTTATCTTTCCCCCACTCTTTATTTCTCCTTCTACCTTTATCTCTGCCTCTCTCTTTATGTCTCCCTCTCTCTCTCTATCTTCCCCCTCTATTTAATTCTCGCTCTCTCTCTATCTTTCCCTCTATTTATCTCTCCCTCTCTCTCTATCTTTCCCTCTATTTATCTCTTCCTTTCTCTTTTTATCTCTCCCTCTCTCTTTATCTTTTTATCTCTTCCTTTATTTTTATCTCTTATCACTCTTACCCCCCTTCCTCCTAAATAAGTCTAGAAATCTCTTTTTCTAACTTCTCATCATTTCTATTCTCTCTTTCTCTCTCTCTCTCTCTCTCTCTCTCCTTCTCTCTCTCTCTCTCTCCCTCCCCTCTCTCTTTCTCTCTCTCCTTCTCTCTACCTATATCTATCTCTCTCGTTTTCTCCCTAAATTCAAGCACTCTGTCGGCATACAAAATTCAGGAATATACAATTCCCCGAAAGATCCTATTTAAGAGCAAACAATCTTATTGACATAAGTTAAGTTTACAAAAGGCAGATAATTTTAAGCATACAATGATGTTCAAGGATTACCAGGAGTTTACACAATTTAATTTTATTTCAACTGGTAAGGTAAGACGATCCGACGTTGGATTTTTCTTATCCCGGGTTCGAACGCGGGACCTTCCTTATCCAAGACAGCTTCCATAGTGTAACGCCTCCTGGTCCAGAGACCTCGAGTTCGATCCACGAATCGGGCAGAAAAAAAAATTACACGCGAGGTTGGAGTTTCCGGCCCAACCCAGGCTGGGTGGTTTTTCCTCGCGAGATATGAGTGTACCCTGACATCCAAGGACAGAGCAGGAAAATATCTACCCTGCCGGGATTTAAACCCAGGTCACGGCTTGTTTTTTGCTTCCTTTCTTTCGGTAAATATATTCTCATGTGTCTTCCTAATACATTTGATACACTGGGAACTCTGAGGATTTTTCAACTCAATCAAAAAAGATTTTCTCTCAATTTTGTTCACAAAAAGTTAACATTATTATAATATTATGTAATGTAGATATAGGATTAAATTACTATTTACTTTACATGAAATAGCATAATATATTATATTCATGTATATTTGTATGCACAAAAAAAAAAATTGCGAGGTAACTTTTTTAACCATTTTTTTACTTTACAAAATAAACATGGCTTCCTGGCGGTGAACCTCAGAAAGAGAGAGAGAGAGAGAGAGAGAGAGAGAGAGGAAGAGAGAGGAAGAAAGAGGGAAGGAGAGAAGAGGAGAGAAAAAAGACGAGAGAATGGCATACAGAGACATTGTAAGAGAGCGATAGTGAAGGTAAGAGACTGAAATATAGAGATAAAGTGAGAAAGTGAGAGAGAGAGGCAAATGATAGAGAGAGTAAGAAGCAGTATCAGGAAAAAGGCAAAAAGAGGAGAGAGAGAGAAAGAGCGATAGACAGACAGAGAGAGAAAAAGAATATAACAATAGGAGAAAGAGTCATAAAGAGGAGAGAGAGATAGAGACAGAGAGTGAGAGAGAGAGATAGATAGAAAGAGAGAGAAATATAGGTAGATAGAGGTAGAGAGACAGACAGACAGATAGAGAGAGAGAGAGAGAGAGAGAGGGGGGGGGGGTTGGAAAAGTCCGAGAAGGAGTAGGAATATAAAGCAACAATAACATAAATAAAGTTTTTACAGAAAGCACCCGAAAAGTTTCACAACTCTAGCACATTCTAATTCTAATGCATAGACTGGGAATAAAGTTGCGAGAGGGACGCTAACATAAGTTTCCTTACTCAGTAAGTACTTTCGGGTGTTTTCGAGAGATTTCTAGAGTGAAATTTTGAATGCACAGATTTCTAGGGTGAAATTTTGAAAGCACAGATTTCTAGGGTGAAATTTTGAATGTACAGATTTCTAGGGTGAAATTTTGAAGGCACAGAATTCTAGGGAGATATTTTGAATGCATAGATTTCTAGGGAGAAATTTTGAATGCACAGATTTCTAGGGTGAAATTTTGAAGGCATAGATTTCTAGGGAGAAATTTTTTATGTTCAGATTTCTAGGTAGAAATTTTGAATGCACAGATTTCTAGCGTGTAACATAATTATAATGCACAGATTTTTTGGATGAATTAGTGTTTCATTTTAATTTGTACGGTGAAATTTTGAATTTGTTATATGATGCACAGATTTTTAGTAACATGAAAGTTTTACATAATTTATTTACCGGTTTGTACTGTGAAATTTTATTTTGAATGTATCTATTATGAATGAACTAAGTTATTTTCAAAGCATACTCTTACAAAAGAACGAGCTTTGAAAAGCACCTAAAATAAATTCATATTATGCACTTATTTTACTTCTACATAGAATTTGGGGATTTCGAGAGCGAGAGTGCTTTCTGTAACGAGGGACAGGTGAAATAACTGCAACAAGTATGGTAAAATAAAATACAATTTGGTTGTCAAACTTGTTTATGAGTACCTAATGAGTAAAGATAAAGGTAACTGGGGAGAGAAAGAGAGAGATATATATTTGGGATTTTTTTTATTTTAATAAAGATGAGTGTTTCGCAACCTTTTTTATTTCGTAGCCATGAAACAGGAGCTACTGTAGACGCTTGTGGTCTGTGTTGTAGCTTGCCCATCTCGTAGTATGCTTCCCCTCTGATGGCCGAGAAGGGACACAAAACTTCCCATTTAGGTGGTGGGTCAACACGATTTATATGTTGTTATTTAATATGAAGTTTAGACTGAGAAGTAAAAAATGTAAAAAGAAGAGAGAGAGAAAGAGATTTTACTATGCAGAAACTGTGAGAAGAGTGAGAGAGATTGATAATAATTTCATATGATTTATTAAAATAAAATGAAGAAATACTTGAACTAACACCTAAGCTATTTAATTAATTGAATAACTTCTGATAGAGAGATAGAAAGAGAGAGAGAGAGAGGAGAGAGAGAGAGAGAGAGAGAGAGAGTGAGAAAGAGAAAGAAAAAGAAAAAGAGATAGAGAGAGAAGGAGGAAGAAACAGAGTATTGGAGGATAAAATGTAAGAAAAAAGTTGATGAATAACTAATCTAAAACTTCATTTCTGCAGCAGACACTGTGAAGGAAATGTTGGGGTACAAAATAAATTGTACATTAGTCAGGGTGTCCTCAAAAACATTATCCAATAATAAGTAATATCTTTAATAATTATTTTCCATTGTATTTAAAGCTAGGTACTACAAGTATTTTTTGCCGACCCCAAGTAGGTTTGGGAAAAGGCAAAGTTAAAGAAGAAGAAGAATTACAAGTATTTTTTGAGAGAATGTAAATAAAGGTGAATATTTTAAATTTTTGTTTTTGGTGGGATATCTTTTATTTCTTTAAGATTGATTTTTTTTTTAAATAGATATTTTTTTGAGTTATTTTGTAATGGATTCCTTTACATAAAAGCGGTCATTTTGCGATTGTCCAAATATTTGTAACCGTACGTTTGGAAAATTTTATGTATCTACTTTTTTGTGCTAATTGTGAAGGAAATTATTGTACTTATTTTTCCAGTTTTTTTCCGTCTCATATACAATTAAAAAAAGTTATCACGGAGTTACACTAAGAAAAGCAAACCTTAATGTTTAATTCTTCTGCTTTCCCAGTACTTTGGAAAAGCCTGTAAAAATTCCGAAAACTAAAATGTTTACTTTATAAAAACACTGCATTATAGAATAGTTTCTCTTTTCTTCTTTCGCATTTTCTTTCCATCACTCCAACATTTTCTTTCCAATGTTGCTTTTTCTCCCCTTTTTTCTCCCACTTTATCCTTAGTATCAATGGCATCTTCTTCTCTTCTCTCTCTTTCTTTCTCCAGACCTTATCCTTTGTATAAATTGCATCTGCTTTTCTCTCTTTCTGTAAGAAAACTATATCCAGATAAGGAATGGAGAGAGACGGAAGAATCATTTACATAAGTTATTCATCAACTTTTCCGATGCACTTTTTCTAACCAAATCCCTTTCTCTTTTCTATCTCTCTCTCTCTCTCTTATGTCATACTGGATGTTTTTTTTTATAAATATATTGAAGATTATTATGTTTTTTAGAGAAAGAGAGAGAGAGAGAGTACATAACATTTTATTATTTATAACGATGAATTCTAGTCGAACATAATATTCAATTTTATATGAAATACAGGGTGTAAATATTTAATTATTTGTATCATTTTTAATTTTTCATTATTTGTAAATTCTTTACAAAAAAATCGAATACAGTATCTTCTCTTTTAAATTAAAAACATTTTTTTTTTTTTCTTTAATAAAGTTATAATTGTCATTTATCATCATTAAACCTTGTGTTATAACTTTTGTCGTTACATGAAGTATATGTAGAGTGTTCTGTGTATTAAAATTCATGAGTACATGTTTATGTATCTAATACGTACCTACATACAGGGTCTTTTCTTTCGCCTATCACGTATCCTAGGTATTGTTTTGTAACAGTAACAGTCACTTATTATCATCACTACACAATTACTTTTGTCTTTACATCTAGTATAAATAAAAAAAATATCTATCGTCTTATTTATACTGCCCGATTAAGACTATTTAAGTCCCATTATTATATCCCAAATGGGAGGATAACTTGTCATGTCCTGGTTGGGTTTCGACCCCAGGACCTCTGGAATCTCTAAATTCACAGAGTGCAGCCTTTACCTCTGTGCTACCGGGACAGACATAGAGTTCTGTGTATTAAAATTCATGTATACATATTTATGTATCCATGTACCTACACATAAGGTTTCCTTTGCCTATCACGTATCCTGGGTATTGTTTTGCAACTTCCCTAACAATAAGGAAACCGCAGAATCTTTGTTCTGAAAGTTACCAACATGTAAGCACCGAGGAATTTTAAATTAAGAGGAGGGAGAGAGAGGGTATAAAATAGAGAGGGAGAAAGAGAGAGAGAGTGTGAGTGAGAAAATTCGAGGTAGAGAGAGAAAGATAGAGAGTGAGAGAGAATAAAAGAGAAAGGGAGAGGACAGAGAGAGAGAGAGAGAGAGAGAGAGAGGACAGAGAGAGTGTGAGAAGGAGAATGAGAGAGAGAGAGAGAGGATAAAGAGAAAGGAAGACAAGGGGAGAAAGAGAGGGAAGTAAAGATAAGCGGTAATACTGGTAATGGAGAGATGCGGTTGAAAAGAAAGAGACAGATCAATAGAAAGAGAGTTAAAAAGACAGGTAAGAAAATAGAATAAGGAAAACTAGAGTAAAGAGTGAGAGAAATCAAGGAGGGAAGACAGACATAGAAAAAGAAAGAAAAAGAGAAAGAAAAAGTGAAAGAAAAAGCGAAAGAAAAAGAGAAAGAGAGAGATAGAGAAAGAGAGAGAGAGAGAGAGAGAGATAGAAAGCGTTGGTGTATTCAACAAGTATTTTTTGTGTTTTTTATATTATTAGATAATATTGTATTGACCTTTGGATTACCCTTGTGGCAAAACTACCAAATAAATGTTATTCTTATTCTAATACTAATTTCAAACAGATGAATAATACAAACATACTGTATAGTAAAATATAACGTACGTATACATACCAAAGAACTGAAACTTTCCTGATTAAAGGAACCCTGAACAGGGGGGTTTTGGGTAGAGTCACGTATGCCGAAATTGCTACCTAATTTTCTTGGATTCATAAAGGATGGAAAAAGAGGCTTGAATTGAATAATTTATTATAACTATGTATTACTATCCATTTTCAGTCTCAACTTTAACGCCATCGCCAAAAATTTGTCCCTCAATGCTAACTCCATCCCAACTTTTCTATCCCCAGGCAAAGCCCTCACTCAGCTGGACTTCTCTCAAAACTGACTGGCACTGTGCAGAAAGCAATAGGTGGACTTTCCAGAAAGCATTAGGTCTCCTACATACTATTCTCAACAAATACCAGAATACCACCCACTTTTTTCACTAACTCCAGTGCAACTTTCTGTCCTCAGGCAAAGCCCTCACTCAGCTAAACCACTCTCAAAACTATCTGGCACTGTCCAGAAAGCATTAGCTCCCCTACATACTATTCTCATCAAATACCAGAATAACTCCCACTTTTCTTACTAACTCCAGCGCAACTTTCTGTCCCAAGACAAAGCCCTCACTCAACCGGACCTCCTTCAGAAATAGCTCGCGGTCCAACCCTGTAAGCTCTCACCCACAATTTGAGCCCCACTTTCACTCTCAACTACATCACCCCTACAAATTTGTCCCTCAATGCTAACTCCAGTGCAACTTTCTGTCCTCAGGCAAAGCCCTCACTCAGCTAAATCTCTCTCAAAACTATCTGGCACTGTCCAGAAAGCATTAGCTCCCCTACATACTATTCTCATCAAATACCAGAATAACTCCCACTTTTCTCACTAATTCCAGTGCAACTTACTGTCCTCAGGCAAAGCCCTCACTCAGATGGACCTCTCTCAGAAGTATCTCGCGGTATTTCCTTCCCCAACCCTAAAAACTCTCACCCACAATTTGAGCCCCACTTTCACTCTCAACTTTAACAATTTGAGCCCCACTTTCACTCTCAACTTTCACATCACCGCTACAAATTGGTCCCTCAATGCTAACTCCAGCGCAACTTTCTGTCCTCAGGCAAAGCCCTCACACAGCTGACCTGTCCCCAAAACTCCCTGGCAGTGGTCCCCTCCCCCGCGCTGAAAGCTCTGGCCACCTCCTCATCCTCAATCTCAACCACAACAAGATCGGCGCCTCCACTCGAACGCTTTCGAAGGTTTGGACACGCTGGAGATTTTGACCATCTTCGAGAACAAGCTGTCCCTGATCGAGCCGGACTCATTCAAGGGGCTGGAAAAGTAAGTGGACTTTAAAAGAGATTAATAGGGCGAATCATAAAACAGGATTAAACTCATTCAAGGGACTGGAAAAGTAAGTGGACTTTAAAAGAGATTAATGGGCGAATCATAAAACAGATTAAACTCATTCAAGGGACTTAAAAAGTAAGTGGCCTTCAAAAGAGATGACGAGCCAAATCATAAAACAGGATTAAAAACAGGATTAAACTCATTCAAGGGACTGGAAAAGTAAGTGGTCTTTTGAAGAGATGACGAGCCAAATCATAAAACAGGATTAAAAACAGGATTAAACTCATTCAAGGGACTGGAAAAGTAAGTGGCCTTTAAAAGAGATGACGAGCCAAATCATAAAACAGGATTAAAAACAGGATTAAACTCATTCAAGGGACTGGAAAAGTAAGTGGCCTTTAAAAGAGATGACGAGCCAAATCATAAAACAGGATTAAAAAGTGGATTAAACTCATTCAAGGAACTGGAAAAGTAAGTGGCCTTTAAAAGAGATGACGAGCCAAATCATAAAACAGGATTAAAAACAGGATTAAACTCATTCAAGGGACTGGAAAAGTAAGTGGCCTTTAAAAGAGATGACGAGCCAAATCATAAAACAGGATTAAAAACAGGATTAAACTCATTCAAGGGACTGAAAAAGTAAGTGGCATTTCAAAGAGATTATTGGGGCGAATCATAAAATAGGATTAAAGTTAAGATAAGCCCAAGAACCCGTTGCTAACTGGAAAAGTAAGTGGCCTGTAAAAGAGATTGAAGGGCGAATCATAAAATAGGATTAAAGTCAAGATAAGCATAAGAGCCCGTTGCTAACTGGAAAAGTAAGTGGCCTTTAAAAGAGATTAAAGGGCGAATCATAAAATAGGATTAAAGTTAAGATAAGCCCAAGAACCCGTTCCTAACTGGAAAAGTAAGTGGCCTGTAAAAGAGATTAATGGGGCGAATCATAAAATAGGATTAAAGTTAAGATAAGCCCAAGAACCCGTTCCTAACTGGAAAAGTAAGTGGCCTGTAAAAGAGATTAATAGGGCGAATCATAAAATAGGATTAAAGTTAAGATAAGCCCAAGAACCCGTTGCTAACTGGAAAAGTAAGTGGCCTTTAAAAGAGATGAATGGGGCGAATCATAAAATAGGATTAAAGTTAAGATAAGCCCAAAAACCCATTAGCAGCGCCGGCCCTGTAGCGTGAGGTTTTGCTCTAGTGGCAATACATTCTAAATTTATGCTTGGATATAAATAAATAATAAATAATTTGTTTTATTTTTCATATTTTTTTTGTTTACAGAGGACCCATCCTAAGTCATTTTTATTTGGCTTCTAAGAAACAGTTTCTTCGCTTATCAATTTTCCCATTGAAGAGCGAAGAAACTGCTTTTCAATACGATTTAACGTCCTGATTAGAACGGTCGTTTTACCCTCCATTCGCTGGGATTCGTACCAGTTACCCACATTAAACTCACTCAGCTTTGGAAGGGCCGGAAACACCAGCTTTACCTTTTCGAGATGAACAGAATTTTCAGTGTGAAAAGTATGCTGGAACCAAAAATCAAACTCAGGATCTCTGGACTACGGGCAGTACTCATAATTGTTACGCCACGGAGACTGGCACTATTAGATACTTCGATCTAACCGACCTCACAGTAGCTTGATCGATAAGGTCGCAGACTTGTAACCTGGAGGTCGGTGGTTCAAGTCCCGGTTTCAGAGTAGATTAGTAAAGCGAGTTTGAGTAGTTGTGATATCACGAAATTGTTAACACAAATATGATAACTTAAAAAAAAAAAAAAATACTTCGATCTTACACTAAAAATCCACCTCCTTTTTCAGAAAGCTGAAGCGCCTAAATCTGGGAGGTAACGAGCTGACCCGCGTCCCTCAACAATCGCTTTCCAAACTGGAGAACCTCCGAAAGCTGGAACTTCTGCACAACCGGATATCCAGCATAGAGGAGGGAGACTTTGAAGGTAAGGTTTCCCCTTGATCTAACTTTGCCCCGCTCTATTCTATTTTCTTCTTCTACGATTGTTCGGCTGGATTCAAAACCCAGCTGAGACATGACAAGTTATACTCTCATTTGGGATTTTGTCGAGATAATTATAAAGAAAATTGAGCTTATTGGTGCTAATCGGGTGGTATAAATTAAACGATATAATTTATATATAAAAAAGGGCGGAATTATAAAACAGGATTAAAGGACAAACTAGAGTACTGGACCCTTTTCTAAGTCGGAGTTTCAACGAATCACAGCGCACTATAGTTGAGGGACAGCTTAATAGCTTATCATGAATCCAATATTGTTTTATAGTAGGTACGGCCCTAAGTCCTAGTCCTATTAATTAGCATTTCAAATGCTAATCATTAAAATATGGAATCATGCGGTATTAAAATATCCCCTATAGGGCCACGCCCACACCATTATTATTCTTAAAGAAGCTGAAAACTTCTCAGCTTAATAATTTCATCTGCACAAAAAGGTCGCGCTCTGGCAGCCCATTTAGTTTTAATAGCCTCCCAAATGAGGCCTAGTAGAAGTTCATTTATATCTTCAACAAACAAGTCTATATTCAACGTAGGATAAAGAGGGGCAACTTAGGACGTGGGGAACGTTGGGTAAACAGGGGACAAAGAGAACGCAGGGAGACATAAGACAAGGATAGAGTGGGGAGATATACAGGGTGTTTCAGAAAAGTTGGGTTGGGTGGAAGAAATTGCCAAAGACAATAACCCCGCCCTTTATTTATTTATTTTTTCTTTATTTCCTTCTTTTTTTACTTCTCTAAACTTCTCTTATATTGTTTTAATAATTTGTAATTATCTGTGTTGTATACATAATATATAATATGTCCAATTAATAAAGAGTAAAAAAAAAAAAAAAATATTTAACCACGTGTTATATGAACCATTTTAGGGGGGGTCAAGTCTGTAACAAAAAGGGCGAAAGTGCTTCATAAGGGAGATACATTAACCCTCCTGTGGCCGC
The DNA here is from genome assembly GCA_024516035.1 of Bactericera cockerelli. Taxonomy (NCBI): domain Eukaryota; kingdom Metazoa; phylum Arthropoda; class Insecta; order Hemiptera; family Triozidae; genus Bactericera; species Bactericera cockerelli. The sequence continues at coordinate 6,887,993 of CM044963.1, read as the reverse complement.
CCCTGAGAGTGCAATGACCTCGATTTCTACATCGAAATAACGGCGCCATCTAGTATTGGGAGTCGATTTATTTTCCGCGTTTCAATAACTCTAACCGGAGTCTAACAGATAAGACGTAATTCAAAATCTTGGATTTTTTTTTAAAGAAGCTTTAGAGGCAAGTATCCCTCTCATGAAGCACTTTCGCCCTTTCTTTGACTTGACTCCCCTTTATCCATATAGCATATAACACGTGGTTAAAATAAAGGCACACTCTTCTGAAACACCCTGTAGAAAATGGGGACAGTGGGATAGGTGGAAAGTAGGGTAGACATGGGACAAACAGAAAGTAGAGGAACCTCGCCCATTTCACCCCTTGAGAATTAAAGTGAGCATTTTTTTTATAAATATAACACGCTTCATCATTTTCTCTCCTTGCCCTGTCAGCGTCATTCCTTTGGGTCCTATATAAAAAATTTCCGCTGTAAAAAAGCCCATATAAATATAAACAAATTAAAAAAACCGTTTTTTGCAGCAGGCATGTTTTTAATTGCCATTTTTATCACCATCTGTTTTTTTTACTTTTGACAGTAGTCGTTAGCACTTTTTTTTTCTCGTTAAAAGTCACTCGGTCACACTGTGACTTATTCTATGAACTACCTACTAGGAAAATTGAAATTAACCATTATAAATATTATTACTATTAACAGCAGCAACATCATAATAACCACAACAATACCATCATCACAATAATCATTATCATGTGGTTAACGCGCTAGTCTGGTAATCCAGGTAGCGTAGCGTAGGGATCCGTTGGTTCGAATGAAATGAATTTTTCCTCATTTATTTGAGTTTGTGACCACTAATAAGACTCTGAGAGTTAGGTGGTGGAAAATGCTTTGAGCATTAACCTCGTCTGGTGGTTACCTTCCACTAAAGAGTGTTATTATTATTATCATTCTGCATACTTTGAGCACAGGAAAAAAAACGGTGTCCACACCATAAAATTAAGTAGTAATCTACATAGAGAGTTATGTGCACAGAATATTTTATTTACCCGGGAATATAACATTAAATATAAGGGGTGGCCTCAGAGCTCTAAGTTGTAATACCAATAGCTACTCAGTAATACCAATAGCTACTCAGTAATACCAATAGCTACTCATTAATATCAATAGCTACTCAGTAATACCAATAGCTACTCAGTAATACCAATAGCTACTCAGTAATACCAATAGCTACTCAGTAATACCAATAGCTACTCATTAATATCAATAGCTACTCAGTAATACCAATAGCTACTCAGAAATACCAATAGCTACTCAGTAATACCAATAGCTACTCAGTAATACCAATAGCTACTCAATAATACCAATAGCTACTCAGTAATACCAATAGCTACTCAATAATACCAATAGCTACTCAGTAATACCAATAGCTACTCAGTAATACCAATAGCTACTCAGTAATACCAATAGCTACTCAGTAATACCAATAGCTACTCAATAATACCAATAGCTACTCAGTTAATATACCAATAGCTACTCAACTATAATACCAATAGCTACTCAGTAATACCAATAGCTACTCAGTAATACCAATAGCTACTCAGTAATACCAATAGCTACTCAATAATACCAATAGCTACTCAGTAATACCAATAGCTACTCAGTAATACCAATAGCTACTCAGTAATACCAATAGCTACTCAATAATACCAATAGCTACTCAGTAATACCAATAGCTACTCAATAAAACCAATAGCTACTCAGTAATACCAATAGCTACTCATAATACCAATAGCTACTCAGTAATACCAATAGCTACTCAATAATACCAATAGCTACTCAGTACCTGTTCCTTTGGAATAAGGCTAATACAGGGTTGGGTGGAAGAGATTGCCAAAGGCAATTTCCCAGCCCTTTAGTTACGACATATGTATATAATTATTTATTTTCTCTTCATTTTTTCTCTTTTTACTTCTTATTTTGTATATAAATTTATAACTATCTGTGTTGTATATATGTCTTTATTAATAAAGTGCAAAATAATAATAATACAAATTATTCATTCGTAATATGAGACTAGGATTCATTGTCAACTGGACTAATTCATAGTCACAAGCTTGACTTGTCTATGTCATAGATTTCAAAAGATTAAGAGAGCAGTCTAAGACTAGTTTCGTCCTTATTTGGGCCCATCAGTTAGACATAGTTTTTTGTTCTTGAGGTGGTTAAGGGTGTTGGTGGTCTATTAGCCTAAGTCCTTTATATTATTTACGCTTATTTACAGATATTAAATAAAAAGACTTTATATGTACAAAGGTGTTCGGTAGGACGCCCTGATTCGAAAGAAATCCTTTATTTACAGGTTAGGAGAAAATTTAAGGTTTACTTAAGTTACAACAATTTACAACAGGATTGCCAAACACTACACATAGCTCTCATTAATAAAACAAGGAAATAAATGTTACATATTGCAACCTACAAACACACACATACAGAAGAATTTATAAAATCTATAAATTCTTCTATAACAGAAGAATTTATAGATTTTATAAGTCATCATCATCATAGGGTGGCGTCATCGTGAACAATGGTAGCCAGACAGTGGAGGAATGACTCATCACTTCTACCACTGTCTTTACAAGGAGGCTAATAATTGACAAGGGCCCCCAGAACCAAGTCAATGCTGGTCTACTCCCTGTTTATAGTCCCCCAGCCAGACTGCTGGTCTAGTCCCTGTTTATAGTCCCCCAGCCAGACTGATAGTCTACTCCCTGTTTATAGTCCCCCAGCCAGACTGATAGTCTACTCCCTGTTTATAGTCCCCCAGCCAGACCAGTAGGTTATTCAAATACTTTTTTTCAAGCACTATTGGGTGTATGTCAAATTTCATTGTATAATTGACATAAACCTGCTTTGTACTTGATTATTTAGTTAAAAGTGCATTAAATAAATAAATAAATTTAATTAAAAAATAAATATTTAATCTCACCCTGTATGCATGGTTCATAACATTGTCAACCATATTTTACGTTCCATACCCATCAGCCAACAACATACTGGTGGGGAATAAAACTGTCACTTCTCCCCGTTCCTCCCCCAGCTCCCTCTCTTCCCTTCCCATCCTCTTTCCTAGTCTCTCCTCCCCTTATCTCCTCTCCCCTTCCCTCTCCATCCTTTCTCGTCTCTCTTCCCCTCCTCCCTCCCCCTCTCTCTCTCCCCTTTCTCCCTTTTCTCCTCCCCCCTTTCTCTCTCTCTCTCCTTTCTCTCTCTGTCTCTATCCTTCTCCGTATCCCCCCTTTTCCTCTCTCCCCCCTTTCTCTCTCTCCTCTTTTCTCTCTCTTTCTCCCTTTCTCTCTCTCCCCCTTTCTCTCTCTCCCTCTTTCTCTCTCTTTCTCTTTTCCTCCCTTTCTCTCTCTACCCCTTTCTCTGTCTCCCCCTCCTCTCTCTCACTCCCTCTTTTTTTCTCTATCTCTCTCAGCCTCTTTCTCTCTCTCTCCCCTTTTCTCTCATAGCTATATCGCTCTCTCCGTCTTTTTTGTGTCTCCATCTTTTTCTCTCTCCCTCTCTCTCCCTCTCTCTCTCTCTCCCTCTCTCTCCCTCTCTCTCTCTCTCTCTCTCACCCTCTCTCTATCTCTCTCTGTAACTTAACTTTTCCTCTTTAAATTTAATAATTATGATATGACTACCCCTAGCTCTCAATTATTATGATATGACCCTCTAACTCTCATTTCCATAATATATCTCCTTCTCCTTTTTCTCTATCTTTTATTACTTTACAGTCCCAAGTCACTCATTTAATACTTATATCTCTCCCTCTCTCTTAACTTATTCCCCCTCTCCCTCGCCTTATCTTCTCCTAGGTAGTCACGGTGGCAGAGTGAGTTAGCGCGCTAGACATTCCACGCATGGTGACCTGGGTTCGATTCCTAGCGGGGCAGGAATTTTTCTCGGGGCAGGAATTTTTCTGCTCTGTACTTGGATATTCGGGGTCCACTCATACCTCATGAGGAAAAATGAGTATCTGCTTTGATGTGAAGCAGCGACCAGTGGCAGAATCATAATATGCAAAAAAATAATACAAGATATTGTAAATTAAAGTGGTAAAGTCCTAATATTCTGCGCTACCCACTAAAATTGTGACATAATAATACAAAGAAAACGCATTATTATTTTCATTCTTCCTCTCTCTCAGAGGAGGGAGGGGAATAAATATAATGGGCGAGCGAGAGGAGGAGACATGGGAGAAAAATAGGAGGAGCCTAATATATTGGGGTGGAGAAAATTTGCTTTTAAATAGAAAACACAGGGAGAGTAATTTTATCAAAATGATTATGAAAATTAAGTGGATTTAATCTGAGTGGACGCTATCAGCTGACACTGAGACAAAGAAAGAAGGGAAAAGAGAGAGAACTAAGGTGAAAGAGAGAGAAAGATAAGATGAAAGAGAGAGATAGAGAGAGAGAGAGAGAGTAAAATAAGGTGAAAAAAATAGAGAGAGAGAGAGAGATAAGATGAAAGAGAGAGGAACAAGAGAAAAGAAGGAGAGAGAGAAATAAGGTAGAAGAGAAATAGAGAGAGAGAGAGGGAGAGAGAGAGTAATAAGGTGAAAGAGAGAAGGAGAGAGAGAGAGAAGGAGAGAGAGAGAGAGAAAGAGAAAGAAGGTAGGAGAGAAAGAGAAAGAGAGAGAGAGAGAGAGAGTAATAAGGTGAAAGAGAGAAGGAGAGAGAGAGAGAGAAATAAGGTAGAAGAGAAAGAGAGAGAGAGAGAGAAATCCATTAGAATTAATCAACTGGCTTAAGTGCTAGAACCTCGTGACGGGAATGTCGGCCATTCATTAAAAATATTAACTTATTCCCTCTCTCTCTCTCTCTCTCTCTCTCTCTATCTATTTCTCTCTGTTTCTTTCTCTCTCTCTCTCTCCCTGTCTCTCTCTTCTCCTTTCCTCTCGCTCTCCTCTTTTAAAAAAGAAAAAAAATGGGTGTTTCATATACTTTTTTATTTTCTAGCCAAACCATCCCGTAGTATGGCTCCCCTCTGATGGGTGAGAAGTGACCCAATACTTCTCATTTAGGTGCTGGGTCAACACGAGCGCACCGGAAGGTTACAAACAACGCTCTAACCAAATTGTGAATGGCAAGTGAATAACTTACCACTGACATAGTCTGAATGGGGGCCGTTAAACAGGGAGAAGACCAGTGTCTCGCTAGAGGAGTATAAACAGAGAACAGACTAGCCAACCGTTACAAGCCAGGCTAGCTTGCAGTTAATTAAGGGTTTAATGGCTTTAAAAAAGTCCAAGTCCTCATGATGGTTGATCGCACATAGTAATATGTCGTTCAGGACAAGCCAACTTTAAAATAAAATTGGTTGGAAACCATTACTCACCCCTCCAGATGTAGCCAAGCTGGCTACAACAATAACATTATCGTTAAAACCAAATAGAATCAACTGGTCACAATAGATCTAATTAGCTCGCAGTGTTAATTGCAAGGGTTTCACTGAAAACCCTGCAACCAGGTCAGATAATAATAATAATAATATATTTTAATTAAAAGGGATTGCTTTACATTCAAAGAAGAAAAAAGTATTAAAAATCATTATAATCCTAAAACCCAATGATTTAGGGTTATAAATTTATAACTAATGTTTTGTATTATAAACAACATTAGCGGTTCTTTCAAGGAGAATCAGATACTTTTAATTTAGATACCTACTAACACACCATCTTTGTGACCCATTTTCAGCTAGTTTAAAAAAATACCTGCTACATTTATTTTTCCTCACCTTCTCCTACAGGTGTTAAGTTGCGGCTTTTAAAAAGTCCATCAAAAGTATTTATAATTATATATTTTTATAATTAATATAAAAATTGTTTAATTACAGTAATCCAGATTAAAATATTATACTACCCAGGTTGAAATAATTGAACTAAGCCACGCGATGTGTTTCGCATTACAGTCGTTACACACACGTATGCTAACTTTTGTGCAATGCATTTTTTTATGATTTTTTACTTTCCTTATCCTATAATAAGGATAAAAAAATAATAGGGGTCTTTTCTAATCATTTTTTTGATATCTTGAACTTTTTGGACCTCGGCCGAAATTTACCGGTATTTTGGGGGGGACCCGCTTTGACTAACTTTTTTTATTATTCATCCTAGATGGAGATAGTGACGTATCAAATCCAATGATTTTGAGGTGCTGATTACGAATTTGGCATTGATTTTCAGCTATGTGTCACCGTTGAGTCACCAGTGACGGAATTCCACTTCTTTTCGGGATAAGGAAAGTGGTGTGATGTTTACACCAGATTTTTTCTTTTTCTTTTATAGATTTTCACAAACTTTACTTATTTAACCCTTAATTATCCACATTTCCACCTCTTCTTTTTATAATAAAATAGAACTGGTCAAAATTAGCACATTCACTTCCACAGTAAAAGCAATCGAACTCAATACGTCGACTTCCTCTTTCCAGGTCTTCACAATCTGGACTCGCTGGTTCTTGCGCACAATCAACTGCGCAGCATTCCTCCTCGCGTCTTCTCGCACCTCCCCCTCCTCAACTCTCTGGAACTGGACGGCAATCACATCCACACCCTGGACCCCGCGGCTTTCTCTGGACTCGAAGGTGAGTGTGGTGGTCTCCCACCAGAAATAGACATCCGCTCATTTCCCTAAAACAAGCTGGGGCATTGCTTATTGGGAAACTACTTCCCAGTGAAGAAATAATTTCACAGTAGTGTTGGGGCATTGCTAATTAGGAAACTACTTCCCAGTGAAGAAATAATTTCACAGTAGTGTTTTCAAGTTTTTAAATTTTGTAGAAATATAAATTTATTACGAACTTAAATCTGAACACAACGATCTGATGAAAACTGAAAGAATAATATCACCTTGAAAGGATTGATTTAAAAAATATAAAAAAGTCACCATAAAATTTAGCTGAAGATATTAGTTTTCTTACCTTAATTTCGCTCTCGTTTGACATCTTTGAACGGTAGAATTTTGAACTTGGTTGCTGGAATTTGGAGTGGTACTCAGGAATTTTGCACTGGACATTGAATTTCGATCTTGTTGTACATTTTCTAGTCTGCTGGAATTTTTAATTGGACATGGAATTTTGATCTTGTACTTTTTCTGTTGTGCTGGAATTTTGGACTGGACACAAAATTTTGATCTTGGTCTACTTCTCTGGTGTGCTGGAATTTTCAACTGTTGAATTTTGATTTGATACAGAGAAATTTTGATCAGCAACAATGAAATTTTGAATTGATACAAATAATTTTTTGACAAGATCAACTACATATTGGATTTTGAGTTTTACGTAGAGATTTTGAACAGCAACCATGGAATTTGGAATTCATACGAAGAAATTTTGGACAGCAACCATTGAATTTTGATTTTATTCGAAGAAATTTTAGACAGCAACCATTGAATTTGGATTTGATACGAAGAAATTTTTGAATTGCAACCATGGAATTTTGAATTGGTACGAAGAAATTTTGAACAGCAACCATGGAATTTTGATTTGATACGAAGAAATTTTGTGCAACAGCAATAGAATTTTGATTTGATACGAAGAATTTTGGACAGCAACCATGGAATTTTGATATGATACTAAGAAATTTTGGACAGCAACCATGGAATTTTGATATGATACAAGAAATTTTGGACAACAACCATTGAATTTTGATTTGATACGAAGAAATTTTGTGCAAACACAATAGAATTTTGATTTGATACGATGAGATTTTTGACAGAAACCATGGAATTTTGATTTGATACGAAGAAATTTTGGACAGCAACCATGGAATTTTGATTTGATACGAAGAAATTTTGGACAGCAACCATTGAAATTTCGATTTGATACGAAGAAATTTTGGATAGCAACCATGGAATTTTGATTTGATACGAAGAAATTTTGTGCAACAGCAATAGAATTTGGATTTGATACGAAGAGATTTTGAATTGCAACCATGGAATTTTGAAATGATACGAAGAAATTTTGAACAGACGATGACATATTGAACTGGAACTTTGATATTGTCATATTTTTTGGTGTGCTACAGTACATTGTTGATTTGGAAGTGGAATTTTGATCTTTACATCGTATCTGAAAGAGAAAGAAAAAACATGGAAATCAGTACATAACTTTAACATCAAATGACTATGACTTTAAGATCAAAACTAGTATAAGTATGCATATCAAAACATACACCTAAAACATATATTTTTTGGGAAAACGTTTAAATTGTCAAAGTATTCAGAGCCATGAAACAGGAGCCACTGTAGACGTTTGTGGTCTGTGTTGTAGCCTAACCATCCCGTAGTATGCCTCCCCTCTGATAGGCGAGAAGTGACACATTTAGCTGCTGGGTCAACACGAGCGCACCGGAAGGTATCCCTTAATCCCTTACAAACAACTGTAACCAAATTTTTAATGGAAATTTTTGTCGGTGCGGGGGTTCGACCCAGGGACCTTCCGCATGGAAAGCAAGTGCTTAACCACTGAGTATTAACATTTTTTTTTACAAAAAGACATGAATGAATACTTACATTTCAATTTGTAACATAAAAAATACATTATACTATAGCGTGAGAAATTTACAAAAAAATATTTAATGGTGACTTTTTATTTTTTATTTATAGTTCATTTGAAAAGAGAGAAGCAGTTTTATTTCATCAGATCGTTGTTTTCAGTAAGATATATTTTGTCTGCTTTTCTTCTAATTTTTCTGTATTCTGTATGAGCATTATGAACGGGGATTCACTCTCCATAAGCTCATAGTTTTTTCATCAAGTTCTATCTGAAATTCAAAGCGACAGAAAATATTTTTTATCGAAGAAAATCAAGGCGCTAGTCTGGGAATTAAGAATGGGAACCGTTGGTTCGATTCCCACCCAATGCATGAATTTTTCCTCATTAATTTGAGTTTTGACCACATAATAATAAGACTCTGAGGTTTAGGTGGTAGAAACTTTGAGCATTAACCTCGCCTGGTGGTTACCTTCCACTAAATAGTGTATTATTTTTATGATAAGAAAAATAGATGCAATTAAAGTAATTTTGACAGTAATACAAATTCACTTACCTGTGTCCGCGGGACTTGACGTATTAACTTCTCCTTGCGTTCACCATTATCACCCTGGGATTTTGACTTAATGTGGATTGAGGAATCGTGTCACTGGTGAAAAAATTGGCACCCGGCACCCCCTGGCACCCCAAAGCTTCCACTTTAATCACGACCAATCTAGCTTAATTTTCTCATAGTTTGTTTTTGGATAGCCACGCAAATTAAGGTTTTTTTTTAATTAATTAAGGGTTTTTCAACTCCATCGTCATAATTTTATTATTATGACGTTGGTTTTACCCTTCATTTGCTGGAAACTCACAAACCAGCTAGTCAAATTAACCTCACCCAGGCTGAGTGGGCCGGGAATAGTCAGCATAACGAGGGTTCGAATTTGAGTCGTTTGCTGGAAACTCACAAACCAGCTACTCAAATTACTCACTAGGCGATGCGTGGCCGAATAGAACGAGGTTCGAATTTGAATGGTCACCCATCCAAGTCTTTGCCTCGCTGGACGTTGCTTAATTTTAGTCACTGAATGAGAAGGGTGTATACAACGTACCATTGACGCTGGCGTAACTGAATTGATCTAGTGACTAAATTTAAAATAAATTTAGTTTTTAAATAATCAAAGAATGAGTTTTTTCAGTTAAAATGCGGCGAGTGTGTTGGAACAATGAGAGACAGCGAATGCGGGAGTTTTTAATCTATGAGTTAAACGATTTGATTGTAATTGTGTATAATAAATTTAATTTATTTTAAAATAATTATTTTTTTTTTTTTTTTTTTCTTTTTGTGGGGTTTAACGTCGCTTTTCAACTGCCAATGGTCATATTCACGACGGATGTTTTTACCTCCATTCGCAGAAACTCACAAACCTGTACTCACATTGACCTCACCAGCTGATTGGCGGGAAAGCCAGCGTCACGAGAATTAGAATTTGAATGGTCACCATCCAATCTTAACCTCGCTGGATGTCCTTAACTTCGTTTCTGAGGGAACGGTGTATTCAAATGCCATCGACGTGGCTTATTTATTTTAAATACCTGACGTGGTGTTGAACCAGCCTCCTCTTACCACGACACCTCGGGCCAGTTTACATCTCTGATCGTATCTGGTCTCTCCTTAGGTTGTCATTGGTCAAGTGGTCAAGTGTTTCTCCTTCTTCTTAGACCAAGTTGACGCTTCCTGTTGGCTCTGTGTCGAGATGGGTTTGGTTCCTTTTCTGGGAGAACAAAATTTTGAACTGTACAATAATTTTGAAATTTTGAAATGAGTTACAATAATTTTTATGAAGGATTTTTTCTCATGATTTCGAAAAATAGGTGGCCAAAAAGTAAATAATTAATCTGGCTATTTAGTGTTTTTGGGCCAATGATAACTTTTTTTTTTAAATGTTGAGAAAATTAAATCGTAGATATTTTTTTGAAACGATTAATTATAAAATTATTTATACTATGTATACATTATTACTATATTTTTATTTTTTGTTGGGAAGTAATATACCTACTAGAAAATAGTTATATTTACAATACAATAAAAAAATTCTCCAAAGACTATTATATTGGTAGTGGAAAGAGAGAGAAAGGAAGGAGAGTAAGAGGAAATACAGGGGGGAGAGAGCGAAGAAGAAGGAGGGAGAGAGATTGGGGAGGCATGGAGATAGAAATAAAACGAAGGAGTAAGTAATATGAAATAGGAGGGAGAGAGAGGAAGAGAGAGATAAAGAAGAAAGAGGAGGAGTAAGATAAAAATAGGGAGGGAGAGAGAGAGAGAGACAGGGAGTGAGGAAGGGAGAGAGAAAAGAGAGAGAGATAAAAAGGGAAAAGAGAGAGAGTAAGAATTAAGGTGATGGAAAAAGAAGAAAATTAATAATTTAGAAAAAACCTCTCTCCTTCTTTGACCTAAATAAATCATTATTTAATTATAATATTTTTATGAAACCAAAATAAATAGATGGTATTTCATGCAGTTGAAAGCGACGTTGAACTCAAATTAAGAAAAAAGAAAACATCACTGATGTAATTATCAACATAATATACCAAGTTATTATTCATAATAATTGAGAAATATTATTATGCTGTATTTACCCAATATCCAACGTGATTAATGACTTGAGTTCAAACCCATGCAGTAACCCAATTACATTCCAGCTTGGAGCGAGAAGAAAATTACTTAAGTTTTAATAATAATAATAATAAGTTTTACAGAGAATGAGGAGCTTGAGGAGGGCAGAGGGAGGGAATAAACTTGATCCCGCTATTCATTTCATTGTATGAAATAAATTATGTATATTTAATTTAATTTAATAAATACCTAAATAGTTTTCCAAGACATGTATTTATGTACAATAAGCAGATATGTGTACACTGTACCATAATCATGTAGATACACAATATCTTAGTTTCAATTCTATTTATTATTATATTTTAATATACCGACTTCAGTAGCTTGATCGATAAGGCGCCGGACTTGAAACCTTGAGGTCGGTGGTTCAAGTCCCGGTTTCAGCGTAAATTTTGTAAACAAGTTTGAGTAGACGTGATATCACGATTGTTATTAAAACAGATATCATAAAAAAATTTACTTTCGAGAAATTTCTAATATTAGAAATCGGAAGTATTGTGTTTGTTTTAGTAAAAAAATAATATTTTTTTGCTCTGATTTAATTTTTTTTAACGCGCCAATCTCAAAAACTAGTGAACGGATTTTGACAAAATTTAGTACACGTATAGGAGACGTATTGTAGATGGTCCCAACTTCGCACTAGCGGTTCTTAGTGTTACAGACCATGCGCCTGACCACTGACTTCTTACTTATACGCTTATATCTCGTGAACGGTACTACCAAATTTGATGAAATTTTGTAAGTAACACCCACTCTCTTAAGGGCGCCAATGATTAGTGTTAGTGTCTTCTGGCTGAACATGGCTGAAAGTGGTGAAACTGTATCTGTTAAAAGCCCCAGGCGAGACTTTTCATTTTGAAGCGAGACTATTCTCATCCTCTCACAATTTGTTTTTGACAACGTCTCACACTCTCTCGCCCTTACATCTCCTAGCACACCCAGAGTGGAGTGTATGGTGTCGATTACCAATTTAAAATATAATGAGCGAGCATAAGAGAAAATAAATAATAAAGAGAGTGGTAAATTTTTCGGAGAAAATGATGCATAAATATATTCACAATATTTTTTCCAAGAAGATTGAAAAATCATAACAGAGAGAAATAGAGAAAGAGAGAGAGAGAGAGAGTTTGTGTGTGTGTGTGTGTGAGAGAGAGAGAAAGAGAGAGAGAGAGAGAGAGAGAGAGAGAGAGAGAGAGAGGGATAATAAAGACAATAAAAGGAGGAGGAGAAGGAGGAAGAGAAATAGAAGGAAGAGAAGGAGGAGTAGGAAAAGGAGGAGGAAGAGAAATAGAAGGAAGAGAAAAAGGAGGAGTAAAAGGAGGAGGAAGAGAAGGAGGAGGAGGAAGAGAGAGGAGAGTGAAAACACCCAACATATTGTAATTTTTCCTGCTGTACAGAAACATGATAATTAAATTGGCTACAATTTTTTTTTTAAAAGAGAGAGAGAGAGAGAAATATAGAGTTATAAAAATGAGCCATTATTGAGTCATCACTTTTAGCTAATTGGTAAAATTGCCGCAAGTGAAAGAAAAGTAGATCGAAAAGTAGAGGAAAACAAGAATTAGAAGAAAAAAAGAGAAAATGAGGAAGGAGTTTTTACAAAACAGACATGTTTTTACAAAAAAGTGCCAGATTTCCACCCGGGGAAAAATTTCTAGAAAATCAACTACAAAGTGTGGCAGAAAAACTACAACCACCAAACTCTGGATCAGTTTGTAACTTAGAAACAGGTATGGGTTTATTTCCAGCATGTTGTGATGATGATTTTAGATGTAAAATATGGTGCAGATTACAAAAATAAAATCAATTTCTTTCCAAGATGTAGTGAAATAAAAGTTATTGCACTAGAACTGAGGGCAAGTCTGTTTTCTTCAAAAAACTACAAAATGACGGTTATCTTTGAAACCAAGGGAGATCGACCTTTTTGTATAAGTATATTTTTTGTTGGAAATGGTCCAATAAGTCATCAGTAGGCCGTTGTCACCATGTTTCGGAACCACCCTGTATACATGCAGGTATGTACCTACCTATTGTACATACATAATTACATATTTTCCTATATATCTACATGTATATATAGTAGCAACGTGACTATGTAGGTACTAGGACTACCATGTATAACTACAAGCTACATATTTACACAAACAATGTATTGTACTTTTCTATGTATAATTTATATGTACCAGGTTACGCTTTCAAATACCTACCTATACATAAATTGTATATGAGATATGATGTGCATACTTAGATATAATTGTATAGTATCTCTCATTACTCGGGAATAATCCAGGTGAAGAGGTTTCGTATACGTTTCACTTGACATGCGGCTGAATTACACAGGACTGTATACGTTTCACTTGACATGCGACTGAATTACACAGGACTGTATACGTTTCCCTTGACATGCGGCTGAATTACACAGGACTGTATACGTTATACTTGACATGCGGCTGAACTACACAGGACTGTAAACGTTTCCCTTGACATGCGGCTCAACTACACAGGACTGTATACGTTTCTCTTGACATGCGGCTGAATTACACAGGACTGTATACGTTATACTTGACATGCGGCTGAACTACACAGGACTGTAAACGTTTCCCTTGACATGCGGCTCAACTACACAGGACTGTATACGTTTCTCTTGACATGCGGCTGAATTACACAGGACTGTATACGTTTCTCTCGACATGCGGCTGAATTACACAGGACTGTATACGTTTCTCTTGACATGCGGCTGAATTACACAGGACTGTATACGTTTCTCTTGACATGCGGCTGAATTACACAGGACTGTATACGTTTCACTTGACATGCGGCTGAATTACCTTCTTAAAAAACCTTCTTCCTGGCTCACTGGAATACCTCCCTACGCCATCAAATACCTACGTCGGTATTTGATGCGGTTTTTCCCTTCTCAACAATAAGAAAATTCTCAGTACTACTTGGTAACCACTGTAGGTCGAGTACTTCAGCGCAATAGCCTTGCATCACGGTGACCTGGGTTCGATCCTCTGCAGGGTAGAAAAACTTTTCTGCTGAAGTGTCTGTAACTCGTGAGGACAATTGAGTAGCAGCTTTGACGTGTTTTTTGATTTTAACATAACGGGGCCCGTGGTAACGAGTGGCGGAAATATGGGTAAAATAATTCATCAAAGAATAAGAAACAAGCCTTAAATTTATGCGCTACCCACGGAAATTGTGATAACAATAATAGTAAATAATAGGAACAAATAATCATAGTATACAGGGTCCGCCCAAAATAAGGAGCCACTCGAAATATCTAGAGAACAAATTGAAAAATTTAAAAATGCTAAAACACTATTTATTTGTAATTGCACCGTAAAAGTAAAAAAAAAAATTAACTCAATTTTTTTCCCCCAACCCTTTCTTAGACACCCTGTACAGTTTCTTAGTCACCCTGTATAGTGTACACACCGCCCGCCGTCAGTCTGTCTACAGCGAAAACTATGAATGCCCCGGTGGCACGCAACCCCCCCCCCCCCCTGGAACCAGTGCGAAACTCAATCTACTCCCCACATCACACTTGTGCCATATTGCATTTTTCTGGGAAATTAACACCATTAAAATTTATACACTTGCTGAAAACTTTACACCTCGCATACATACGTACATTTTTCTGGAAAAATTATCAGCTCTGATGTATAATACAGAGTGAGTTAGCGCGCTAGGCAGTGCACACACGGTGACCTGGGTTCGATTCCCAGCGGAGGAGGATTTTTTCTGCTCTGTACTAGGATGTTCGGGGTCCACTCATACCTCGTGAGGAAAAATGAGTAGCTGCTTTGATGTGAAGCAGCGACCAGTGGCAGAATCATAGGCAAAAATTGATGAAATGAGAAAAGGAAGAGAAAATAGAAACGAAAAAAGATTGTCAAAGAAAAAGCATTATTATTATATTATTATAATACATACAGGGTTAAGTATAAGAGATTACCACATTATGACCGCCTTTTACAGTTCATGTCTTAGTTCGACTGCCTTGGTATTCACATCGTCAGCTTCCTGTCTACTGGCTCACTTGCCTGTGTTGAGAATAAATATTAATAATAATATAATTAAATGCGACTTTGTTTGCTGTAAACAACGATCGCGAGAAAACTCTCTATTTGCTGTAAATATTTGCTCACTGCATTACTGCGATTTTCCAGTAATAACAAACAGTTTTGTTTTTGTTTGTTATTTTAAAATATTTAACAAGAAAGGTTGAGAAAAACAAGGAATTGAGAGAGAGAGGGAGAGAGGGAGGGAAAGAAAAAGAGAGAGAGAGAAAGAGAGAGAGAAAGAAAGAGAGAAAAAAAGAAAAAAGAGAGAGAGAGAAAAAGAGGGAAGGAGGGAGAGAGAGATAGAGAGAGAGAAATTGAAGAGAGTCGGTACCTAAAATGTACAACTTTTGCAAGGTCAACATTTTTATTCATTTACCAAGGGAGGAATTGAGAGGGAGAGAAAAAGAGGAAGAAAGAAAGAGAGGGAGAGAGAGAGAGGGAGGAAGAAAGAGAGGGAGGAAGAAAGAAAGTGGAAACAAAAATACAACAACTATAATACAAACTTGAGGACTAACTAATGCAACTCTTAAGAGCAGGGTACTGAGAGAGAAGTAATTATACAAGAAATTGTTTTTGTTAATAAGTCTTTATTCTCTGTCACTTACAAGTTATCAGTATGAAACATTTTGAGAAAGGATTAGGAGGAAAAGTAGTACGGAATAGTTTAAAAAATTGAAGAGAGAGGGGGAAGAACAGAGAGTGAAAAAGGAAGAAAACGTAAGAGAGAGAGGAGGAGAGAAAAGAGAGAGAGGGATAGAGAGAGGGATACAGAGAGAGAAGAGGGGAGAGAGAGATTATGAAAAAGAAAGAAAGTGTGGGAGAGAGGGAGGGAGAGAGTGATAGGAATTAGCAGTGAGAGAGAGAAAACAGGTGGAATAAATCAGTAGAAAAGGGGAAAAGGATGGAAGAGAAGGGGAAGAGAGAGAGAGAGGAAGAGATAGAGAGAGAGGGTGAAAAAGGAAGTGTAAGAGAGAGAGGAAAAGTGTGAAAAAGAGAGAGGAGGGAGAGAGAGAGATAATGAAAAAGGAAGAAATTGTGGGAGAGAGGGAGGAAGAGAGAGATAGTTATTAGCAGAGAGAGAGAGAAACAGTTGGGATAAAGCAGTAGAGAGGGGGACAAGGGAGGAAGAGAGGGGGAAAAGGGAGGGTGTACACAATGACATGCAAGTCTGATGCAACTTTTGTATGCAATTATAATGCACGTCAGGAAGGCAAGTATTTTGTTGCATTAATAACATATTATATACATACAGACACACATACACTCTCTCTCACACACACACACACACACAACAACTGGGGTATAACCTTGCATTAATAACATACACACACACTCTCTCTCTTTTTCTCTCTCTCTCTCTCTCTCTCTCTCTGTCTCTCTCTGTCTCTCTCTCTCTCTCTCGCTCTCTCTCGCTCTCTCTCTCTCTCACACACACACACACACACACACAACAACTGGGGTATGACCTTGCATTAATAACATACACACACTCTCTCTCTCTTTTTCTCTCTCTCTCTCTCTCTCTGTCTCTCTCTCTCTCTCTATCTGTCTGTCTCTCTCTCTCTCTCTCTCTCTCTCTCTCTCTCCCACACACACACAACTGGGGTATGACTGACCTTGCATTAATCACATAGAGAGTACCTAGCATTATTGTGAAGCACTAAAAGCAGAGGAGGTTCCAAAGATCAGAACCTCACCTCGTTCCAAAAAACTTTTCCGCCCTAAAAATCTCTAAATCTCTCTCTAAAAAGTCAATTCTATTTCAAGTAATGCATCTAGTCAGTTCCTTCTTTCTAAAAAATCGAAAGAAACTTGCTATGGGCAAAAATCCTTGTGGTGTCGAAAAAAATTTTTGGTTGATAATAAAATAAACGATGAGATAAATAAAAATAAAACAAACGATGGTAGCCACTGTCTGGTTACCATCGTTCACGATGACGCCGCCCTATGATGATAATGATTTTTTCCCCTTCTTTTTTTGGCATTGGTAGGCAAGTCCATTCCATACAGCCAAGATGATAATGATAATAATATAGTGTTGTAAGTAAAATAATAAATTCACCCTTCAATGGAAAGTAACCACCAGGCGGGTTAAGAACTGGAGCATTTTCTACCACCTAACTCTCAGAGTTTTATTATACTATGTGGGCAGTTGGTCACATACTCAGATAAAGTAGGAAAAATCCAAGCATAGGCTGGTATCTGATCCACAAAATCCAAGTATTGGGTGGGATCCGATCAACGGATCTATGCGCTATTGCGCAAGGTATCAAAATTAGGTTACTAAATATTTTGCCACCCTGAGACTCGAATCACCGACCTCCAGGTTACGAGTCCATCAACTTATCGAACAATCTTCTGAGGTCACAATAAATAATTTTGATTGTATTATAGGTAGCTAGTAATAATTACAGTGATTTCAATTATGATCCTGGATTAGTTTCTATAGGTTAAATGTTACATCATGTTAAAATTAATAATGGCAATTTTATTATTATTATTATCATCCGAGTACTTGTATTTTCATTTACAGGTTTTCTTAGTTTATGTATTATTATTAGCACGATACATGTTACAATTACGGTGTAATATGATAATTTCCTTATGAGTACTTGTAAGGAGTAATACGTGTAAGTACTCGGCAAGTACTTAAGGAGTTTCATGCCATGGTTCGGTTAGGGAGGACATTTCCTACGCTGTAATTTTCACTCCTGCTTCTTTTTTCACTTTCTTCTAACCTTATCATATTTGTTTTTCTCATGTATGTTTCATGAAATATACTTTTCATTTGAAGTTTAATAAAAGTTATAAAAATAGTTATCATATTTGTGTTTATCACTTTCGCTATATCACATCCCGTAGTATGCCTCCCCTCTGATGGGCGAGAAATGACACAATAGTTCCCAATTAGATGCTGGGTCAACACGAGCGCACCGGAAGGTATCCCTTACAATTGTAACCAAATTAATAATACATTTTTTTTGTCGGCACGGGGGATCGAACCCGGTACCTTCCGCATGGTAAGCGAGTGCTTAACCACTGAGCTAATCGCGCGCTCATATTATGTATACTATTAAAAAAGATAGACTAGACAGCCTTAATGGTACGTTGAATACACCAGTTCTCATTCTGTCACTAAAGATAAGCAACGTCCAGCGAGGCTAGGACTTAGAAGTAAGACTATTCAAATTCGAACCCTCGTGATGCCGGCATCACGAGGGTTCGAATTTCCTGGCTCCTCTCAGGGTGTGTAAAATGCGGGTAGCAGCAGGTTTGCGAATTTGCTGTGAATTGAGGGTAACGCCTCCGTCGTGATTTGACCGCATGCAGTTGAAAGCAACGTTGAACCCAAATAAAAAAATAAATGGACCCAAGAGGATTTTGTATATTTGACCATGTGTTAAATATATTTTTACAAATAAAATATTTTTTTTTTATATAAATAAAATGTTTCCTCCAACTTCGTAGCACTTGGAATGGTACCCAAGACACACGCGCTATTTCCTCTCTGGCGAGAGGAATTTTTTGTTTTAGGAAATTCTTCATTCGACTGTCTCCTGTCTCCTGTTTCTTTTTTTTTTTTTTTTTTTAACAATTATCCAAATTTATCAATGAACTTTACAGTCTCATCTGCCAATGGCCCAACAGCTTCAACAGCAAATGCCAAGAAATAATACGTGCAGTATGGATGTCAGTATATTTGTCGTGTTTTTTCTTAGCTGCAGTCTCTGATGCGTAACCTGGTGTGAAACTGTTGTTAACGTTGCTTTTTGCGAGAGAATCTACACATGTGGCATCCCACACTAAGGGTGCGGCCGCGTTCCCAGGCAACATTCGTTCACAGTCTCTTTTGTATATTATTTTTATTTTATTTGTGGTGAAGCACAAGGCCTCTTCACAATTTTTGTGGGTAGCGCAGCATTACTCCTTCACATTTCGAATTATTCTATTACATTAATTTCTTTTTACTCTGGTAATGCCGCCACCTGTCGTTACTCATACAAGTAACTACACATTTTTCCTCACGAGGTATGAGTGGACCCCGAACACCCAAGAACACAGCAGAAAAAATCCTGCCCCGCTGGGGATCGAACCCAGGTCACCGTGCGTGCAATGAACTTTACAGTCTCTTTTGTATATTAAATTCATAATATGTATGTTTTTTCTCGCCTCCACAGAAAACCTCCAGTACCTGCGTCTGGGCGACAACAGCCTCCACGAGGTCCCGAGTGATGCTCTGAGACCTCTGGACCGCCTCCGCCACCTCGACCTGAGGGCAAATAACATCACCTCCCTGGCGGAGGACACGTTCTCCCACTTCGGAGACTCCATCACCTTCCTCAACCTGCAGAAGAATGGGTGAGTCTTTTTTTTTTTTTAATAATAATAATGCCCGGTAGACGGGTGTTTATTGGCGGGTTTAGCCCTATTTACATTTTCAAATAAAATAACAGTTAAAATAAAATTTTACAAATATGACAAATTACTGAAATATGTGTAAAAAAAAAAACACTGTGAAAATACTTCGGTAGAAAAAAGAAAAGAAAGATAATTAAGATAATTTTGAGAGGGGAAATCTTCAAAAGACGAACATCATGTGGGAGCATGATGAACAGTGTGGGATTTGTGCTGGAAACAGTGCACACCTACCCACTAAAACCTTCCTCTCATTTTAAAACACCTGCATTCGGAACCGTTTGGGAGAGTAATAATACAAATAATAATAATACAAAATAATTTTAACATACTAGTTATAGTTTTAGTGAGATAGACTGAAATGTCTCCTCACTATTAACTTAGAAGCAAAAAAAAATGTATCTACCTCGAAATACTAATAATAAATTGTGCACTGGTAGTCAAGTGGTTAACGCGCTAGTCTGGTAATCCAGGTAGCGTAGGGATCCATTGGTTCAAACGCCACCGAGTACATGAATTTTTCCTCATTAATTTGAGTTTGTGACCACATAATAATAAGACTCTGAGGGTTAGATGGTAGAAAATGCTTTGAGCATTAACCTCGCCTGGTGGCTACCTTCCACCAAAGAGTGTTATTAAAAAGGGTTACCGACCAGGTGCGGCCGGTGCTAAGGAGTTGCGGAACTGCAGCACCCCCAGACGAATAAGAAAAAGAGAGGGTTTTCTCAAGTTCTAGCTCGTACACAATGAAAATTGTCACACATTTCTAGAATAAATAATGCATAATTACTATGATTGGCATGGTACACTAACCCCATACTCTTTAGATAGTGAAAGAGCGAATATCCCATTTTACATCAGTTCATGTGGCAGCACCCCCAAAACATTTTCCCACTGGTCGTGTCTGGTTGAATGGAAGGTGGTGGTAAAAGAAGTGGTTGTGTGTAGACGGATTAAAATAGATACCCTGATACCCTGAAATTAACATAATGTCCCAATACAACAACAGTGGTCAAGAAGTCAGTCTTTTAACCCATCGGGGACAGGACAAGTTATCCTCCCGTTTGAGATTTTGACCACATAATAAAACGTATTGCTTACTGCTGGATGGTACTCGTTAGTCCTAATTGGGCACTATAAATAAGGCATTATTTCAAAATAAATAGTAAAAATTAAAGTAATTTTCAAATCTTATCTGATAACTACTACGTTTCAAGTTGAGGTAAACCGCTGTCGATAGGATACAAAATTGTGTCTCAACTGATTCTAAATTCTTAAAATATCTTTTTGTCTCTAAAATTTTCAGGAAACACTTTGTTCCTAGAGAGAGAGAGAGAAAGAGAGAGAGAGAGAGAGAGAGAGAGAGAGAGAGAGAGAGGTGGAGGGGAAAAGGGTTAATCGGTCGGAGAGAAAGGACTTAAGGATTTCATGAACAAAAGGCTTAAGCACTGCTGGATATCCAGCACAGCGAGAGAGAGATAGAGAGAATAGGGGAAGTAGAAGAAATAGCAGAGACAGATAGAGAGGGAAGAGGGAAAAGAAGGGAAGGTATTTTACATAGAAAAGAAAGAAAGAAAGCGAGAGAAAGAGAGAGTAAGAGAGAAACAGACTGACAGATATAGAGAGAATGTGAAAAGAGGGAAGAGAGAAAGAAAGAAAGAGAAACGGAAAGAGAGGGAGGAAGGAGAAAAATTAATGAAAGAAAATGAGTTGAAGGGAGAGAGAGAGTAAGAAAGAGAGAGATTAGGAAATGTGGTAAAAGAAACTTGAGAAAGAGAAAGAAAGAAGAGGATATTGAGGAGTTTGAGGACATTAAAAAAACGCACACAGAGAGACCGAAAGAGTTTGAAAAGCTTCAAAACTGGCCTTCAGGGATGGTTATAGTCAGGGATAGAGTTATAATCAGGGATGGTTATAGTCAGGGATGGCTATAGTAATAATAGAATAGAATAGAATATAATAGAATAGAATATAATAGAATATACCTTGTTTATACTGCCGAGGTAAGACTGAAAAGTCCCTTTACTCCAGCAGTCAAACAGGTCTTATATATTTTATGGGATAAATATTTTACATATTAATAAAGAGTAAATAATAATTCAGGAAACGAGCATTAAAAACAAATTAATTGTAAAAAGAGCTTGACCCATAGTAAATATACTTATACTATATTATTACTCAAATCCTGTAGAAATTTCAATTCCGCAAAAAACTTCTGTTAGACCCACGTACTAAAATTCAAGTGTTTATCTTTACCCATTAAAAAGATAAAAATCCGTTCCGGGACTTATCACTCTGTATACAACCAAACCTGACCTACAAACACTCAAAAAAAATTCTAGGAATCTCGAAAAATTAATCTTCCTGCACAATATAAACACTCTTTCACAAGAAGTGGCAAAGCTTTTCTTACATTTCCTAGAAACACTGATATCTTTTCTCCTGAAAATTACCGAATCCTCCGTTTATGTGTGTGTGCTGTAATCCTTTGGGTACATAATATCCTTCCTTCGATCTTCTTCTTCTTCTACTCTGTCTTATAATGCTCAAGCAGGGTCGACGTTGTTCAAACTCTTGTTTGAGCTTGGTTGGTTTTGCCACATTTTTTACAGCTGGACGCCCTTCCTAACGCCAACGGTTCTATTTGATTTAACGTCCTGGATTAGGACGTGGGTATCTTCGCTGGGAATCGTACCAGCTACCCACATGAACCTCACCCAGCCTGGGTAGGGCCGGAAATGCCAGCCTCACATGTGCAGAGGGAACAGAAATTTCTGTGTGAAAAGTTTGTTCCGACCGGGGATCGAACTCAGGATACTTTTTTCGATACGATGGTTTTATCCTTGAATACATTTTATTGATTCTACCACAAGTCTTACATCCATACAGAAATCTTTACTCTACAGGGTGTCAAGGATTTTTTTGTTGTTGAAAATATCAGAATTAACTCTAGAAGACATTCTAAGACTAAATAATCTTACGTATTTTTTTTCAAAGTCAGGGAGTAGACCAGCAGTCTGGCTGGGGGACTATAAACAGGGAGTAGACCGGCATTGGCCTGGTTCTGGGGGCCCTTGTCAATTATTAGCCTCCTAGTAAAGACAGTGATAGAAGTGCTGAGTCATTCCTCCACTGTCTGGCTACCATCGTTCACGATGACGCCACCCTATGATGATGATGAATTTTTTGAAAAACCAAGAAAAAATTCACTTGAAAGGAAAGTTCATAAGAAAAGTTTTGTGTGGGTTTTTTGCCCAGAAACTCTAACATTTAAGGCCAAATTGTGAAACAGAATTAGATATCTTGGTGGACACTATTCCTTAACACGTTCGTTGCCAAGCCAATTTTTTCAAGTTTTACGTAGGGACCAGGCGGTAAAGTCGCTGCTGCATCCTGGGGATAAAAAAAAATTTTGTTGCATTTTTGGCATCGTATTTGTACAAGAATCGATCCTATATCTGTTCTAATACTAACAACCTACCTCAAAAAGGCCATATATGGATGTCCGGTCCCTCGTTAAAATTTTGATAACAACCACATGTGTGTTTTCGGTCCCAAAGAAAAACACAAAAACATCCACATATGGCCGTTCGGTAACGAACGTGTTAACACGCCCTCTAGTCTAGATTTCAACCAATCACAGCGCACTATAGTCAGCTGATAGCCTGAGCTAGGTGATAGTGTCCACCTAGATTAAATCTAATCCTGTTTCATAATTCTGAACCTTTATGAATGAATTCGTCCCTGATGGACCAAACAGTGTAAGCCCTCCTGGGTTAAGTACAAGGGATCAAGTGTACTTTAGTATTTCTTTATTCTTTTCTTTCTCCATCATCATCCTACTTCTTTCTCTATCAATTCTACGAAGAACACTTTTTCTTTCTCTTTATGTATTATCTGTCTTCCTCTTTCTCCTTTCCTCTCGCATACTCTCTTTCTGCCTCTCTCTCTATATATATATCTCTCTCTCTCTATCTTTCTCTTTCTTTCTCTCTCTTTATCACTTCTCTTTCCCTCTCCCCATTACTCTCTCTCTCTCTTTCTCCTCCTTTTCACTCTTCCTATTCACTTTCTCTCCCATTTTGTTTAAATCATTTTCTTCATATTTCTCTTTATTCCTCTCTCCTCTTCTCCCTTTTTCTTTCTCTATCACTGTTCCCCCCTTTTCCTCCTTCTCTTCCTTCCTCTCTCACCTCTCTCTCCCCTCTCCCTCTCTCTGTTCCACTCTCTCCCTCTCCCCTTTTCCCTCCTTTTCTTCCTTCCCCTCTCTCCCCCCTCTCTCTACCACTATATTTCTCTCCCTCCCTATATCCCTCCTTCTCACTCTCACTCCCCCCTCTCTCTCTCCTCCTCCATTCAACCTCCCCTTCTTTTCTTTTCCCTTCTATCCTGCGACATCGTTTCAAACTTAACTCATTTCTGTGACGTCACTAGCAGGGTCCGTACTTCGAAGCTTTTGAGTCGCAAGGGACCAACAGAAGAATACTTCAGTTTTCATTAAAATAATTATATCATAAAGCCAGTGTTCAAGATTCCGGTATACCTGAAACTTAAAAAAACTATTTTTTACTACCAACATTTTATAACGGGTTCCCGTCAATCTATTTATTAGCTAATATAAAAAAATAAAAGTTAAGTTTTCAGTTATCATATTTGTGTTGATCACTTTCGTGATATCATAACTACTCAAAATCGCTTTACTAAATCTACGCAGACCTCCAGGCTACAAGTCCGCCGCCTTATCAATCAAGCTACTGAGATCAGTTCCTCGTATGAGTATAACATCTTGTATGAGTAAGGGTTGGGTGGAAGAGATTGCCTAAGGCAATAACCCCGCCCTTTAGTTAGGACATATATTATGTATATATTTATTTTTTTTTTCTTTATTTTCTTTTTCTTCTATTATTTTGTATTTTAATTTGTAATTATTTGTATATAATATGTCCTATCAATAAAGTGTAAAAAAAAAAACACATCTGTACACCAGGCGTGACCGGTGCTAAGAAGCAGCCCTAGACGAAAAGGAAAAAAAGTGTTTTTTTTTTCAAATTCTAGGTCTTCGACAGGGAAAAAATCATTACACATTTCTAGAATATTTAATTTATAATTATAGTGATTGGCATATTTAAAGTTATCATATTTGTGTTGATCTCTTTCGTGATGTCACAACTACTCAAACTAGCTTTACTAAATTTACGCTGAAACCCGGGCTTGAACCACCGACCTCCAGGTTACAAGTCCGCCGCCTTATCGATCAAGCTACTGAGGTCGGTGATTGGCATATTATAAACAAACTCAAACTCTTAAGATATTGAAAGAGCGACTCTGTAAATCCCATCATTTTAGTCCAGTTTAGCATCCTGAAAACAATTCCCCACCGGCCGTGCCTGCTGTGCACAGAAAAAACAGAAGTTGTTTTAGATTTTTAAAAGATTCCCACCTTCTAGAAACCCGAGCCTGCATGTCAAGAACAGCATTTCTTTTCGAAAGGTTAAGTGTTCTGAGTAGCGACGAGTCCTCATGAAAATATCATAATCCTCGCTCCCATTCGTCCCCTCCCATTCTTTCTCACCCCTCCCTCCTATTCTGTTATCTCCCTCCCCTTTTTCCTCAACTTTGCTCTCCTTCCTATGCCTCTTCATCCCTCCCTCCCTTCTTTTCCACAACTGTTCTCTCCTTCCCATTCCTCCTTACAGTCCTCACCCCTCCCTCCTATTCTATTATCTCCCTCCCTCTTTCCTCAACTTTTCTCTCCTTTCTATGGCTCTTCATTCCTCCCTCCCTTCTTTTCCCCAACTGTTCTCTCCTTCCAATTCCTCCTCACCCCTCCCTCCTATTCTTTTATCTCCCTCCCCTCTTTTCCAAACTATTCTCTCCTTCCCATGTCTCCTCATTCCTCCCTCCCTTCTTTCCCCAACTATTCTCTCCTTCCCATGTCTCCTCATCCCTCCCTCCCCTCTTTCCTCAACTGTTCTCTCCTTCTCTCAGCCATGCCTCGCGGCCCCATGCATAAGAATTGACTTATGCTCTCCTCCGTAGGACATATCCCTCCCATTTAACCCTCCTATATTAGATAGATTCCTTCCCTTACGTCTAATATATTTTCCCTGCTAGTTCTTCCCACGCTCCTATGCATCAGAATCGAATAATGCTCGCTCCCATAAGAGACACTCCTCCTATCTTTCCATACTCTTCCTCCTATTCGGTTCTCTCCCTCCTCTCCGATATACCCCTAACATTTTCTAACTTCTTTCCATAGATCAAACATGCCTCGCGATCCTAAGTATGATAATAATAATAACACTCTCTAGTGGAAGGTAACCACCAGGCGAGGTTAATGCTTAAAGCATTTTCTACCACCTCACCCTCAGAGTCTTATTATTATGTGGTCACAAACTCAAATTATTGAGGAAAAAATCAGGGTGGGATTCGAACCACCGGCACCGTGATGCTGGCATTCCGGCCTCCGGTATGTCAATGCTGTTGAAAGCGACTTTAAACCAAAATGAAAAGAAGAAAAAGGAGAGGAAAAAGGAAGTAATGAGGAAAAATCCATGCACTGGATGGGATTCAAACCAACGGATCCCTACGCTACCTGGATTACCAGTGCATCAAAATCGACTATTACTCCCTCCCATCCTTCCTCACCCGTCCGTCCTATTGATGGGTTATTTTTCTCCCCTCTGATATATTTCCCCAAATAATGCTCACTCCCACAAGGCACATCACTCCTCATGCCTTCAATACCTCCCCTCACATCTTTCCTTCCTATTACCTCCTTCTCGCTGTCCTTTCTCTTACTATCTCTTTCCTACAAGTATACTCATTCGTCCCTCCTTGCACTCAGTCTCTCTCACCCTGTACATATTGCAATAAATCCCATAAGACATTTCCTTCCCCATTTCTTTTAATCATTGTCCCTCCTTCTCTCTCCTTTGAATATCATTTCCCTGGCAGTACTCCTTTCTGTCTCTTTATAATAATAATATCATCTAATGTTTGTCCCGGTAGCTCAGTGGTAAAGGCGGCACTCTGTGAATCCAAAGACTCCAGAGGCCGTGGGTTCGAAACCCAGCTGGGACATGGCATGTTATCCTCCCAATTGGGATTTTTACCACATAATAATATGTCTTGGGCTTACTGCTTGAATAATGGGACTTTAATAGTCCCAATCGGGCAGTATAAATAAGGCGATATTATTAATATTATCTTATTTATGCTACCCTATCAGGACTATTAAGTACCACTATTCCAGCAGTAAGCCCAAAACGTATGATTATGTTGTAAAAATCAAAAAACCCGTCTGAGCAATGTTTCAAACTCTCAAGCATGACTTCCTTTAAATTTGTTGGCCAATACCTTGCTTAAGACATTTCTCAGACAATATTTTCTGTTCATAAATACGATTATTAAAGATTAATCTTAGCTAACCATCAATATTATTATTATTAATAACATATTCACAACTTAAGTTGTAGTTTTATTTTACAAATACAGGAGATATAACACAATACAGATTAATGAAACAATATTGTACAACAGATTATACACCCAGAAAAACAGTAAATATACACAACCCCCCCCCCCCCCCCCCCTCCCAGTTTGCATTAAGTATTTTCATTTTAAAGGGGGGAAAAAAAAAAAGAAAAAAAAAGTACATGTTAAGAGATATAATATAAGACAGATTGATGGAAATGTACAATACAACAGTGGAAAATTACAGTATAATATACAACCCCCCCCCTCCTATAGTTTGTATTTCTGCCATTTTGTTAGGTATTTCAATTTATTTTACAAGAAAATATACAGGTAAAGGATATTATACAGGGACAGATTGATGAAATATGCAGTACAACAGAGGAAAATTACAGTTTAATATACACCCCCCCCCCCCCCCCCCCCCTTCTATAGTTTGTATTCCTGCCATTTTGTTAGGTATTTTTTTATTTTACAAGAAAATATACAGGTTAAGGATATTATACAGGGACAGATATTATTATTCAAACCAACATTAGTAGCTAGCACTAGCATACAAGTTTGAAACCATGCATCGCGTCGTTGAAAGCGTTGTTAAACCCAAATTAAAAAAATAAATGCTCCGCTTTTCCTTTAGAATCAAATCCCACTAACTGAAGTAATGTTTCTCAATAGAACATTTCCAATTAAAAGTTCAAGACAAAAAGTTGCATTCAGTAAGTTCCCCGACTAATAAGTCCTTTTTTCCCGCAAAGACCACTTCTAATCATACTACTCACTTTGGTTTCTATTTCAGACTCAAAAAGTTGCCTCCCCTTGTATTTGAGAACCTGAACAGCCTGGAAAAACTGAACCTACAGAACAACAAACTGAGGGCTATATCTGAGGACATCATGGAACCTATCTTAGACACGCTGCGAGATTTGGACCTAGTGGGTAAGTTGCTGACAAACTTGAAATAATAATTTATGATGCCAAGAGTTAGGTCTTAGGTGAGAAGTTTATTTAACAGAACAACAAACTGAGGGCTATATCTGAGGACATCATGGAACCTATACTAGACACACTACGAGATTTGGACCTAGTGGGTAAGTCTGTTGATGAGACACTTGATTGTCTCGCTAGAGGACTATAAATAGAGAACTGACTAGCCAACCCTAACAAGCCAGTCTTGCTTGCAGTTTCCTAAGAGTTTAATGGCTTAAAAGAAAAGTCCAATAATTCCTCACGATGGTTGATCGCACATGGTAATATGTGGTTCAGGACAAGCCAATTTTGAAATAAAGTTAGCTGGAGACCATCATTCCCCTATCCAGCTGTAGCCAAGCTGGCTACAACAACAACAACATTCTAATTCAATATTTATTTTCTATTCGATTAGCTCAGTGGTTAAGCACTCGCTTGCCATGCGGAAGGTCCCGGGTTCGAACCCCCGCGCCGACAAAAATTTGTATTCTTAATTTGGTTACAGTTGTTTGTAAGGGATACCTTCCGGTGCGCTCGTGTTGACCCAGCACCTAATTGGGAAGTATTGTGTCACTTCTCGCCCATCAGAGGGGAGGCATACTACGGGATGGGCAGGCTACAACACAGACCACAAGCGTCTACAGTAGCTCCTGTTTCATGGCTACGAAATAAAAACGGCTGTGAAACACTCATCTTTAAAAAAAAAAAAAAAAAAAATTCTATTCCAATGTTTATATTGTATTCTATTTCAGACAATCCTCTAGTGTGCACGTGTGATCTCATGTGGTACAAGGAGTGGTCCACATCTCTGGGAGAGAAAGAGGATGAACAAATGTCCAAAAAGAGAACAGTGTGTACTCTGGGATCCAGTAATGTTCATCAGAGGTAAGAAACGGTTGGGTGAAAGAGAATGCATCAT
This sequence comes from Bactericera cockerelli, assembly GCA_024516035.1. Lineage (NCBI taxonomy): Eukaryota > Metazoa > Arthropoda > Insecta > Hemiptera > Triozidae > Bactericera > Bactericera cockerelli. The sequence goes on along the minus strand of CM044963.1, from coordinate 6,858,960 downwards.
CGGAGGTAATGACAGAGTGTATGATAGAAGAATGAGCTAGGAGGCAAACTATTCATTTATAATTTGATAGTTTTTGATTTGATGGTAGTTCGTTAGAATCTTTGATCATATTATTTTACATTTTCTTTTGCTTTTTAGTTTCTACTTTTAAATTAGTTATCTAATAATGTAGTAGGTAGTTTCTTCAAAACATTTCATCAATTTTCTGACTTATTTTTTCTTGTCTTTCTTCTTTCTTTTTTTGATTTTTGCCTCTCTCTGTAACTAATTCATTATTAATTTCTTCTTTATATTGTTTAAGTTTTTTTCTATAAACTTTTCTTTCAAACTAAACTTATTTTCCAATTTGTCTTCTCTTTCTCTAGTTGAATTCCCACCCTTCAATCTATGCAGTTTCTCTCTCTCTCTCCACTTTTTTCTTTATCTTTTTTTTCTCTCTCTCTCTCTGTTATCTATTTCCCTTTCCTCGTCTGTTCCTCTCCTTTTCTCTTTCCCTCTTTCTCTCTCTCTCTCTCTCTTTCTCTCTCTCTCTGATATGTATATCCATTTCCTCGTCCCTTCCTTTCCCTTTCTCTTTCCGTCTTTCTCTCTTTTAACTCACCCCTTTCATAATTTTCTCTCCTCCTCCCGTATCTTTTATTGTTATTACCTTTTTGTATTTTTCTATTTTGCTTTTTCCTTTTGCAATTACCCTTAAGCTTCTTACGCTATTATTTTTGTATCTTTCGTTATTACAAAGGGAATTTTCAAAACGATAAGCACTGAAAATTCTCTAATAAGTACCTTTTCTCTCTCTCTCTCTCCTTTTTCTTTTCGAAATCGAAGGTCATTGGAGAAGTCTTTCTTTTTACACTGAGGTCGTATTCTATTGCTTTCCTGTACTCTTTCATTTTTCTCCGATGCAGTTGTACTCCTCGTGAGGACAAATGAGCAGCTATTTGTGTTGGATAGTAACAGTGGCGGCATTTAGTGGTGTAATTAATACTACTAATTCAAAAAATTATCAATGTACAGAGAGAAAGTATATTTATTTATATACGGCCGTGTGACGACTACGTCACTTGACTACAAAGTCCCGGCTTTCTAGGATAGTTTTTAAAAAAAGATTTTTACAAGATTTCAAAATGAAAGTGGAACATTTTCATCAACATTTTTTTTTTTTTTTTTTTTAATTTGTTTGGTTAGTGGAATAAATGGTAGTTGAGAATTTGAACTGAATCTTTCAAGATTTTTAAACTCATATCAATGATCTTCTTATTGGGGATTCCCAGATCACGGAACACTGAGAAGGTGAAAGAAGGTATTGCACCTCGTGCTCCAAATAAAAGTCCTATCACCTTGAACTTGTTGGCTTCTATTTGGTATCTACGAGCAAGATCCCTAATACACGGCTCGTAAATGGATTTCTTTTCTCTGTCCACTTCATCAGCTTGAGAAGCATTTTTTTTTCAAATCTTACTGTTGGGTCAAGGTCAAAACTATCTATCAAAGATGGAAAGAAGTTTTTAAAAGAGTTGGGAGAGTGGATAGCATGTGTGACAGGAGAGAAGAGAGCAAAATCAGGTTGGAAATGCGGCGAGTGTGTTGCGAACAATGAAGAGGGCAGTAGATATGCGAGAGGCGGGAGGTGTTTTAACTATGAGTTAAACGAATTTGTATTTTTAAAAGTATATAAATAAATGGTATATCCATTATATATAAACTATCTATGCATCCATCTATTAGGAGCTCGTAATGCTGTGCTTACCACTACAATTTGCTGTATTACATAACTGCAAACATTTTTCAGAGCTTAGTAAATGAATATGGAGACATTTGATCAACTGTAAGCAAGTTTTACAAGTATATGAGATGTTATACTTTGTTAGTCACCGTTGTCGAGTAGAGGTGCGCACTAGGTTTTCGCGCATGTTGACATTCTCAGCAGGATGGGAATTTTCCGGATTTCCGGCTTTGTGGCTACTTTGATATGAATGGATGTGAAGAAGCGACCAGTGGCGGAATCATAGACAAAAAAAATACAAGATACTGTATATTAAAATGGAGAAGTGTAAATTCCTATGATTCAATGCGATACTCAATAAAATTGTGACAGAATAACACAAAGAAAAAGCATTATTAATAATTCTAGTAAAATGAAAATGCTTTTCTATAAAACAAATTTGAATTTGAAAATGAGAAAAGAACGGAGGGTGATATCAGCAGCTACTTAGGAGTAAACAAACAAGTCATTATTATTTTACCAATTAATTCATTTTTAAGTTTTAAAAATAAAAGGGAATAGAACAAATGCAACGGAATTAATTATTAATTAAAATCCGGGGTTCATAAAAATAGCTGACCTAATTTTCTTTCGAGCACTTTTTTTTTTCTTTTTCTTTCTACTTCTAACGTCGCTTTCAACTGCTTTTTTGTAAAGAAAAGTTAATGAATATTCACTTTCAGCTATTTAACCTAGAGATAACTATTCACTAAGGAGCAATAAAACACAAGAAAAATAGTGAGATAAAAAGATAATATAGGAGCAAGTAAAAAAGAGGAGGGAAATGAGAAAGTGATTATAAAAAGAAGAAATGAAAGAGGAATATGAAGCAGAGGAAAAAAAAATAGAAAGAGACAGAGCGAGAGGACAGAGAAAAATAGAACAGGAAACAAATAATTATAAAAAAGTGTTATAAATAAAATTATCATGTGAACTGGTTGAATAGTTTTCAGTGAAACCCTGTTTTTTAACACTTAAAGCAGTGTTAAAAAACAGGGTTTCACTGAATTCACTGTTTTAAATTAACTCTGTTTTATTAGAGCTTAACGTCGTTTTTTAACTGCATGATGGTCCTACAACACGACGGAGGTTTTACCCTCCATCATTCGCAGGAAACCTGCTTATCTCACCCAGCCTTAGTTGTACCGAAATGCCAGCATCACGAAGTCTTCATTCACCTCGTAGGACGTTGCTTAACTTCGGTGCTCCTACGAGAACCAACGCGCCATAGACGCTGACACAATTAACACTGCGACCTAAGTAAATCTATTGTGAGCAGTTGATTCTATTAGGTTTCGACGTCCTAATTTGAGATAGTCAGGACGGTGGTTTTACCCTCCCTTCGTTGAGAATCGTCCAAGCTACCCTCATCAACCTCACTCAGCCTGGGTTGTTCCGGAAATGACGAACTCACATGTTCGAAGGGAAGAAAATTTTCTGTTAGAAAATTCTGCTCCTAACCGGGAATCGAACTCAGGATCTCTGGACTACGACCAGAAGTCACAACCGTTAAACTGCGGAGGCTGGTTAGAGAGGGAAAAAGAATTGATGAAAAATGCAGATTCACAATGGGCAAGGACTTCGATTGTTACAGACCTCTCTTTAAATAAATGTTCATAGAAAAAAAAAAAAAAAACAAAAACAAAAAATGCAGATTCACAATATTTCAACCAACGCGGCGGCCACGGATTTCAATCCAACTAAGGACTGGGTCAGTTGAACAAAATTTCGAGGTCACTTTGTATACCGACCCAGTTAGTATTCATGACCAAGCTTCCTGCAACTGACCCCTTTCTTTCATGTCTCTCTCTTCTGTTCATTATCTCGAGAACAAATAAAATTAAGCGAAAAAGAAATAGAGAGTGACAGAGAGGGGGAGAGGAAAGAAGAGAAGGGAAAGAGAGAGACAGTTGGATTCATTTCCGAAGAAAAAAGTAATTTTCAAAGTACAAATACTGGGTGTTTGAAGAAACAATGTTTGTTTTATTAGGGGTTTAACGTCGTTTTTCAACTGCATGGTCATATCATGACGGGGGTCTAGAGAATTGGTAGTTATATTTTTACATTATATAAAACACTTTTCCAAGGACATCTTCCCGAGGCAGTGTGCTCAGCACTAAGGCAACATTACCTCTCTGAACAGCGAAACTAAGCCGTTGCCTGAAATATGGTGTTAAACATTTCCAAAGCACTTGGCCCAAAAGAGCCAAAGGTTTCAACGGCGAAGGGAATGAAATGATAAAGATTTTGTAGGTCTTTATATTTCAGGCACTTTTTTAGTTCCGCTTGTTTGGCTGTTGGTGTTACCCTCCATTCGCAGGAAACTCACAAATCTGCTACCCATATTAATCTCACCCAGCCTAGGTTGAGCCGGAATGCCCCAGCATCAAGAAGTCTTCATCTCGCTGGACGTTTCCAGAAGAGAAAAAGCAACAATTCTACTACTTCTTCTTTCACTTTGCCTCTTCCCAAAAGTACTTGGGGTTGGCATTGTTCAACCTCTTTCTCATGGTTTAGGTTGGTCGATTCTGGCACCCCTACTTCCACATTTTACGGCTGTATGCCCCTCAGTAGAATTTAAATGATCTAAAAATGTATATAAGGCAGAAATGTCAACCCTGTGTCGCCAATGATTTATGTTATGGTTTGGCTGGTAGCATAACATCAATTTTTTTTCGATTTAGGCGCTTTAACTCTGTCAGTTGACATGTCGTTCGCGCCGATTCCTTGGGGTGTTAAACAAGTGTATATAGTTTAATTGTTTTCAGATAGTTCAGAAGAGAATCAGCGCTCTCGACGGAGTCTGAGAGACCTGGAGGCACAGGTAGAGAGGATCTTATTTGTGCATGGAGGTGACGGTTAATTATATGACTAACAGTAAGAATTTCGCCACAAATAACATCAATTTTACGTCCCCCAGCGATACAATTTCTTCTGACAATATTGATAGACACAAGAAAATATTAATTCATACTTTTCAAATTCGGGTTGGAAGAGGGCAATGTTGCCAAGTATGCGGAAAAAAGTTGTATGTTCACATTTTCTTATTTTAAAATAGTGAGTATCATGGAGGAATAAGAAATGGAGAACTCGCAATGCTTAAAACCTGTCCCGCAAATTCGGCAATCTTGGTTGTTATAACACAGAGGAAATCATAACAAACACAAATTAATTTTTCTTCTTATATGCTTTTGAAAGCAATAATGGTAGCCATATTGGATGGTTTGTTATGGGACAGTTCTTTTCTCTCGCTCTCTCTCTCTCTCTCTCTCTCTCTCTATCTCTCTATCTCTCTCTCTCTCTCTCTCTCTCTCTCTCTCTCTCTCTCTCCTCTCTCTCCTCTCTCTCTCTCTCGAACGTCTATCTCCTATTACTTTTTAGCTTATTACCAATGAGATATACGTTTTTATTGCTTATTCCTCGAAGGTCAGTATATCAGTAAGGTCAGTATGTCAGGACATCCGCTTAGTGTTGCGTTTTTCAAACACCCTGTATTTCCTGGTGAATAATGACTGAGGAAAATAGCAATAGAGAAATGAGAAACAAAACTATCTGAGTGTTGCTTACTCCCTCTTTCCTCCCTCCTCTTTTTCTTTATCCCCTCCCTCTTTCTCTCTGCCCCTTTCCTATCCCTCTATCTCTCCCTTTTGCTCTTTACTCTCCTTCATCTTTCTCCCTCGTTTTCACTACATCTTTCTCTCTCCCCTTTACTTTTTCTATTATCTCTCTCTCTCTCTTTCTCTCTCTCTCTCTCTTTCTCTTTCTATCTCTCTCTCTCTCTCTCTCTCTCTCTCTCTCTCTCTCTCGTTATTTGCACTCTATTTTCATATCTCTCAGATTTTATTGTTTTTCTTCCCCCACTTCGTTTTAATTAATTTTCTTTCGAGGTCATCAGTTCTTCTTTATTTTTCACTATTATTAATATTATCTGTATCATTATTATTGCTATCACTATTTTTAAGATAATCACTCGTTGAAAATTACATAAGAAATAGCTATCATAGGTATTATATCTATAACCTACTAGGAGGATATACCAGCCGTGTATCAAAAATCTCAAATATAATCCTATGGAACAACTAGAAAGTTGAAAACCTGTAGATTTAATAGAATTGGAGTCAATAGACATCCTTTCACAAGATTTTCACTTCAACTGTACTCCTTTGATTATAAGTAATGCTAGTAGGCTCCTGTTGAGGTTGGTTATTATTGTCAAATCTTTTGATTCTGTTCCTATTTTTTTTTTTTTTTTTAATATCTACCATTTTATAATCTTTCACCCGACCAAATGCTTTTAGGTAATCGATCAGTAAAATGCTCTAATTTACACGTCTCTGCATCTTTTGACCAAGGACACTAAAATTACTAAGCTGATGGTGTGGTGCAATTCATTATTTATCCACGTTAGCACAAAACATAAAATATCCTACCTTGCTGGGGATTGAACCCAGGTCACTCGGCCACGGTGACTACTCATCATCATAATAATACATTTATTCTACTAATTTTCCTCTTCCTTCTATCCTTTATCGACTTTCTTATCATCAAGCTTATCCCTCTCATCCCTCACCTTCTCTCTGATTTCTCTCTCTAATATTTCCGCTAAAGTTATATCAACTTTTTCATTTTGTTTTTCATAAAGTTGCTGATGAGTGAGACAGGAAATCTTGTTTATAGCAGACAGGATAAGTCCTGTTCTTATCTTCTTCTTTATTATGACAGAGAAGAAAATGTTATTAGAAGAAGAAAAAAAGAAGAGAATAATAAAGAGAAAAAAATAAATGAAAACAATAAAACAGTGTTTGAGAATGCAGTTGGGTAAAAAAAAGTTGTTTGAATAAAGTTATCAAAAAGAACTTTATTTATTGAAACTTCTCAAAAAGAACTTTGGCCGTTGAATGAAGATGAATTGATTGAATCAGACTAAACAATCTAAACATTGTTTGGAAAATGTCATTTTCAGCTCAATTTTTTTCCGGTTCACAATGAAAATTGTTTGTTGACTATTCGTAATTTGTGATTTATTTGCATTAATCATTGTACATAATAGGTAACAAATATCTAATGCTACTACCCCAGACTAAAGTAATGTTATTGTTAAAACTGTAAATTCTCGTATTTCCAAGCACGAGTATGTATCGGTAGATATCGAAAAACTTAAGTTATTTAAGTTTCTCTTAGTTCTTTTTGCGATCGTTGAATTTTCCTTTCTTTGTGTTTTAGAAGTCTTGTTTATTATTAATTTGCATTTTTAATTTGTTTATTATTTCTAACTCTTAAAATTTAAATATAATTTTAGTTTTATTTCTTGTTTATATTATTTGCTAACCTGTTTTATTTTCTGTTCTTCTCTCCATTGTACCCAACACACTTTTCTTCCTTCCTTCCACTCTTTCTTTTTCTCTTTTCCTTTCCAACTTTTTCGCAATCTTATGGACCTTTGCAATAATTTCCAATACTTATCATTTGCTACACTTACAAACTCTTTATATCAATCTCCCACATTTTACCTTTCCCACCCTTAAATCTTCTTCTCTTCACTCACCCCAATGACTCTCATTCACTCACCCCAATAACTCTCATTCACTCACCCCAATGACTCTCATTCACTCACCCCAATGACTCTCATTCACTCACCCCAATAACTCTCATTCACTCACCCTAATGACTCTCATTCACTCACCCCAATGACTCTCATTCACTCCATGTACGAACTCCACAAATAACTCTTTAAATCTCCCCAAATGCTACAAAATCTTCCCCGCCCCCTACCTCTACATCCTCCCCACTTCCACCCCCACCCCCCCCGCCCTGCAGGGAATACCTGGTCGACGAAGACAGCTTCGAGAGTCAGTTCAAGTGTAAGCTGCTCCTGGGCACCGGCGGACAGCACGCCCTCAACACCCACCGGCACTCGGACCCCAACCAGTCCGCCCGTCTGAGTGGCGGACTGGGCTCTCTCGCCATGATGGCGGCGGCGGTTGCATTGCTGACTTGGGGCCGCGAGTCGTTTTGGTTCTAAAGCCTGCGCGGTGGTGGCTGGTGGATTTCACGAGTTGAACTCGGATTTGGTTGAGAGGATATTGGTTTTAGTGAAGCTCGATTAATCGGTGATATTTTTTTTGTTTTTTTTTTGCATTAATTGTGTACGGGAAATACCCATTTATACATAAAATTTCCCTAACTTAAAATTAACTAATCTTAATTAAACCTAATACTAGGTTTATTATATACTAAACACTAAAACTAATGAGGTAATCCAGATCTCTGTGACCGATGTGAAAATCGATTAATGTCAGGTCGATTAGTTACTAATCAATTACGATTATCGGAGTCGTTTCTAATCGATTACCACGATTTTCAACTAATCGGAGCATCACTACTTGTACGTAGTGCTGCTCGATTAATCAGTAGTAATCGATTAATCGATTAATTACAAGTTGATTAGTTACTAATTGATTACGATTCCCGGAATCTTTTCTAATAGATTAATCGATTACCTCGATTTTCAACTAATCGGAGCATCACTCATTGATTTTAAAATGGTTGACAGAAATGAGTATTATTGTTTTACCCACTATTTGCTGAAAGAAGCCACCAACTCAAAATGTTCTCATCTAGACTGCGTGGGGTCGAGAATAACTGACATCACGAGGCCTTTGAATGGTCATCAATCTAAGTACTAACTTCGCTAGACGTTGCTTAACTTCAGTGATAAAATGAGAAATTCTACATGCCAGCAACGCCAACGGTGGCTAAATATCAGATTGTACTAATGTCTTGATAATTCTTTTTTCTAAAGAAAAAAAATTACTCGAATTTACTCCTCAGTAGACGAGTATTTATAGATATTGGAATTATTGTGTTCGTTCTTTTATACACTTTGAATTAATGTAGTAACTGGGGCTTTGAAGCCGAAAGACCTAAGTTTCCCAGTTACTGGGGTTTGACGAAGAAAAGGCCGCTGGTTCAATAACGCTACTACAAAGGGGTGTATTAAAAGGTATTTAAGAATATTAAATTTACACGGAAAGATAAAAGGAAGAAATAATCTACTACTACGAAATGAGATTGGATGGTCTTACCTTTGAGTACTTGTACCAAGTACTTACGTACGCCTTTAGAAGTGGATCAAAGGGGGTAGATTGAGGAAGGAGCGAACGTACCCTGACCACTGGTTGTAACAATCTGAACGAGGCATCGTCGTTCCCAATCTATCGTACCGAATTTCTGTGGCTTTCTTTGTAAGAACATATGATATGCCTATCATCTGATATCGAAGTGTTATCTCTAACAGTTAGGGGCGTAGAGATCGATTGATATGCGCGGGGAAAGTTTGGAGGCAATTCAAACTGGAGTCACATGGCGTGAACATCCCCCCAGCCTTGAAAGAGTGCACTTTCAACCATTCAAAAACAATGCAAATAATAAATGAAAATGGTTAAAAGCAAATAATGCAAAATATCAAGAACAAAGAAAGTTACAGTAAATTAGCAACAATAGATAACTACAACTACAAGATATATGTATATATAAAAAAAAAGGAAAATTGCATGAGCAAAACTACAAAACAAAATAAAAATATGAACTTATCAAAACTACAAAATAAATCAAAATTGCCTTAGCAAGGTACTCTTAAGAAAAATAGAAATTTGCCTGAACAAATCACCAGTGCTACCACCATGAAGAAAAATAAAATTTATTTATACAAGTCTCATCATATATTATTATAATGTGAAACATAACAATAAGTAGGTAAGTACCTACTGCGAAGGTAAGGGGCACAGTTTATTAACTGGCCGCTTCAATTCACCCTTTTGGGTTTTAACTAAAGCCACGCGAGCAACACCGTCCTTCCCAGGATAAGTCTCTACTACTTTAGCAAGTGACCAATGTAAGGGTGGCACATTGTCCTGCTTTATTAAAACTATTTGTCCTGGACTAAGAGGCGGGGAACTAGTGTTCCATTTTTCACGCGACTGTAAGTCATGCAGATATTCTGAGTTCCAACGTTTCCAAAATGTTTGGATAATTTGATCCAATAACTTATATCGAGTGAGTCGATTTGGATTTTCATCTACTACGTCTGAGGCCGGTATGCTTTCTAATGGAATTTGGGTCAAAAAATGTGCAGGAGTGAGAACACTCGGTTCTGAAGGGTCTGAACTCAAGACACATAATGGACGAGAATTCAACAGAGCTTCTATTTGTGCTGAAATAGTACACAGCTCTTCAAGCGAAAGTATTTGAGTTCCTACACACCTATACAAATGTGATTTGACAGCCTTTACATTAGCCTCCGAGATACCATTGAAGTGAGCTCCAGTGGGAGGAGTAAACTGCCAGGTTATCCTATGAACAGATAACTCCTCACTGAATCGAACTTTATATTCGCGAGAATTTAATAATGAGTATAGTTCATCAAGAGCGTTTTTTGCACCAACGAAATTCGTACCGTGGTCTGACAAGACACTTTGGCAAGGACCACGTCGGGCCAAGAAACGCTTGAATGCGTCTAAGAAAGTGGGAGTAGATAGATCAGAAGCGACCTCTAAATGAATAGCTTTTGTTGCCAAACATACGAAGATACAAATGTAGGCCTTCTGACTCTTCTGCCCACGTCTACGAGAAATAGTGATATAGAAGGGTCCCATGAAGTCTAGTGATATGTTAAGAAATGCTTTAGCCTGCTTAAGAACCCTTTCTTTTGGTAGGTCTGACATAAATGGATTTTGCGACTTGGGAGACAATCTAAAACAAGTATTGCAATCTTGCACGATTTTTCTAACGAAGTTTCTGCCCCCTAAAATCCAATATTTTCTACGAAGTATAGAGAGTAATAAGTGAGGGCCGGTATGAAGATTAGTACGATGGTAATATTGAACTATTAGTTTTACAACATGTACCTTGGCAGGAAGAACAACTGGATGTTGCTGCTCATAACCCAGATCTGAGTTTCTAAGACGACCGCCCACACGAATAACTCCATTGTCCAAGAATGGACTTAATTTGACGAGAACTTTACTACAAGGTAAATTATTTTTCAATTTTTCGATATCAACTGAGAAGTGTTCAATTTGAATTATTTTTATTATTTCTATCTCTGCCTGATTTAAATCTGAAGATTCCAACAAACCATCACTCCTCCTGGGAAGTCTCTTTAAGAACCGAAGTACGAAAGCAACTACTCGTAGTAATCTAAGCCAGGATGAGCAATTCAGAAATAGTTGTTTCAAAGGATGTTCTGCGACTAAGTTTTCAGTTTCGACCAGCACAACACATTTCCTTTCAGGTACAGAGGTGTTGATCTCTTGACTAAAATGAATGATAGGCCAATCCGCATCAGATTTGATTAACCACGGAGGCCCCTGGAACCAAATAGAAGTAGCACAGAATTCGGAGGGTTTTAAGCCCCGCGATAAACAATCTGCTGGATTTTCAGAACCCAATATTTTACACCAGGCAGTGATATCTACATTCTCTTGTATTTTGCTGACTCGATTAGCTACGAAGGTCTCCCACAAATGAGGGGAGGCATGAATCCAAGACAAAACTACAGTTGAATCTGAGAAGCACATTACTTTCTCAATGGTGAATCTAAGTTTATAACTATCTACGACTGTCTGCATTAACTGAGAGAGCAGTAACGCAGCACATAATTCTAAACGAGGAATAGATTGGGACTTAACCGGTGCCACTTTTGATTTAGCACAAATCAAATTTATTTTTACTTCTCCACTAGGATAAGTCACCCTGCTGAAGATCACGCCCCCATATCCCTTGATGCTTGCATCGGCGAATCCGAATAATTGCAGCGTGCATTTTTCTACTACGAATAGGTGTCGAGGGAATGACAAGTTAGCTAGCAAAGGCAACTGATCTTGGAAGGTGTCCCAACTTTCTACGATATTAGGAGGAGGAGTTTCGTCCCACGATAAATCTAAACACCACAACTGTTGAATAAGCTGCTTAGCCCACAAGATGACAGGAGCAAGAAGGCCCAGCGGATCAAATAAACGACTAACAAGTGACAACATGTTGCGTTTAGTACATGGTTTCTTGTCAATGTTTATCTTAAAATAAAAAATATCCTGGTCGGAACTCCACTGCAAACCTAATATTTTTACAGAAGAGTCGCCATCCCACTGAATAATTTCCGATAATCTATCCGCAACTGGTACCTTCTGCAAAACCTCCTCTGAATTGGACGCCCACTTAGTGAGAGTGAACCCCCCAGCCTTGAACAAACCCACCATTTGTTCAAAAAGATCACACGCCTGGCGAGAGTTCTGTAAGCTTGTCACTAAATCGTCCATGTACAGGTCGGTCTGAACCCTTCTAGCTGCAAAGGGAAAGTTATGCGCCTCGTCCTCAGCTAACTGCCGCACCGTTCGTAAAGCAAGGAACGGTGAACAAGTTAAACCGAAAGTAACCGTGGTCATCATATAAGTCAACAACTCATCGTGTGGATGAAACCTCCAGAGAATCTTCTGATATTTCCAATCATCAGGATTCAATTTAATTTGCAAAAACATTTTTCTGATGTCCGCTATCATAACAATAGGAAAAAGACGAAAATTTAATAAAACTACAAAAAGATCCGTGTACAGCTTGGGACCTGCATACAATAAATCATTTAAAGATTTAGTACTTGAAGACTGCATTGAAGCATCGTAGACACATCTAAACTTGGAACTTGCCTTATCAGGCCGGGCTACCATGTGGTGAGGAATGAAAAATCCTGAGCGATCAGATTGATCAGGTGCGACACACAAATAACCTTCATCTAGGTGCTCCTTGATGACGTCATTATAAGCTGACCGCAACTCTGCATGAGACTCGAGCTTTCTCTCCTGGCTGAAAAACCTATTGCGGGCAAGATGATAAGAGTCGCCTAACTCAGCTGGGCTGCTCTTGAACGGAAGAGAAACGGTATACGAACCGTTGTCATTTCTGTAAACGGAAGATGTGTATAATTCCTCACACTTTCTATCATTACTATTTAACATGGCCGGCGCTGAAACATTCTCTATTTCCCAAAATCGTTTTATTAAGCTGTCAACGTGGGGCTCCTGGAATGCACAAAATGAATTAGATGTACTGTCCTCTATATCTACAGAATTCACAGGTACTTGACCCATAACCACATAACCTAGTACAGTATTCAAAGCGAAAACACTATTACTAGGACTGGTGACACGATGACCTAATATCAGAGAAGGGAAAATTTGAGCACCGAGAATGCCAGACACAACGTCTGGTTTCATGAAATCATCAGCGAGAGGCAATTGTTCCAAATAATGCAAGTTAGACATATCTACAGGTTGAGATGGTAACCTGTCTACTATTTTATCTACTACGAGTGCATGGATCGAATATTTAACTCTGTTATCCAACCTAGAGGCGAAAGTAAAATTCACCTGCCCGTGAACGGGATTCGAACCCATACCTAAACCCTTGATAGTTTTGGTAGCATCTTTGTTTAGAGGTAATCCTAACTTCTTACGAGCTGATTCCAATATCAAATTACTTTGACTACCTGAGTCTAATATAAAACGAAAAGAATGGTAAACACCGTGTCTATCCGGGATTCGAACCTGAACTGTAGACAAGAGAATTGTACCTCCGTTACCAATAGGTATCTGATTGTTATCAGAGCACAGAGCATTAACATAAGGTGTATTGTCTACCGAGGAAGAGGGGGGAGAATTATGATTCTCCACATTACCAAGGTGTTGACTACTACGAGAATTTCCTGAAGCTTTAGCCTTTAACTCCCGAGGTCCTGATTTGGTACAGTCAGACTTATGATCTTTGAAACAAAGCAACGTGTTATGCTTAATTTTACAATTAAAGCACGTGGAATTATTTTTACACTCATGAACCTTATGGGCACCTGAGAGACAATTGACACAGAGAGAATATTGCTTAATTTTACAGAACCTATCTTGAGGAGAAAGTTTTAAAAACTTCGAGCATTTGAATATGGGATGGTCATTGTGACATATCTCACAAGATGCACTAGAAGTGCTATTTACAACAAAGGTATGCGGACCCTTTGATTTTACTGGTGGGAAACCCGACTTAACGCCTGAGGTACCCAGACCACTACTACTATTTATACTACTACTATTACTACTACTACTAGTGCTAGGTGAAACTCTGTTCAGAATTTTGGCATGCTCTTGAAGAAAAGAAAGTAACTTGTCAAAGGTAGGCAACTCATCTTTTTTAAGTGACATTTCGAAGGTTTTTACAGTTTCTGGGCAAAGTTTATTACAAGCTAAATGAACAAAGATATAATCATCTAGATTTTCAATTTTCAAGGCCTTAAGGGCCAACACAGTAGCACAGAACTTGTCAGTAAACATGCTAAGGCTATTCCCTGACTCAATTTTGAGAGGTTTGAAATTTATGATTGAATCTAAGTAAGAGCTCGAAAGACATCTTTTATCATTATATTTCTTAACGAGATTATCAAAAATAATATTATAATTCTCAGGCGTGGCAGGAATGCCGGCACAAGAACTAAGAGCCCTTCCAGAGAGTCTGGATATTAGGTATTGAACCTTTTGGGCGTTAGAAAGATCAGTTCTAACATGAATCATCGATTTAAAGGACTCGTAAAAGATTACCCAGTCGGCAAATGACTCTCCGTTGAATGAAGGCAACTCAAGTGCGGGTAACTTTACTTTGACCTCGGAACTAGCATTAACAGTTGAAATATTAGCCTGACTACTATCGGATTTTTTCAATTTTCCGTTTACTTCATCGAACTTATCTTTTACATAACCATAGATGGTTGTGAAGGACTCTAGCATTTGGTAGTTCGGTTTGGAATCTGGCTTGATCTCAATTTGAAGCATATTGATATCATCAACTACCTGACAAAACGATGTATACACACTGTCTAGCATGTTGATTTTGCGCCTGAGACCTTTTAATGTGTTCTCATTTGCCTGAGTCATGCTTTGAGCGAAGTCATTTGCTTCTTGCAGTACTTTAAAGAGGGAATCTCTTTTGACAATAAGAACTGTGAGCTTGCCTTCAGCCATTTTAATAAAATGTGCTCAAGACAAAGGGAAACAAGGCACTATGAAAAACGTGGTCAAAGGCTTCCGCTCAAAAAGCAGTGGTAATTTGTTCAATTTTACGCTAAATGAAGCGAAAGGCACTTTAATTATACTATTTTAATAATTAATAATCCGATAAAGCTGTCACTTAAAGCATGGAAGATGCACTATGAAGCCTAATCTCCCTTGCAAGCTATCTAGCCTAGCTGAATGGTTGAAGGTGCACGCCTTCACGACAATGAAAATAACTATAGGTATAGTTTTACTACTACGAAAAAAGAAAACATCCACGGTTTGAAGGACCATGAATTAATGTAGTAACTGGGGCTTTGAAGCCGAAAGACCTAAGTTTCCCAGTTACTGGGGTTTGACGAAGAAAAGGCCGCTGGTTCAATAACGCTACTACAAAGGGGTGTATTAAAAGGTATTTAAGAATATTAAATTTACACGGAAAGATAAAAGGAAGAAATAATCTACTACTACGAAATGAGATTGGATGGTCTTACCTTTGAGTACTTGTACCAAGTACTTACGTACGCCTTTAGAAGTGGATCAAAGGGGGTAGATTGAGGAAGGAGCGAACGTACCCTGACCACTGGTTGTAACAATCTGAACGAGGCATCGTCGTTCCCAATCTATCGTACCGAATTTCTGTGGCTTTCTTTGTAAGAACATATGATATGCCTATCATCTGATATCGAAGTGTTATCTCTAACAGTTAGGGGCGTAGAGATCGATTGATATGCGCGGGGAAAGTTTGGAGGCAATTCAAACTGGAGTCACATGGCGTGAACACACTTAATACACTGTAGTTTATTGAAGGTGTTCTCCCCCTCGAAACAAACCGTTTCGCTTGATACCTAAGTAGTACTTATTGTCCTGTGCTGACGTACAGTAAATTTACTAAATTTTAGGAATTGCACCTTATTGTCGACCAACTTTTCCTATGAGTGCCTTATATCTAGTGGTTATGCAATGTGCAGTACATAATTTGGATTTCACAATAAAGCCAACTTCAGTTAGCGAGTAGTTGGCACGGTGAAATAGTGGGTAAGACTTGGATCATGAAACAGGAGTAGATTAACTAATCCTACACTATCCCGTAATACGCACTCTGGTGAACATTGAACCAATCACAGCGCATGTATATCAGCTGTTAAGTTATACTGGCTTGGATTAAAAAAACCTAGATAATCCTGTTTCATAATTTGGCCTTAGGTGTAGCAAAAAAAGTTGTGAAATAATCTCTCAAAAAAAAAAAAAATATTCAGTCAATATCTTTATTTAAGATTCCTCTCAACCAAATCCAAGGTGTGCTCTTACCACCACACCATCGACCATTTTGGATAATTTTAAAATAGGGTAAATAATTATTCAGTAAGGTTATGAGCATCAATCCATGCCTGCCTGACTACAATCATGTGCATGTTCATTTGCATTTGTAAGAAAGTAAGATTTAAGAAAAAAATCATATACCCAAAAAAAATTGTATGAATCAACCTGATAGTTTGTTTTAAAGAGAATGTCCCGGGAATTTAAATTTCATTAATTATTTTAATTTATTTATTTAATTAAATGGGAAACATTGTGTCACTTCTCGCCCATCAGAGGGGAGGCATACTACGGGATGGGTAGGCTACAACACAGAGCACAAGCGTCTACAGTAGCTCCTGTTTCATGGCTACGAAATAAAAACGGCTGTGAAACACTCATCTTTAATTTATATATAAAAAAAATAATACATAGGTATTTACATAAATGGGTTTCTTCCTAAGTTAATCTTCTAAGAATTAAAGTTAGAAATTACATTATCATCAAAATCCCATGTACTTTTTATCTCAGCATCAGAAAAATGAAAAAATAAATATTTTAATTATAAATTTCTCAGAATAACATGTATTTTAGAACCCTGTTTTCATCTGACTTACTTGGAAATCTATTTACGAATAAGATGATCTTAAGAAGCAATAAAATAATCACAACTTGCGTCATTATCATCAGCATCAGTTGCATGCCTATCATTATTATTAGTTTTGCAACTTATTAGAAGAAAAAAAATTATCGGTAGGTATGCAACAATAAGGGCTGGGTCGATACTCAACTGCTGGGTCCCAGCTCATGTGGATTTAGCGTCACGTGATCAACATCCACCAATCATAGAGCTCCAAATTGATCACGTGAACCAGTCGAGTCTCGACCCGGCCATAAGAAAATAGGTGTAAAGATATGTGATTCATGGATGTTTTTTTTTTTTTTTTTTTTTTTTTATGGATTTCTTGGAACGTGTTAAAAGTATTTTGTAAATCTAAAACGAGTCTGCTAGTACTTTTACGGATTATATTATGTAAAACCTACGAAAATTTTATTTACTTTCAGCAAACTTTTTTTTTCATCTAAAAATATTTTTAAGAATATTTCATTCGTTTCAATTTTTTTCACGTTTTTATCTATCTCAACATCGACATTGATGGTAGAAGAGGGCAACAAAGTAAGTAAATAAGTTTTTTTTTCTTCGGGCTCTCTTATTTTAGGTAGGCTTTTTCATGGCTTCAAAATAAAAAAGGCTGTGGATCACTCTTTAAAAAAATAATCAGGAGATTGCCACAGACAATAACCTCGCCTTTTAGGTAGGACATAACTCCAACTTCATTCTCTTTTTTTTCTTGTATATTTGCTTAATCGTTTTTGTTTATATTTCATTGTATTCTACTGTATATATTTTTTATTCTACCTAATAAACTATAAAAAAATAATAATAACAATAAAACTGAACTTGAGAAAATTTCAAAATACCAAGAACTAAAAACTGAAATCTTTAAAATATGGAAATTGAAAGCTGTGACAATCATCCCTATAGTCATGTCCACCGAAGGAGTAGTCACAAAGAACTTCTTGAACTATCTCAAAATGATCAATGTTCATCATTCAAGAAGTGTCCTCATTCAAAAATCCATCATATTACAAACTTGTCAACTAGTCAGAAGTTTCCTCAACACATAATTCATATGACCTACTTTTGTAGGTCATTATGATTTCAAAATTAACGAATAGGACTAAATTGTCCCTTCTAATGTACCAAATGTGAAAACAAAAATAAATGTTCATGTGATAATAATAATTGAGCACTTTTTTTTTTTTTTTTTTTTTAAGCTTTATTAGATAGAACAAAAAATATATACAGTGGAACACAATAAAATATAAAGAAAAACAAAAAGATTAAACATATATCGTCGCTTAAGAAGAGGTACCTCGTAAGTCCGAATTTTTCGATAATACGTTTTTGGTATCGTTGGAATCGGAAAAAAATATCGATTTTTTTAAAATCGGTTTTATATGACCATTCAAATACAAAAAATGCCACAATAATCGATTAAAGTTTACCTCGTAAATCGATATTTTTGTTTTGAAGAAAATTTCTGGTGAGACCTCGTATCTCCAATCAGTAGTGTATGTGTATTGTGTATAATAAATCAGAGATACGAGGTACCTCTACAAAAAATGCACACATGCTTTTCTGAAAATTTTACAAGAATCACTTGAGAGGTACCTCGTATGTCCGATATCTCGTAAAAATACAAGTTTTATCAAAAAAATAGTAATTTCAATCGATAAAACAGGTATATGTTTATGGTTAAACTGATTTTTTTATTTTTTTTAAACCTGCCCACAACTTTATAATCAGTTTTTACTGTCTCCTGAAAAGTTCAAAAATCGGACTTACGAGGTACCTCTTCTTAAGCGACGATATACAAGAACGAAAAAAAAGAGAAATGTCCTACCTAAAGGGCGGGGTTATTGCCTGTGGCAATCTCTTCCACCCAACCCTTTTAAAAGCCTAACTAAAATAATGTGAGAGATATAAGATAGAAAAAAAAAAAACAATAAACCACTTTCATCTAATCCATCTGAATTTTCTCCTCTCTGCAGGGAAATCAAGCTGAGCGACCTTCCCAAACAGTTGCGCTGTGAGGGCGAAAAAGGGGGCCGTCGTGCACCCGGCCTAGGGGCCCTCTCTGCCCCCCTCCCAACATCGAGCCTGGCCCTTCTCCTCGCCTATGTGGGCCACCAGATCTGCGTTGTCTTCTAAACCGGCCCTGCGAGGGTGTGAACTTTTCAGATAGTCTCCAAAGGGCGGTCATTGACGAAGGGGTGTATCCAATGGTGAAAACTATTATGTCATCCATGTATATGACCTATTCTCACTTGCAGAATCATAAACCATTATGTCATCCATGTATATGACCTATTCTCACTTGCAGAATCATAAACCATTATGTCATCCATTTATATGACCTATTCTCACTTGCAGAATCATAGAGAAAATCAAAATACTTTTGATATCTATAGATTATACATACTTGGAGTGACGTCGATGAATTTTATTTAAAGTTGAAGACAATAGATGCGTTTTTCTCTTTGTTCGTTGTATCCAGCATTTTTAATCAAACCTAGCTATGAAAATGTAAATTTTACATAATACTTTGCATAGCCCTATTTATTGCTTTTTGGTGGTTAACTTGAGTTTTTGAAAATATCATTGACATAGGTAAATTGTTTTTGTATTATTTCTACTGAAACAATCCTGAAAGTGGTGAAATACCGACCTCAGTAGCTTGATCAATAAAGCAACGAACTTGTAACCTGGAGGTCGGTAGTTCAAGTCCTATGTTCAGTAAAAATTTAGTAAAGAGAGTTTGAGCAGTTGTGATATCACGAAAGTGATAAACATCAAATGAAGTGGTGGAATTTTTCTAAAGGAGGGTTAAAAATTAAAAGTATACTTTTAATCTTGAAATATATCAATCACATTGAAAATCACATTGAAAACTCATCGAAACTAATATCTTTTAAACTAACTTTTCTGGAAAATCCTATTAATATAATATCTTTTAATTATCTTTTATTTTGTACATAAAAAAAATAGTTATAGAAACCACAACAAAAGTGAAAGAACACTCCCTACAATTCATTCAGGACTACATATTTTCATTCATTCAAAATTAAGCTACTTATATAAATGTTATTTTTTAAATGATTTGATGTAACTACTTTTCAATTTAAATAGACATATCAAAAAAATATAATAATAATAAAGATAACGCTACGTTCATACCTATGTATTATAAATATTCACCATATTGGTGTGGTTCACGACAGACTCGTGACATATAAATTTTCCCAAAAAGAAACACCTTATAGGTACATAACAATTTTACCATTTCATTTTTACAATATCAAATCTTTTTCTTCAATCCACATTGTGATCAATTACGAAATCGTTATAACAAAAACAGATGAATTCTGGAGTGCATTTAGATTTAAGTTCTGAAAACCAATGAAATTAGGTTTTTTTTTAATGATGTTTATTTACAGAGGAGACTTAACAATCAAAGTCTTTGCTAGTTATAATTCTGTTTTTGCTTATTGAAAAATCGAAATTTGAAGCACTATTTGAAATATTTTATACTTATTTAATATTAATTATGATAAGTGACGGTAGTAATCTTTTTCAACATATCAATGACATACCTTAAGTGTTTTGGAATACATATCAATTGCATTTTTAAGATTTAAATATTATTTTCATACCGTTTTAAAAGTTCTAAATATGTGTTTTTATAGAGATACAAAGTAGAAATGTTGTTGTTTGATATTGAAATTACCGTTTGTAATGTGCCATGTATTTGCTTGTTCCGTACGTTTGCGTAGGAAAAATATTTTCATTAGCAGTCTTGACATGAATACCAATAACATTTAAACAGAAAACAGAAAACCATTTCAAAATCGTGCTGAAAATAATGTCCAGTTTAGAAATCACAATGTTTCGGTGATCCACAAAAGTAAATGAAGAATGAAGATGGCGTCAAACAGTATATTGATGACATTCAAACATCAAATTTATACCTCTCTGTAGGTATAATTTATATTGATAAATAAAATTAAATTCATAATTATATTTTAGTAATGATGAAACCGAATTCCTGAGTTTAACGAAACCTCTTCTTATATCATTCTAAAGAAAGATTGTTTATAATATTTATGATATGACAAAAGCTAAATAATACATGAAAAAGCTGAATGATGTTATTATTCTATGTTTTTTTTTTTTTTTTTAATACAATACTATTTTCCATTCGTTTTTTCCTATTCATATTTACAGTGTTTATACTTATACATACAGATGATATTTAACAGAAAATGGAATAAGCAATGAAATTTGATTTAATGTCAGAACATGAACAATACGTCTCCAACATTTTGTTCAATAACTTACTGAATTCGCTGTTTATTTCTTAGAATAGACTTTTTAGGTAGTTCTTGAAACATATCATTAGCAAAATATCTCTAAATGTTTTTTTGAATTTGAATCGTAGTAAAATTCAATAAACTTAGGTAGGTAACCTAGTTGCTGCATCATAGGTACTATTTTTTTCATTTCAATTGATAATTTAATTCCGTTTTGTTTTCAAAAAAATGTTCTCTTTGTCTTCTCCTTTACTTATTAGAGTAGAATTATCCATGTTGCTTCTTCTTAAGCCCTATTTTAAAAAGTAATGGAAAATTGCACGAGTTTGTTATCATCATCATCAAGTGACGTCATCGTGAACGATGGTAGCCAGATAGTGGAGGAATGACTCAGCACCTCTACCACTGTCTTTACAAGGAGGCTAATAATTGACAAGGGCCCCCAAAACCAAGCCAATGCTGGTCTACTCCCTGTTTATAGTCCCCTAGCCAGAAGTTTGTTAAAAACTAAAATAAAAAAAGAGAAAATACCTTGTTGTGATACCGAGTATTGAATACTTACGAGTATGTCACTTTGCCCAAAACCATTTGGAGTCAGCATTGGTCGACCTCTCCTCATGGCTAAGGTTGCTTGGTTCTGCCACTCTTTTGGTGGTATACAGAGTCCTCACTGTAGGGATGCCTGGGTCATTTGTCCCTTCAGCTGATATTGTTATGCAGAGACGTTTGTTTGAAGCGCATGCGCATCTGAAGTTTGAAGTGCATCTGAATGCGCATGCGCATTCAGATGAACATCTCTGCGTACCAGCCATTGTTTCAATGATTAGTATATTATCATTTGGTGACAAGGCAGTTACTCGAAGCTTATCTATTCAAGTTTTTTTTTGCAAAGTTTTTTTATTGAACATTTATTTAAAGAGAGGTTTGTAACAGTCAGGGTCCTTGCCCCTTCTCGATTTTCCATTACTCCCGTAGAAAGAAGTTTAAAAAACTATGCGATGGTTTCCTTTTGTTATAATTACATATGTACTATTTATAAACAAAACAATCTTGATAGGTAAGAACTTGAATCTTACTGTAGGGTAGCTGAAACTTATCTAGGTATTATAGAGTTCTTTCTTGTAAAAAAAATGTCAAAATGATACAAGGGTACTTACACGAATGTGCACTGATAGTCAAGTGGTTAAAAAGCTAGTCTGGTAATCCAGGTAGCGTAGAGATCCGAATCTCACCCAGTGCATGAATTTTTCCTTATTAATTTGAGTTTCTGACCACATAATAATAAGACTCGAGGGGTAGAAAATACTTTGATCACTAAAGAGTATTATTATAATGATAATGCGAATAAAATATTTAGAAAACCAAGAAAAATTGGATTTCTTTGCTTTAATTTCGAAATTCGCTTTTTTTTTCAACTGCTAAGTAAGTACCTTATCTCTTAAGTCAAACATATCAGTTCTGTTCTCATAATCCTTTAACTTTATTTAAAAATGTTAAAAAGGTTTTTATCTATCTCTAGGGTACTTTGTTGATTAAATTTGTTAATTATTTTATTTTAATTTCATATAAGCCAAGAGTGATTTCAATTTTTTTCTCTATTTCAAAAATATCATATATTTCTATTTTATATTAATTTATTTTGAATTAACTTTACCGATTTTTGAATTTTAAATATTATTCTAATGTATATATATTTAATATCCTAATAATATCATATCTATTTTTATTTATTAAGGAAATCAGTTACATTATATTTTATAATATATCACAAAACCATGTCATCGCAATACATATCATTTTGTGTATACAAGTTATAGTTTTATAATTACTTATTAAGTTATTCTAGAAGAATGGTAATACTATGTTGATATTCGATTCGGAAAATGAAATGAGAAGATTAATATTTACCTTGTATGAGCCAAAAAGGTAAATATTAAGCATCTCTTAATACTAATGATGAATATGAAAGTTGAAATGAGATACAAGTTCAGGAATAAAGTGTTTAAAAAATATACTTGCTTTTAGAAAGAACAAGTCACACTCAATCTGTGAAATAAAAACGAATTATACATATATTCTTCATAATAGGTAAGCATCGAAAATTATAACATCATAATACAAATAAAGATTAATTGGTTTCAGCGCAGATTTAGTAAAGCGAGTTTGAGTAGTTGTGATATCACGAAAGTGATTAACACAAATATTATAACTTAACTACAAACTAGTAGGTATTATTATTATAAACTGGTTGGGGTTCCACAAGAAGAGCCCCAATTCTCACACCGACCTTTATTAGATCTATTGTGACCAAATTTAGATAGCAGGTATACTAAGACAACATCCCAGTGTAATTTCAGCGAGAAACTTAGTTCATGACGGATTATAATTATGAGTGTGTTGAAATAAATGAGAAGAGTTGGTTATCGTATTGCTACAGTCAAAATCTCATATATATTATGTATATTCTTTATTGAAAAATACTGAAAAATATAAAACATAATTTTATTTTAATGTTGATTTAAAACATGATGAGTGTTTAAAAATCATCCTTAATTGAATTTGTTGTAGGTATTAAGAACTATGTGAGCCTCCTCCTATAATAATCTACATTTTGAGAGTAAATTGAGAAAAATTGACTGATATTGAAGATATAATTCAAGAAAAGTTTAACGTGAGAGGAATGCCGATTTTATTTGGAAAACAATAAAAAATACGGCGAAAAATAAAAAGGTTGAGCACATTTATCATTTTTTACTTTCCTTATTTGTTTAAATTTCCTTTTGACATACACTACACATACATATCTTATTGTTTAATATTTTAAAAATAAATTACGTGTTAAATACTTATTATTACAAAATATATTTGGGAGATTATTTTCTGTCCTTTGAAACTTCACAGGATGAATTTATTTTATTGCTGATACTGAAGGTCTTGAAAGACAGTCTGAATGAAAGACTACAGGTAACCAATCAGTCAGAAGTACTGAGATCATATAACAATAATGACATAGAGGGAACCCGATGTATCAAGATTTGCTTCACAATTAATTCGTACTTTTTATAGTATTTTTACTTCCGAGAAATTTCTAATATTAGAAATCGGAAGTATTGTGTTCGTTTTTGTAAAAAAAAATATTTTTTTGCTCCGATTTCAATTTTTTTCATATTTCTGGACGTTTCATAACCTCCTGAGCAAATTTGGTTTTGTGTCCGCTGTCGGTCTGTCTGTTAAAACGATTCCTTGTAACGCGCAAATCTCGGAAACTACTCGACCGATTTCGATGAAATTTTGCACACATTTAGGAGACATTCTGTAGATGGTCCCATTTTAAATTCATCGAGTTCGTACTAGCGGCTCTGGGTGAAAGAGACCATGCGCCTGACCACTAACTTTTTACTTAAACGCTTATATCTCGTGAACGGTACACCCGATTTCGATGAAATTTTGTATGTATATGCATATTATTGTTTTACATAGGTTTTTTATATTTTCTTTTTAATTAATTATAATTTGACTCTGATATTTAAGAAAATCCGAAATTTTGGACAATAAAGTCAAAAAATAAGAACCACGACTTGCCGATACAGAATTTTTTGTAGAATCTAGAATGTAGAAAAAACAGTTTTCTACCATATAAAACAAATTTGAAGAAAATCGGTTCAGCCGTTTTGGAGATACAAGTAATTTAGTATAAAAACTCAAAATTCGCACGTGTACACAATGTGAAACAATCACGAGGAAGTATTGTGTCCATAATTGGCAGTGTTTTTTTGTTTTTGAACCTACAGCGTTTCACCGTTCATCCATAGATACAGACTGAACGATTAACGAACGAACTGTGAAGTCTGAAGTTCCTTGGAAATGATGATACAGTACAATCCTGATCGAAACTCGGGGGTAGAAAATTCACATCGAGTAATCGAAACTTTCCAGCTATTGGGATTTCGAATAAGGAGCTAACTTCAACAAGGGCCGAAGAATTAGCGAGATTCTACTGAATAGGAAATCGTATTTTCCCCTATGTCTGTAAAACGCCTCAACTACTTTTAGAACGCAATGTGTTGTAAGGAATTCAAAACGAACGGCGTGTTGCGTTTGAAATAAATTCTCTTATGGTAGGCGCAAGATAAGTATACCTATTCATTTCTCAAATGGAACAGATGACTAGGATATGGAAATACTATTTTTTCAATAATTTGAGTTTAACATCGCTTTCACCTGGGTTGGGTGGAAAGATTGCCACAGGCAATAACCCCGCCCTTTAGTTAGGACATTATATGTATCCATTTTTATATATTTTATTTTCTTTCCTTTTATTGTTCAAATTGTTTCTATTTTTAAATTTTTACTTTCCTTATTATTTTGTACTGTACATAATATGTCTTTTTCTATCTATTAAAGTATTTAATAATAATAATAATAATAACTGCATGGTCAAATCACGACGGGGGTGTTACCCTCCATTTGCAGGATATTCGCCAACCCACATTAACCTCAAACAGCCTGGGTTGGGCCGGAATACCAGCATCACGAAGTCTTCACCTCGCTGGACGTTGCTGAGCTTCGGTGATCCTACGAGAACCGGTGCATTGAACACACCATCGACGCTGGCTCGTAGAGTTTTTACTACAAAAATTTACTACAAAAATGATTCACTATTTCATCTATTTAACAGTCTTGCTTATACCAACTTGTAAATCTTATACCTAGATATTTATTTTTCTACAAATTATTTTTGTATTTTTTTTTTTTTACAAATTATCGGGAGGTCTCCAGTTCGCTCCATTTTAACTTTTTGCTATTAAATGGAATAATTCGAAAAGTAAAGGAGGCTCTTAGTAATGCTGCGCTACCCAAAAAATTGTGAAGAGGCCTTGTGCTTCACCCCAAATAAAACCATGCTTACATAATACATAATAAATAAAATGAATTCGATTATGAAAAGACAAACATTTTCCATACAAATTAGGCCCATTAATTTAATGAATGTCGAGGAAAGCTGTCTAAGTCGTACCTGAGAGTTTTTTGGTAATTTTTGTTCTTCAAATATGCTTTAAACCTTGGCGTCGTGATTCTGCAGTCCTAACAATAAGAATATTGATGTGTTGTGGTTTTGAAAAAAAAGTCAAAATATGCGTCATACCTACTAATACTCGAACATCTAAGTTGACTTTAAACAAGGTATATTGTAAATATTATGTATTTATTTTATATCTTTGCCAAAACCTTAGGCTGGGGGATTATAAACAGGGAGTGAACAGCAGTCTGTCTGGGGGACTATAAACACTGAGTAGACCAGCATTGGCTTGGTTCTCGGGGCCCTTGTCAATTACTAGCCTCCCTGCAAAGACAGTGGTAGAAGTGCTGAGTCATTCTTCCACTGTCTGTCTACCATCGTTCACGTTGGCGCTACCCTATGATGATGATGAAACCTTTGACAATGAGACTAACTCAAGCTAAGCAGCCATAATCCCGCAGCCATGAGAAAGAGGTTAATTATTTTGATTGCACAGCCAGATTAAGAGCAAAGTAAACATTTTTTGACTGAACTTGGGACTCGAACCATCGACCTTCAGATTACCAGTCCTCCGCCTTATCGATCAAGCTACATCAGTAGCTTGATCGATAAGGCGGAGGACTTAAGAGATCACTCTTCATTTCGTGAAATATTGAAGCCTCCAGTTTCACAGGATTGCGTTGCTTGACAACACTCCCCTACAGTACGTTCCTATCACAACCACCAAGAACATGCAAGCATACCCACAAAATTACATCAATTTGGCATCCCTCAAAAAAATAACAAACAACCGATTTAGGAAGATATCCCCATGCATTTGAATGCAAGAGAATTAATGGGAATCTTAATGCTGTTTCTTTTACATCAGAGATCAATGAGTTGATTTCTTCTTGGTACTTCCGAGTGCAACTGAAGATATCGAAGCCAGCGTCGATGGCATGTTGAATACACCGGTTCCCTTCAGAACACCGAAGTTAAGCGACATCCAGCGAGGTTAAGACTTGGATGGGTGACCATTCAAATTCTAATTCTCGTGACGCTGGCTTTTCCCGGCCCCACTCAGGCTGGGTGAGGTCAATGTGAGTAGCAGGTTTGCGAGTTTCCTGCGAATGGAGGGTAAAACCCCCGTCGTGATATGACCATGGCAGTTGAAAGCGACGTTAAACCCCACTTAAAAAAAAAAGAAGATATCGAAAGTAGCTCTATACACAAGGCGGTGGACTCGAGGCCAGAGGTCGGTGGTTCGAGTCCCAAGTTCAGCCAAGATTTAGGGCGGAATTAATAGACAACATCAATAACTTAAGTCGTTGGTAAGTGTCGATTTTCCCTATCTTACACAGTACGCAATCCGTGACTTAGCGCCACAGAGGTATTACAAAAACGTCTATTAATTCCGCCCTTAGGGTGATAGACGTTTTTGTGATACCTCTGTGACGCTAAGTCACGGATTGCGTACTGTGTAAGATAGGGAAAACCCACGCTTAGCAATGACTTGTGATGTAGAATTTGTCTATTAATTTCGCCCTTAGTAAAGCGAGTTTAAGTATAAATTATTGTGATATCACATTGTTCACACAAAAAAAAACAAAGATACCAGCGTTAATGGCGCGTTAAATGCACCGGTTCTCGTAGGATCACCGAAGTTAATCAACATCCAGCGAGATGAAGACTTCGTGATGCAAGCATTCCGGCCCAACCTAGGCTGGGTGAAGGTTAATTTGGGTAGTAGGGTTTGTGATTTTTCTGCGAATGGAGGGTAACACCACCTAGCTGTTGTCAGTAAAAATAATCCCAGTTAACAATAAAAAGATGCAAAACATCACGAGGAAGTTGTCTGTCCATGTTGGCAGATCGTTTTTTGAATAGATTGTTATTTATTTAATACAATATTACGTTGTTCATGTTGTTTATTTGAACGTTGTCTCCTCATTCAAACTCATTTTCAAGTAATTGATTCAAATTTGTCAACTTCACAATCTTTTGTCGAACTAAATCCTTTTATTATTCTGCTGGCATTTTTTTTCCCTTGTTTTACTGTTGTGGTGGATCTTGTTTTTTTTTATCGCTCTCTCTCTTTCTCTTTCGCTCTCTCCCTTTCTCTCTCTCTCTCTCTCTCTCTCTGTCTCGGTGCATTTTTCTTTCGTTAATACACGATAATAAGTCTAATGACATAAGCCATTTTTCAAAAATTCGTCCCCATTACATCGTGGTTTGTGTAATGGTTCGCCAGTTGATTATTGTTTTTTTTTTTTTCTCTCTCTCTCTCACTTTGCCAGATCTCAACTTGGCTCCAGGTAATTTAACAATGTCGATCCACCCTTTTCACAATAGGGTTCACGAGCGCTTTCTGTATTCGTAATGCGAGAGAAAAAAAAATGCCAATTTTTTCGACATTTTTGATGTTTCAAAACAAAAAAAGTTCTTAAGACGGCAGACGTCGATGGCGCGTTGAATGCACAAGTTCTTGTAGGATCATCGAAACTAAGCAACGTCCTATTATTATTGTACTATGCTTTATTAGGTAAGACAAAATGTATATACAATACAATACAATAAAATTATAAAGAAAAAAAAATAGATTGAACAATGAAACAAGAACAAAAAAGAAAAGAAAGATAATGTCCTACCTAAAGGGCGGGGTCATTGCCTGAGGCAATCTCTTCCACCCAACCCTTATAATGATGAATCCAGGATCAACTGTATATAATTATATCCATAATTCTCTTCACCAAGTGAGTTGATAAAGTTTACAGTGTTAATATTATCAGCCCGATAAGCAAACCACTCCGGATGCTAGGGCTCAAGAGGTCATGGGTTCATTTCCCACTGTTATCCAAGAATATCGGCTGTCCAAGTAGTGTCGGTTCTCACGCCTCCTTATCGGAGGTAAACCATTTAGCCATGTACAGGGTGTGCATAAAGACTCACCCTACCACCCTGTACCAACAGCCAAAACTAACATTACCAGAAAAGTTTGAGTGGTAAATTTGTTTGAAAGATCTCGTTGAGGGGATTTCATAAATCGAAAGAGTTTCGTATTTCTACCAATTAAGGTTTTTGAGATACAGGATGTAACAATTATATCACATACTGGGGGTGGGATCAGACTTTATGCTCACCCTGTAAAAACTTATGTCATTTAGCTGTATATGCGTATGTAATAAATACTACCTTATACACTATACAGGGTGTACAAGTTTTTTTTTAGAAAATTTCAGAAACAACTCCAGGAGACATTCTAAGACTAAAATAATCTTAACTATTTTTTTAAAAAACGAAGAAAAATGAGATAAGGTGAGTAAAAGTCACCTGAAAAAAAAAAAGTTTTCCCCTGAAAAATAAACTTCCAACTGTCGAAAAGAAGTCAAAATGGTGCTTATGTCTTTGTGTATTATATTTTATTATCAAGTAAATTTTCCAAGTAAATACCTAATACCCAACATTTTTTTTCTATTATTTGCACTCAAAACTGAGCTATTATTTTGTTCATGTCTCCGAGACGGCATTTTTCGAAATATTATCCGAGTTGTATAACCCTAGAATGTCAAATACTTGTAGAATTGATTCTAAATTTTTCTATATAAAAAACTGGACACCTTGAACATAATATTTTGGTATAGGTTCCTATTTACATAATATATTTTAATGTATTTTTATTACTACAGTTACACTTTATGCATAAGTATAGGTATAAAAATTATCTTTGAGTATAGCTATTTATTTGACACCTCTATAACATTTATGTGTATACATATTTAAATACAGAATAAAGTGAATGTATAATAATATGAATATAATAATCAGGTACATTATTAACCTTTTAATATAAATACATATAAAAAAATTCTTGTAAAATAACAACCTATATACCTATTATGTATCTGCATTTTACGACTTAACATCCATTCTTATCTATGAATTCGCTGTATTTAAGCACAGGTGTATGTGAATAATATTTAAATATCAGGTGCAAAACTTGAGAGAGAGATAGAGAGAGAGAGAGAGAGAGAGAGAGAGAGAGACAGAGAGAGTAAGAGAGAAAGAGATAGAGCGAGAGTACATTACAAAAAATAATCCTTATTCGTTCCAAAAATATATGCAATTTTTCTGCAACACAATACCTGTGTCTATAATGCACTAGGCACTAGGGTATAAATGTTTGCTGTCTAGAATTGTAGTTCTATTTCCATTATTTAAAATACCACCCAAGTGGTCTGGTTACCTATAATAATACTCTTTAGTGGAAGGTAACCACCAGGCGAGGTTAATGCTCAAAGCATTTTCTACCACCTAACCCTCAGAGTCTTTATATTATGTGGTCACAAACTCAAATGAATGAGGAAAAATTCATGGACTGGGTGGGATTCGAACCAACGGATCCCTACGCTACCTGGATTACCAGAGGAGCTTCTTAACCACTTGACTACCAGTGCAACCTATCATCCATTTAAAAAATACCTTTCCTTATAGTTGTATGTTCATGCTGTTTACAAGTACATAAGTACCTATTTATGTACTTGTATACAACATGAACAATATGAACATAATTGTAGTGAGAACTATATTATGTATATTATGTATATAAAAAATGTATTTATACATTTTTTAGTATGAAAATATGAAGTGTTTTTTTTTTTTAAGTTAGGACAGTATTGAATTCGTCCAAAATTTATCCTACCCAGTTTTTCAAAAAATTTTAATGAATATTTAGTGGAGATGTCTGTAATACAGAGAGTCCTCGCCCTTACCATACATTTGTTCATTGATTCAGCAACAATGCATAAATAAGGCTCAGTACCTTCCCAGCTCTAACAAGAAACCAGTAATACCCAGAGGTAACGCAAGCCATAAAAAATAATTTACTACTCTAAAATCTGTAGAGGCAAAAATTAAAAAATGTTCGCGAAGTTATTAAAAAAAAAAAACCAGAACCAGAAACCATAATAAAATACAATGTAGTTCTTATTGGTAAGAATGAATTCTTTGTCGATAAGGAGGAGTCATTAACTCATGAAACCACACACAGATTGGAGGTCGAGAGACTAAGGCAAGTGGTTAACGCGCTAGTCTGGTAATCCAGGTAGCGTAGGGATTCGTTGGTTCGAATCCCACCCAGTGCATGAATTTTTCCTCATTAATGTGAGTTTGTGACCACATAATAATAAGACTCAGAGGGTTAGGTGGTAGAAAATGCTTCAAGCATTAACCTCGCCTGGTGGTTACCTTCCACTAAAGAGTGTTATTATTATTATAAGGCGCTAGTCATGAAAACCAGGTAGCTAGGGGATCCGTTGGTTCGATTCCCGACCACCGCATGGTTTTTCTCTCATATACTTGAGATTTGGACACATACTGAAGACGTTGAAACCATAATAAAACAAACCATGTTACCAGAAAAAATAGTTTGTCCACCGCCTCCGCCTTATCAATCGAGCTACTGAGGTCGGTATTATTTCTTACTATTCAAGCAGTATATAGAAGTCTTAAACATAGAAAACCCGAAATATTCTGTATCTTCACCATTCAGCAGATTAACATAAATATTGTCACACCTGTGTTATTACCGGTCTAGGAGGATGTGTGTGACAGTGTGTGACATGGAGCTAAGGGTTGCATCCTCCCTGCGCACATAAAAATTCGTTAACTGAATATAGCAATAACAATACTCATTAGTGGAATTTTTAATAATAATAATAATAATACTCTTTTGTGGAAGGTAACCACCAGGTGAGGTTAATGCTCAAAGCATTTTCTACCACCTAACCCTCAGAGACTTACTATTGTGTGGTGACAAACTCAAATTAATGAGGAAAAATTAGTGCACTGGGTGGAATTCGAACCAACGCATCCCTGCGCTGCGTGGACTATCAGACTAGCGCGTTAACCACTTGACTACCAGTGCAATAAATTCTTCTTCCTCTTATTTTTCTCCTCCAGCCTCCGTGGCGTAATGGTTGTGACTACTGTCCGTAGTCCAGACTTCCCGAGTTGGGGCAGATTTTTCGTCAAAAATTTTGTTCCATCCAAACACGTGAGGCTGGCATTTCCGGCCCATCCCAGGCTGGGTGAGGTTAATGTGGGTAGCTGGTACAATTCGCAGCGAATGGACCGTAAAACACCCATCCTGACTACTTTAAATCAGGACTTACATCAGAATCAGAATCAACTGGTCACAATAGATCTAAATAGAGGTTGGTGTGATAATAATTGGTGCTTCTCTTGTGGAACTCCAACCAGTCTATATGTAATAATAATATTTCCCCTTCTCCTTTTTCTTCTTCTTCTGACCTCAGCTCAGAAGTTCCTAGGTAGCTTTATTGTGAGCATAGTAATAACACTCATTAGTGGAAGGTAACCACCAGGTGAGGTTAATGCTCAAAGCATTTTCTACCACCTAACCTCCAGAGTCTTATTATTATGTGGTCACAGAAACTCAAATTGATGAGGAAAAAATTCGTGCACTGGTGGGATTCGAACCAACGGATCCCTCCGCTGCGTGGATTACCAGACTAGCGCCTTAACCACTTGACTACCAGTTACTTGATATTAATGTGCTGAGGATACAGATGAACAAAAAAACCGTCACCTTGTTCATTATGTACCACAACCCATAACGTTCTTTTCTTTAAGGGAAACTGATAAGGGATCACTACCGGTGGTGTCGCGAGCGTGATCCATCTAACTTATCAGGAACCGATGGCAGCTGAAGGTCAGTTATTTTGGCAGGACACGGTATGTGGATTTAGCAGGACATATCCTTCTCATTAGCGCTCATTAGGATCGCTCACAGGATGACACTATGGGAAGGCGATGGAGGCGATATCTTATGTACAACATGGGACATCCTCTGTACAGGGTGGGCGCAAGGAATCGCGCCGAGGAGCTGAAAAATAGTATTTTTATTATTTATTATTATTTGACACTTTATTAGATATAAATGGACATAATATGTACAGTACAAATAATTATTTGAAAAAAATGGAAGCAATAAATACAATAAAATTGAAAAAGAACAATAGAAAAATATATAGAAACATATGTCCTAACTAAAGGGCGGGGTTATTGCCTATGGCAATCTCTTCCACCCAACCCTTATAGAGAGAGTTTTCCCGGTAGCTCAGTTGTCAAGGCGTTGGTAATCAATTGGGAGCGGGTTCGAAACTCAGCCGGGACATGACAAGTTATCCTCCATTTTAGATTTGTCCCGGGAGCTCGGTGGTTCAAGCTTGTCTGCTAATCTAGAACTCGCAGATTCGAAATCTATCCTGGATAGATATTTTTACAAGTCAACGGGACAATGCCCCAAGTGTACAATTTATTAAAACTAAAATTAAGATTAATTCTTAAAGTTATTAAAACTATTAATCCTTAACGCTGGCTATGTCATAGAATAATTTTGTCTATAAAAAGCAATAATTGAGATTTAATTTTTGTAATTCTTCTATTCGCGATTTTTACCACATATTAATACGTTTTGGACTGACTACTAGAATTATGGGCCTTAATAGTTTTATTTGGGCAGTATAAAAAAGACGACATAACTATTATTATTATTATTGACTAGGGCATTCGAGATTTAGGCTCTAGGGAATTCGATATGGTAGTTTTACTTATACATATTCGCTGCAAACTCACAAGCGAGATTAACCTCACCCACCCTAGATTTGGTCAGTATCATGAAGTTTCAAATTTAAGTGGTAAAAAAATATCCTAACCTAGCTGGTCGTTGGTAGCTTAACTTTTTCATTGGACCAAAACACACCTGTATTCAAGTGGTTAACGCGCTAGTCTGTTAATCCTGGTAGTGTAGGGATTCGTTGGTTCGAAACCCACCCAGCTCATAGATTTTTCCTCATTAGTTTGAGTTTGTGACCACATAATGATAAGACTCTGAGGGTTAGGTCAGTTAGGTGGTAGAAAATGCTTTAAGCATGAACCTCGCCTGGTCTTTACCTTCCACTAAAGAGTGTTGTAATAATCATAACGTGTCATTCACCATGCCTAACTTCTCATTTTCTGGATGCAATATTATAGTTCCCAGATTTTCTACCTTGGTTCAACGAGGGGTTGTTTTTAGTGGGTTCGCCAAATCCCATTCTCCCGATCTCATAGTTGGTAAGGCCTTTCGCGATAGCTGGGACTTGGGGGTGTAGATACATATCACTATGTGTTTATACTCCGTGGTCCTTGTTCTTGGGTTCGGTTTTGTCTGCTGTTTGCGTATCGGGTTCACTGTTTCTTTGGAAAAAATTTCCCCTCGTAAAAAAAAACTTCTCATTTTAAGTTGGTCAAGACCTCAAGTCAGAACAGTGGATTGAGATTCAGCAACACACTGTATACGTCGAATGTGTCATTCCACCCTGGGTGTCCTGTAGATAGCATTCGTACGCACTTTAGTAACAATATTGACCAAACCATACGGGAATGCAAATTATCCTGCTCAATATACATGTATTTGTTTAACTCGCAAACTTCAAATGGTATATCTTGCAACTGTCAAGTTTTTCACAAGATACTTATTGCGTATTTCCGTGTGTGTGAGAGAGAAAGAAAGAGAGAGAGAGAGAGAGAGAGAGAGAGAGAGAGAGAGAGAGAGAGAGAGAGGAAGAAAAGGAAATAAGAGATAGAGAAATAAGAGTTATTGCATTAACCAATCATAATGCGTTAGATGACGGTTGAAAGGGAGATTTGGAGATTATGAAAGTGGAAAGAGTTTCTGGAACGCGCAACAGGT
Organism: Bactericera cockerelli; assembly: GCA_024516035.1. Taxonomy (NCBI): domain Eukaryota; kingdom Metazoa; phylum Arthropoda; class Insecta; order Hemiptera; family Triozidae; genus Bactericera; species Bactericera cockerelli. The sequence goes on along the minus strand of CM044963.1, from coordinate 6,824,125 downwards.
TTCTCTTATCAAGATGTTTTAGAGAGGTAAATTAGACCTGAAATTGTTCTCTTATGTCCAGGTACAATACAAGAATTAGTAATTGATGTTTATAGATGAGTGTACAATAATATTGATCTCAGCAGTAATAGATGATATGTTGGCAACACAGGTTTTTTTTTTTCATTTTGGTTTAACGTCGCTTTCAACTGCATGGTCATAAATATCATGACGGGGTGTTTCCCTCCATTCGCACGAAACTCACAAACCTGCTAACCATATGAACCTCACCCAGCATGATTGGGCCGTAATGCCAGCATCATGAAAATTTTAACTTACTGGACGTTGCTTAACTATGGTGAGCCCACAAAAATCGATTCATTCAACGTACCATCGTGCCATTGTCTCTGGCTAACACACCTAACACAGCTTTCTGTTTTTCGATTCAGCCATGCCTTAATATACTCGTAGACCTCTTGACGCTTGAAGTTGACCTAATCCCGCTCTACACTATAGCTCAGTGGTAAAGGCGGCACTCTGTGAATCCAGAGACTCCAGTGGTTGTGGGGTCGAAACCCAGCCGAGACATTATTATTAAACAGATTCAATCAAGTTTTATTTACAAAATATAGTATATACAATTTACAAGAAACAAAGTTGAAATTATTAAACAAAATGTTGTCATGACATGTTGTCCTCCCAATTGGAATTTTTACCACATAATAATATGTCTTGGGCTTACTGCTGAAATAATGGGGCTTTAATAGTCCTAATCGGGCAGTAGAAATAAGGCGATATTATTTCTACTGCCAAATTTAGGCTGTCTACATGTACCATCAAACTAATTTGTTCTCAATAAAGTCATTCCAAAGTTTATTTGTTTATTTCTCATCACATAGAAATTATTCTTTTTCATTTCAATAAGTAAGGAAATATCAGATACGCAAGTAGAATTACTGACTCCATCAAGGAGCCGGTCCATATTATTATTACACTAAAATACCTCCCCTGTATTCCAGCCAAGTGCCTCGTGCTCGCGGTCAATGGCATGCCAAACTACTCAAGAGTCCCTACTGAAGGCCGTTCGGACCGCCAAGTACCGGAAAACGACATTTTTATCAGCTCCACATTACACAATTTATTTTTTTTGTGTCAGGGTCTAGGTTAACACGTGTGTCTCGTCTCTCTCTCTCTCTCTCTTTCTCTCTCTCTCTCTCTCTCTCTCTCTCTCTCTCTCTCTCTCTGTCAGTCTCTCCCTCTCTCTCACGTGACCGATTCTAATCTTATCAATCAGAATTTGACCTCATTCCGATCAGCGGTGGAGTGGTATATAGACGTGTGATTGGTAAGCAATGGAGTGTGAGTTTGAATCCCAGTTTTTAAAATAAAAAAATAAATTATTTTTTAAAAGATGAGTGTTTCACAGCCGTTTTTATTTCGTAGCCATGAAACAGGAGCTACTGTTGACTTGTGGTCTTCGTTGTAGCCTGCCCATCCCGTAGTACCTATGTCTCCCCTCTGATGGGCGAGAAGTGACACAATACTTCCCATTTAATGTGTTAGGCATTATTTTTATTTCTAATGTTGTATACCTATACTTTAAATTATAGACCTCTAACGGATGAGGGTATTGGAGGTCCTTAGGATGGTCTTTGGGTTCCTTAAGACAGAGGCAGGTGCAAAGAAGCCATCAGGATCTCTCTCTCTATCTCTCTCTCTCTCTCTCTCTCTCTCATCAGGACATGTGTTTTGATTTGATCATTATAATTTCTTACCTAAGGTCTGCTTCTTATTTTTTTAAACTTTTTTTTATTTAATTTCAGCTGGCTCGTGCCATCTCTCTCTCTCTCTCTCTCTCTCTCTCTCTCTCTCTCTCTCTCTCTCTTTCCTTTAAGGGCCAGGTGCTAACTGATTTCTACACCTAAAATCTTGGATTATAAAAATTAGTCTGTAGTAGAAATACATGTATTTGAGAACTTGTGAACATATACATACCTAGGTATAACTGGTAAGATTGTAGGTAGGTATATTATAGTTTTAAAAAAGTTAAAAGTTATCATATTTGTGTTAATCACTTCGTGATATCACAACTACTCAAACTCGCTGTACTAAATCTACGCTGAAACCGGGACTTGAACCACCGACCTCCAGGTTACAAGTTCGCTGCCTTATCGATCAAGCTACCGAGATCGGTAACTTGGGAATATATATACCTAGGTAACTGGTAAGATTGTAGGTATATTATAGTAATGTAAGATGATAAGTAGCAAGTGAGTGGTCAGGCACATGGTCTCATTCACCCAGAACCGCTTGTGTGCACTTGATGAATTTAAAATAGGACCATCTACAATACGTCTCCTATAGGTGTACGAAATTTCATCGAAATCCGATTAGTAGTTTCCGAGATTTGCGCGTTACAAGGAATATTTTTAACAGACCGACACGCAGACTCAAAACCAAAGTTGCTCAGGAGGTTAAACGGTTAAAATATTATTTTACAAAAGCACACAATACCTCCGATTTCGAATATTAGAAATTCATCTGAAGTAACTTACTAATTTTAGTTAGGACGTATAGGTAATTATTATGTATATATTTATTTATTTTTGCTTTATTTTTTCTTCAATTATATTGTATTTTAATTTGTAATTATTTGTATTGTATATCCTAATATGTCCTATTAAAAAGTGTAAATAAATAAAAAAATAAATAAATAAAGAAGTAAAATGCTCGACTTTCGAAACATTTCCAATCTCAAAAAGAACCTAAAGAAAGCGTGGTGCGACTCCCTTGTCACGAGAAGAGAGCACAAAGCTCTCGAAGAAAGCAAAAAGACAGAAATCCACCTCACCTGGTTCAGACACACATCATGCTTTCTGATTTATTTCCACGCAATCTTTTGATGCAAAAAAAACATTGCAAATATGAACACATTACTTTCTCGTGATTTCTTCACGTCATTTACATTTAGAAATATCTCCCAATAAGTTATCATTAGCTTAGGAGGTGTTAATTTGTATATTTAATTTATGTAAATAAAGTTTCTATATTCAATTCAATTCAATTCAATTCAATTCCCAATGTATTCGGAAGTAAACAAAATCTCAAGACACCAGCGCGAGCGCCTCAAGAAACACATACGCATGCGTTCCTGGGATTCTTTTCTTTTCAAGGGGTGTAAACTACACAATACAGGGTGTATCAAAAGGTCATGAACGAAAAGAAACCACGTATAGTAGACCTCAAATAAAGGCCACTTTCCTTAATAAACCCCTATCAGAAACGAACCCTAATGTCGCTAGGGCCACCACAAGACTCCCAATAACAAAAAAAAAAACAATAAGAAGTCAATCGCAAAATAATTCGATTTTTAAGAATTATTTTTCAACTTTAGGTTGCCAACTTTTGATGGCTCTAGGGTCCATTTCCGTATAGAGGTTTATGTAGCCTTTATTTGAGCTCTACTATACGTGGTTTCTTTTTGTACAAGATCTTTTGATACACCCTGTATACTGAGGTGTAGTTATAGTGTAGGTAGGACCGGTGCTATTATTCCAGTGTATGAAGGAAATCTCCAAGAAAGGAAGGATCCAGGAATCTCTTTTGTTAGAACACAGGGACCTTCTGTGTGTTTTCTGCGTTCCAGACGGGATTAGGAACTTATATTATTTAAGGACATTGAAATCTGAGCACACCTTGATATACCCTTGCCCTTGGGTCACATAAAGACCCCCTCCGCTTTCTAGTTAGTCCTTTCTACTTCTTTTAATTTAATTTCTTCTTCTTTCGCTAGATCTTCTTCATCTTGTTGCTCTTATTTTTATTTCATTTTCTTCTTCTTTATTATTATTATTACGTGTCCAGATTTGACTCCTTCATTTTCAAATCAGTACAGTTAAGAGATAAGCAGAAAAATGTAAAAACAATAAATTTTCATAATTCCCCACACGATTACATGACTGTATCTTCATTCATCTGAGACTTTAAAATGATAATTAGGTATTATTTTTTCGCAAACATTTGGAATTTTGACTTTAAAAAGAATAATGTCAGCAAGACAACTGCTTGAATAAACGAACTGTACGCCTAATACGAGTGTATAAAAATTATAAAACTACAGTCATTATTGATTCTTCTTCGGCCATCTCGAATTATGTTTCAATCTAATGAGCCAAAAGAAGCAAAATTGGTACACCCCATATCATTAAGGTTAGCAAAAAAACTTTGAATGACAGTTACCCATATTATTATCTTACTATGGCTTTTTTATACCACTATTTTTTGCATGACGGGTAAGCAAAAACTACAGAGCTATTAGATTTCTTCCTATTCCTTCTTATTTGACAGTAAGTTAATGAATTGAAAACTATTGTCTATTTCACATTTTTTTTTTATCGTTCTGCTATTTAGGTTGAAATCAATGTGAGCTGAAATTCTTAATGAGATTGAATATTTTGAAACACAAAACTAGTGAAAACATATTAAAGTACATGGAAAAAGAAAAGGATTTGAAGACATATCGTACAAACTCTTCTAAAAAATATTCGTAACACATAAACGATTGAAAATTTTGAAACACAAAACTAGTGAAAACATATTAAAGTACATGGAAAAAGAAGAAGATTTGAAGACATATCGTACAAACTCTTTAAAAAATATTCGTAACACATAAACAACAACTATAAAAAATCTAAAAACAGCTCCCTCCAAATCACCCCCAAAATCCTCCACTACTTAATACATCCAACGTCATCGAATGGCACACGCACCCCCTCATAAATAAGACACTCACCATTTGTGAGGACAATTGAGGAGGTTAAAAAGAGATTCGTGGAGAACATAAATTTCCAATTCTTTTGATTTCCAAAACGGGAAAGGTGATCCTGAACTTGAAAAGGAGATCGGAATTTGAAATCAGAAAAATTGTCGAGGATGTTTCACCTTTTCAATTATGTTGATGTTAGTAAATATGTGGATGATGAGGATGATAATGCTGATATTTTTTTCATAATGATTCCTACCATTGAAGATAATAATGATAGATACTAACATAATCATCATTTTTGTAATGATGATACTGTGCCTAATAATACTATTGATGATATCATAAATAATACTGATGCTAATAACTTGCCGGGTGCACAGGCGTCCACTATATCAAAAGCTAAACTGACGTCTGGCACACGAGGGTCCCTTTGACTTGATTCTGCTTTCTTTCAAGAAAACATTCCTTTGAAAAGACTCCAGATTCCTAACATCCAGGTGCTTTGCTTCGAAAAGATCTCAGAGAACCCTTCACCGAACGTCTTCAACCAAAGGAAAGGCCATCTGAATGGATCTTTGATTCCTTTCAGACAATCGAAGATCCCTTTGATTGTGATCGATGAAAAAGGTACTTAGAACTGGATCAAAAAAGTTGGAGAGTAGGCTTGTTTGATTCAGGATCGGTTTTTATCTGATTAAAAAGTGATTGTTAGAAGGAACCACCTGGAGTTTGAGATCTTGTCTGCAACTTTGAAAGGAAAGGTCTAATTAAATGACTATCGTTCATGGAAGAAGCATGCTCTGTATTCAGATCTTAATAATAATAATAAACATAAAACTTTGTCTTGAAAATGTCTTAGGCATGATTTTCCTCAATATTACTGGGCAATATTTTACTGATTTCTACCTTAAGTCCAAATGTGCTGATCATAAATATGTTTTTGTATGACTTTGGTACTACCTAAATTGTTTATAGAAGTAAGGTTTTGAAAAGAATGGTCTAATTAAGTGATTTATTCATGGAAAAGTAAAGTACATTCTCAGCTTCTAGGAGTATTTTACAAATGAATATATGTCTTTTTTAATAATCTCTTGAGAACAAGAAGAAATTTAATATTTTCAAATAATCACTATGAAATTTGAAAATACATACATTTTCTTTCTTTTATTAAATTTATTTATATTTATCAAATGTTATCAAGGGCTGACGAATACCTTCAATATACATGATACACTTACTTGAGAAAGTAACCTAGAAACCTCGTTGAAAGGTAAATTTCTAATATATTGAATATTGCAAAAACCAGGTATACTGTTTCAAATTTTTACAGAATCAAGAGTATAATGAAAACATTGCACACTTTAGACAATAAGTATAAACAGAAATCACAATCTCAACTAATAAATTTATTTATTAACAAAAGAGAACATTGAGAGCATTAAAAAATATCTCGCAATTTACAATAAAGTATGTAGGTAATATCTAAGATCTATAAATCCATACTTTAAAACCCAAAATAATGGTCCATAAAATGCAACCTACCAATGATTTCAGAGCCCTTGTTCCATAAATTGAGGTGCACGATAATGATCATAAAATGCATCAAAAAACTAATAAAAATATAGTAAAATGCATCAAAGATTCAATAAATAAAGAACTAGTTGATGAATTGATGATGGATAGTATAGACACAGTGGATGAATAAGACATAAAATTGGTAATAAAACAGAGTGACATGGTAGTTTTACAAAAAAGCAAAATTAGGATAGTAAAATTTGGAAAATACTAATCTTCACTTTTATCTAAAGAATATAAACTAGGTAATATTATCTTAGGTGTTTCTGCTTGAATGTAAAATAAAGTGATAAACTAAAAGCAAAAACCTATCTATTATAATCTAAGATATGAGGTGGACTTAATATGGTCAAAGAAAGTGTCCATGGTTTAGTATTGTTTTGCGTCTTCCTAAAAGCATCTTATTTAGTGAAATGACCCTGGTGGATAAAGGTCACGCAAAATTTGCATTAAAACCAAGTAGCATGGTTGTAAAAATTCATTTCTCACGTCACTTTCAAATGCATAGTTATACACCTACGAGCGTTCTACCGTTATTTTGCTGGCAACTTACAATACAGCTACTGTTATTAACATCACCCAGCCTAAGTGGGGCCGGGAATATTCAGCATCACGAGGGGTAGAATATGAATGGTCACTAATTTGCGTCGGTGGACGGTTCTTAATTTCAGTGAAAAACTCTAGTAGTTTTTCTCCACATCACTTGAAGTCACTTTGACAATGTAATTTACGTTCTACTGAGGTTTTCTATTCTTTTTCAAAACGATTTATAACTGTAATCTTTCAATTTCCTTCATATTGGTTATCTCTATATGTAGATTAACAACTATGACTTCTCAAGATCAACAAACAGAACGGATATTGGATGTCAAAACCATATCCTACCACAGAGTGTCCCCTGAGCATTCTCAAATACAATTCTGCACATGAATAACTTTAACTTATACACTTACTTTGTAACTCAAGATATTCTTGAGTGAATTGTAGAGATTTCGTTTGTTTCCAAATTAATAAGTGAAATGTTCACTCTGACAGAGACAAGGCTCGTAAAAGTCATACGCTTGTCGTAAACATGTCACGCAATTGGAAATGGTCACACACAAAAAAGGTCAACTTTGTGTGCGACCTCACTTGCTAATACTTGTCTCAGTGCACCTCATCAATGAAATTCGACACCCTCGAATATTGTTTTCCCACTTGGAAAACAATGCCAACAATGTCTTTATGACCGGCACAATATTTGTAACCAAGAGGATCCGGGTGGTAAGTCATCGGGGAATCACACAATGCTCTATCATTATTTAAAATGGTGTGCCACGGGGAAAATAACGAAATGGAAACAGCCAGGTTCAAACCTTCGTGATTCTTCATTCTTGCAATTCACAGCCCAGCCCAGGTTAAATGAGGTTAATGTAGGTAGCAGTAAATCCTGCGAATGGATGTTATAATGCATTTAAAAGAGAAATATGAAAACAGGGTTTTTTCGGAACGACAGTGTCTTTGCAACATGTGACGGGTTTTATTCTACCTAGCTTCTATACTTCTATCTCTATGCCTTTAAATTAACCACAATATTCAAATTATTTTTTACTAACAAAAACATTTATTCCGGAATTTGGTTTGAATTTTTAAATTTTGAATGAGTCTCTACTCCAATTAAATGAAATGATATAGCAGTTTTGCTTCTTTTAAGAAATCTTCTATCAATGTCCAACAAATATGCGGGGGAAGCAAAACCAAGCATTTTTCTCACCCCTCAAGACGATAACCACTTCGAAATTTGCTTCAAGAAGGCAATAATTGTCTCCTATATCTCTTTCAAAATTAAACATCTCAAGAATAAGTACTTCCTAAATCAATAGCTAAGAAAAGGGCCCATATGGCTTCCCTAAGGCAATACCATTATTTGATTTTGAAAAGTCAATAAAATGCACTCTTGTTTCCAATTTTATGACTTGAAATCGACATGTTTACGACTTTAGAGTTTTGTAAGTGAAGGGGACTTCATTATTTGGTCATTTGCTTGTTTTGTTTTTTGAAGTAGGTGTATCGAAAGCCTGGTGTAGGTCATGGTTAGGGACGGAAATAATAAACGATAATATTGATGTTGATAAACTCTGTGAAGTTACTGGAGCTAAAAATAACATCTGGAATTTTAATTCACTGGAATTAGAGAAGTAATCCAATATTTGACACCATATCAGTATACTTTGGTACAGCAAGAGATGACATGTTTTTTTTTTTTTTTTGTTCAGCTTGGAATAGGAATTTTAATACATAATATAGGTAAGTACGATCTCTAGAGATATAAATTATGACGTGCACAAATGATTACTTGCAAGTTACTAGATTTTTTTAAACAAGTTTGGTGCAACATCGACAGCAAAATTTCGCAGTTTTATATGCCTGGTATTTTTTTTATTTATATTTTTATATATATAATAAGAAGTAGCTTTTTGAATAGAACCACGATTTTTTTTAAAAAAAAGGCCGAACATTGATTTTCAGAAACTGATTTCTCTACATACATGAAAATACTTAAGATTAATTTCCAATTTTGAATCAGGATTTCGTTAGGCTAGGTTTTTTTTCTCATGATTGTTTTCTTTTAGTTAATAATAATCCTCGTAGTTTCTATTATTGTAAAAAGCAAGGGTCAATATTTATATCTACCAACAACAAATATATCTTCCTTTTTTAAGCGATTTTTACAACTCTGGAACAATAACTGGAATCACTGGAGAAACCTTCTAGAAACAAGTGCCTTTTGTTTTCCAGAGGATATTGATAATTGATAGTGTTATCGACAGGAAACTAAAACAAAGACGATGGTTGAAATTTTCTCAACTTTGTTATTTGTTTTTTAATCTTTCTCATTAATTCTCAACTCAAAACAAAACAAATTTTAACACTCCTGGAATTGCTGGAATCTCCAGTTTACCAGTTAACACATTTGTTAACACATTTTCTCTTATTACTTAGATTTTAAATGGTTTACTGTTAGGTAATATGTGGGTGTGTTAGTTCTATTGAATCTGTGATAAAGCTTAAGTTTACTATTCTGGTGGGAAAAATCTTTATTCATGTTCAATTGGAATTTATGAACCACTTGACAAATTTTCAGAGTCACTTCAGACCTCAGCAGTTCGATCAATAAGGAGTATGTCGGCATTCGAGTCGCATACACGAAATATTTCAATAGGGCAGTTTGTGTAATTTTATTGTGACATTGCTAATGAGATTACCTCATGAATACTGAACCTTTCCTACTACTCATAATTTTCAATGTAGCTCTACACTTACAGTATTCTCAAATCGTTGAAAGTAAACCAGAAAGTCCCATACAATCCGCATATCCTCAGAGAGGTTGATTTGATGTTTAAAACTAGACACAAAAAATAGTTTCCAAGAACGCCATCAAAATCAGAGACCTTGGAGGAAATGGATGTCTCAGCAGTGTTTCTGGCAGTGTAAACAACCTAATGAAAGGAATATTTCGCTCCTTGCATAAAAGACCAAATTGTAATGTGTCAAAAAACACACAAAGACACTGACATTTGTCATGATATCCAATAAGATATGACCATTGTTCCTACTCGGCAACAAACTAATAGCAGTAATGCGTAAAACGAAAAAGATGGAGAACTTGCAATACAAAAGAAAGATGAAAATCAAGAAGAAAAAAAAAAATGCAGACAAACAAGATGGACAGCACCAACATTACGACCAAAGAAGAAAACAACGACAGAAAACACCATTATAATATTTATAATGACGGATTTTTCTCCATTCTTGTTTTCGCAAATCCTCTTCTTTTTGCAAAGTCGACCACAATAAGCAGGAAATGGTCACAATCAATTACAGTGTGGTCACTTGGAAGCGATGCGTGTTTGTCCTTTCTTATTTGCGGGATGTGCAATTTGTCAAAGACGGAACGGACACAAAGTGTACGGCCCATCATAGGGTGCTTGCCAAGTCATGAGATACATTTCAGTATTTTGTTTTACATTATCTTCATTTTTCTGCTCACATCTGCTGTTGTAAGCTGACCATAGCCAACTGAAAATTTGTTATTTACATTTACAAACTGAAAATTTACAAACCTTACTTTTGACATATATCTTGTTGAAAGTTGATTTTTAAGGATAGTGCTCTGAGAGACATTGACCATTTGAAAACATACTCACAAATTCAGATCTTTCAATAATTTTCCAACACCTTGTGACCACGGATTATCCATTAAATCTGTGTGTTTGGCAACAGATTTATGCCTATTCAAAAGCCTCGAATTAGCTATTGTTTGCCATTTTCTAAACAACCGGATGCTCTTCAGTCCGTTGGGGTCTTTTATCCCTCGAATAATATTAAAGTCCCAAAAAAATAAAGGAATGTGTCGCAACTATTTTTAGCAGTATCCAGAACACACCAGCCTAGACTAGACTGAACAAGTTGCACTTTCAAAGAAAATAGGTTGAACCCGTACTGAATAGTTCCAAAACTTGATCAAAACATTGGACATGACAGGAGTCGAGGAACCCATTCTGTGGGTCCATACAATCTCTTCACATTTATTATTAACACGGATTTTTTTTTAAATTCTTTTTCAACTGCATGGTCATATTACGACGGGGGTTTTACCCCTCATTCGCAGCAAACTCACAAACCAGCACCTGAAATTAATCTCACACAGCCTAAGTGGGGCTAGGAATAGACAGTATCACGAGGATTTAAATTTGAATGGTCACCCAACCAAGTCTTTACCTCACTGGACATTGCTTAACTTCTATGATAGAACGAGAACTGGTGTATTCAACATGCCATCGACTCTGCAAAACATGAAATTGTTATCGTAACAACATTGTGTTTTCTGGGCACATGATTATGTATAGATATAATGAATTGAGGGAATAGTCGCTTTTGTAAAACCTCTGTGGAGCTAAGTCAAAGACAATATGAAAACTCAAAACTTAGTCATAGACTAAGTCATGACTTAAGATCTCGATTTTGTCTATTAATGTCAACTTAAGAGGGAGACTGCTCAAGCTAAAGATTAAAAAAAATATGGTATTGAAGAGTTTTTGTTTGGCCACAATGATTTGTGCGCATCTTCCTTCCAGTTCAACAAACCTAGTGCAAAAATTCTATTCTGCTTTTATTTGCAAATCTTATTGTACGCAAATATGTCAATGTATTCTTCCATAACCTTTGCAAATCAACCATGATTTCTTTAATCCGTAACGCAAAAGTAAAAATATGCGCCTATTTCAATTATTTTATACCCATTTTGCATAATTTGAACATTTTACTTCCGAGAAATTTCTAATATTAGAAATCGGAAGTATTGTGTTCGTTTTTGTAAAAAAAAATATTTTTTTGCTCCGATTTCAATTTTTTTCATATTTCTGAACGTTTCATAACCTCCTGAGCAAATTTGGTTTTGTGTCCGTCTGTCGGTCTGTTAAAACGATTCCTTGTAACGCGCAAATCTCGGAAACTACTCAACCGATTTAGATGAAATTTTGCAATCATGTAGGAGACATTCTGTAGATGGTCCCATTTTAAATTCATCGAATTCGTACCAGCGGTTCTGGGTGAAAGAGACCATGCGCCTGACCACTAACTTTTTACTTAAATGCTTATATCTCGTGAACGGTACATCCGATTTTGATGAAATTTTGTATGTATATGCATATTATTGTTTTACATAGGTTATTTATATTTATTTTTAAATTATTCATAATTTGACTCTGATATTTAAGAAAATCCGAAATTTTGGACAATAAAGTCAAAAAATAAGAACCACGACTTGCCCATACAGAATTTTTTGTAGAATCTAGAATGTAGAATTGAGGTTTTCTACCATATAAAATAAATTTGAAGAAAATCGGTTCAGCCGTTTTGGAGATACAAGTAATTTAGTATAAAATCTCAAAATTCGCACGTGTACACAATGTGAAACAATCACGAGGAAGTATTGTGTCCATAATTGGCAGTGTTTTTTTTTTAATTCGAAGAAGAACATGAAATATTTTATTAATATAAACTTTGTAATTAAAATTAAAAAAAACATCATTATTCTACTCTTCCCATTCCAGCACCATCTTCACTATTATCTTTTTACTATTTTAAAGAATTATTTTTATACGAATTACAATGTACAATAGGACACGAATGGCCAGACTTCTAGTTAAATAGCCGCACAGTAAATTGGAAAAAAAATACAATATATCTTAATATATAAATGTCAAAGTCACTGACTGACTGACCACTCACAGACTGATCATCGCTCTACAGCCCAAACCGTTAGTCCTAGGAAGCTGAAATTTGGTAGGTAGCTTTGTCTTATAGTCTAGATGTGCAATAAGACGGGATTTTTCGAAATTCCCACTACAACACCTGCCATTGGCGAAAAAGGATTTTTTGCTTTCACGGCCATGCCTCGGGCCGCAAAGCGGGCGACAGCCCGCTAGTTTGATATAAGATCTGAACTGAGAGGGTTAACCTTTAATAAGGAAGGGAAATGCAACAGGTGTTGCTCAGGAACTGAAAATTAAAAGAAGGAAGAATAAATAATAACCCACAATAATAATAATATATTATGTGAAAATAGTATAAAAATAGAATATGCCATAACAGAAATAATTGAAAGAGGAAGTGCGTATTTGCGTATTAATCAATTAGAATATTACCATAGTGATATAAATACTATAATTAATAGTAATTACCTGGATATTAAAGCATCAATTACCAACATCATCCTAACATCGCTCACTACCGCAGTGAACCATAACATCACCATGATCATAATAGACAACAGTCGCAGAAAACTAAGTGCTTCTAGAAAAAACAATTTCTATACCTTAAAGGTAATAGAAAGTAAAAAAGATAAGTGGACCACCCTCAGATGGAAAGTTGTTAAAAAATATTATTACAACTTTGTACTTACAGATTCTGATTATATTTTGACTAATATTCTTGAGGTTCTAATATAGATGAATGTGGACCTGATTGGATATGGGTCGTCTCGATCGAAATTTTTGTAAACACTTATAAAGTCAAAGGGTATGCTCAATTAGAAGGAATTACAAAGATACATCAAACTCGACATACTCGTATACTTATAATTTTTCAACGAAAAAATTGGATCTTTCATAGTTGGATTGTTTTTCATGTAAATTAGAAGCCGTCAAAATTCGCTTGTCTTATAGCTATGCAGAGTTGAATAGAATGTGGACGAAAATAAACTTATTGGACATGGAAAGAAAAGTAAAACAAAACTCCAAATACCTAAATTTGGGAATACAAGAATCTTAAGAAAAATCATCAATGAAAATACATTACTGCCGAAGTATCCATTTCTTTTCTTGTAGGTTCAAGCGTCAAAGTGGGCATTGTCATTTTAGAATGTGCCAAAATTCACACTCAAATTTGAATTAATGATCTTTTTCGTCCGGTGAATCGCTTTAATGATTCTTCAAATAAAATCCATAGTCAAATAATATCCACATTTAATACATGACTTGGGAAATTTCCATTGAGTATTTGTGATCCATTTTGTTCACAACATGGATCACAATAGTTTTAATGATGTTATTTTTGGTTCTTGTGTTAATGAATGGCGTACTATGCCTAATGTAAGGTAATACATCTGTTTTGAGTATGTTTGAGAAGCACCTGGAGGATAGTGGGAATTTCTATGTTGTTTTAGAGAGAAACTTTCAAGCTATATTTTTGTTCACTCTGTCAGTGCAGGACGGATAGTCACTTATAACTTCTTGAGTGTGTATTTTTTAAATTACTCTTCTCATTGGAAAAATTCAGTTCGCCAGATTTGCTGAATGCGTATTTTTTACTAACCAACTTCGGATATATCTGTATTAATCTCACCATTAATTTAACTTTTTTTTTTCTTGCCCAATTATAAACCTCATTCTATATAAAAAAAAAAGTTAAGTTATAATATTATAAAAAAGTATGCTTGTTTGAAATAATAAAAGAACTAGGTATTTCTCTCATATGAAGAAAGCACATATGCATACATCGCTGATTCCACTAATAGTTTTGCTTCTAATGTTATAGCCGGAGATGCAGACGTAGACATTTTTTCTGATAGTGTCTCTATAATTTTTTTTTATTTTTAATCTCTATAAAAGTCTCTATAATTATTAAATTATTGGGTTTAGAGGTACTACCATTTCCTATTTAATTGAATAGGTATACCATTTTTTCTAGTCATTAAGATTTCAAGTTAGCCATTAAGTTTTTTATAATTATAATTTTAGTCATAATTAAGTTAAGTTATGTCACAAAAGATCTATCTAAGGTCGCAGTGACAAAGAGCTTTCATAGCCGGTAACCTTACCTTTACCAATACCAAGTTAAGTTAGAAACAATGTTTTCTGGATGTATCCGTAAAAAAAAAAAAATACAATCAAATGTATCTCGTATGTCTCGAAAATTTATAGCGCCATCCACACTACACCTGGTTTTTCTTTTCTTTATTTTCACCACAGAAAAACTTCAAAAAAAAAAAAAAAAATGTCGGTTGCTGAATCACAAAAGTCACAATGGAGACCCACTTAATTAAGAATTTATTTATCTCCCTACCTCTCCTTGCACCTTTGCTCAAAATCTTCACCATTTTCATTCGTTTTTACTTCATTAATCACAAAAGTGTCACAAGTTACAATTTACAAACGTAATCGGAGCAGAAGATGTTGGGCAGAACGACAAAAAATGGATCTAGTTTGATTTTCATTCAGTGGTGGATTTAATAGCTCTTGTTTATATTACCAACATAGAATTGAAAATAACTGTGATTCAGAAGATGCTTTTGACATCATTATCAATATAACTGCACAATACATCAATATCCCTGGTAGTCAAGTGGTTAACGCGCTGGTCTGGTAATCCAGGTAGCGTAGGGATCCGTTGGTTCGAATCCCACCCAGTGCATGAATTTTTCCTCATTAATTTGAGTTTGTGACCACATAATAATGAGACTCAGAGGGTTAGGTGGTAGAAAATGCTTTGAGCATTAACTTCGCCTGGTGGTAACTTTCTAATAAACAGTATTATGTTACTGTATTCCTATTACTTACCCTGAAAGTTATTTCTCTTACGGGGGGTTTTTTTTTTTTTCCATTGGATCTAACAATCATTTTGGTATCGTCTATTTCTTCTATTACTTACCTTCACAGTTTTCCCTCAATCTTTTCATTTTCTTTCTTCTTTTCCAGTGGATCTATTATCCGTTTTTGTATCATTTATTTCTTCTATTAATAATTCCACTTTTAGTTTTTCCTCTTTTTAGTTTGTTTCTTCTTCTTCATTGGATCTAACAACCATTTTGGTATCATCTATCTCTTCTATTACTTACCTTCACAGTTTTCCTCTTTTCATTTTCTTTATAATTTTCCAGTGGATCTAATATCCGTTTTCGTATTATCTATCTTTTCTATTACTTCCACTTTCAGTTTTTCTCTTCTTATTTTGTTTCTTCTTCTTCATTTGATCTAACAACCGTTTCGGTATCATCTCGCCAGGGCACGCGCTCATAGCAGGGGTTCATGGGTTCGTTACTCCAACGTGTTCCAACTTGTTAGACGCGTCGCTTGGGGGTTCTGAGACCTTTCTTTAATTCTATACCAACCTACCCACCTATTTCTTAAGGTTTTTATGCTTTTTGAAAGAAGATTCTTTTGCGATCTCATTTGCTTTTCTTTGTGTTTCGTTCGCCTCACTTGCATGTCTTGATAGCGAAGACCTTTTCTCCCCTCTAATATTTTTGTAAGAAGAATAGAAACATACACTCTACTTTTAATTTCGTTAAGATCGCTTTTTTTCTCTTATTGAAATAAAAACCATTTGAATCTACAAGGTGCGATTGGTGACGCAATTTTGCCAATTGAGGCACTGTTGTGATAGTAACTTGCTTTCAAAATTTCAAACTTTTTTTTTAATACTATCTGATTTAATGCTCGTAAGGCCTATATTTTGTGTGGCCACACGAGACATTAGATCGCATAGTAATCTCGAGAGGTCTATATTTGAAAACAATTTGGTTCAAAACTTTTAACACAGAATGGAGATGGGTGGGCTCTATGTTACCTTAAACAATGTAAGAGTCTGGCCATTCAGAGGGAGAATGCATGTCAGGGTGTAATCTAATAAGTCCTCAGACCTACTATTTCGCCAGATGCATGTCTGTGCAGTGGATAATTTGAGAATAAGTCTATTTCGTCAGAATGTTCTTTATTTCATCTACGTAGTCTTTAGAAAGACTACGTAGTCTTTGAAAAACAAGAACTATAACGGTTGGGTGGAAGAGATTGACACGGGCAATAACCCGCTCTTTAGGTAGGACATTAGCTTCATTCTCTTTTTTGTTCTTGTTTCTTTGTTCAATTTATTTATTTTTTCTTTATAATTTCGTTGTATTTTACTGTATATATTTTTGTCTTACCTAATAAAGCATAGTATAATAATAATCTCGTTTCTATATTTGTCACTTCTGTTTCGCTTTCTATGTGAGACGAACTTCACTGTGAACCTCACATAGTTAGCAGTAAACCTGTTAAGCATTCCTCTCCACATTCTCTGGATGAGGTTTATATTTTTGTTCTCTTGCACAAAGCAAGTTACACTCCTAAAGCCCTATTGCATAGTTGCTAAAGGACAGATTTAATCATGGACTTGACAAACACTTTTACAAACAATCAAATGGCTAATGACTCAAAACTTTCAATAACTAATCAGTCTGTTAGTGACGATGCAATCCATAATAAGATTGATTTGGAGAGAAGAAGAAGTTTTATTGTTTATTTTAAATATAATATCACTTCCGAGAAATTTCTAATATTAGAAATAAAAGTATTTCAGACAATCAGTTTATTTTATTATTATTGTTATATTTTATTATTTAGCAAAATGAATAAATTGCCTTTTTTTGAGAAACATTGTCATTAATTCTACTTATTATTATTTCATCTACGAATTCTTTAGAAAAACTACATAGTCTTTGCACAAAAGATTGATTTGCTTGTGGCCGGCCCGTTATCAGAATAAAAAAGAAATCTTTAGAAAAGTATTAATAATAATTTTTTACATACACTCACCCAGTATAAAAAAGACACATCTTAGATAGGGTTTCAAATCTCCTGATCCCGAAAAGGTCGCCTCTATTCATCTCGCTCGGATTTTCGATTCTTATTGATTTCGTTCAATAGATTCCTCCAAGAAAAGTGTTTGGATTTTTTTCTTTTCTTTTATTCCAGCTTTCTTTGAAAGGTTTCTTCTCTCTTGATCTGTTCATGTAGAACGGCTGCAGTGTTCGTAGCGTTACCACCACCTGCCTCCACTGAATTTACTGCAAAAACCGTGATGGTGTGTGCTAAAATTTGTTTTATTATTATTTTAAACTTTTTAAGGACATATACAAACAGACAATTACAAATTAATAATTATACAAAATTGGAAACAATATAAGAAAAAAAAAAAAAAAATGGAGTAATAATAAATAAAATCTTTATATATAAATGTCAAAGTCACTGACTGATGACTGACTGATCATCGCTCTTACAGCCCAAACCGTAATACCTAGCGAGCTGAAATTTGTCTTATAGTCTAGATGTGCAATAAGACGGGATTTTTCGAAATTCTCACTACAACACCTGCCATTGGCGAAAAAGGATTTTTTGCTTTCACGGCCAAGCCTCGGCCCGCAAAGCGGGCGACAGCCCGCTAGTTGTATTATACACATGTCCTAACTAAAGGGCGGGTTATTGCTTTTGGCAATATCTTCCACCCAAATCTTGTAATGTTGTATTTGTAATTTTACCTATGTACCTAAGTTGCACCCAGCAAAATCTGAATTGGTTTATGATAGCTAGCATTTAATTGTATGTATTACAATCATTTCTTTTTGTATTGTCATAATTTAATATTGGCTTTATTACACATCTCAAAGTGAGAAGACATATGAATAAACTTGATCGGGAAATCTTATGACAGTGATTGTCTCATCTCCAAAATTGTCAGTATTTTAGTCGCTTGTCAATGCGTTGTTCAGGGTGAACCACGAAGAGGCGTACTAACAACCCAAACATTTAATACAAATAAAAGTTTATTCATTTTTTTTTTACTAATTTTACTTATGTACATAAGTCCAATGCCTCCATATAAAAAAAATTGGTTCTGACGTCATTTTGGTTTTGCTTAATTTCTCTGAAACATCTATCATTCGAAATGAGGGCGAGAATTTGCTGCAAACTCACAATAATAATTCCACCTTTATTTCTTTATCTTTTACATATTATACAATTTTATGTTTCCATGAAGAACTAGTGTACTTTTCAAGAGGGTTAGCTAGACCTTTTTTTAGAAATAAAAGGGTGCCCCCGAACCGCTTTCGCATTACTTCAGGGCTCTTCTTTACCAATCGATGCCATGCCGGACACGGAAAATTTCGGTCAGATTTTTCTGCTTTGACTTGGATTCGAACCCGCAACCTCTGGGTCAGTAACCAATGCTCTTAACCACTGAGCCATGGAGGTAGGTTAAGTAGCCTACCTACCATTAACTAGACCAGCCTAGGTGGGGCCGAGACCACCCAGCATCACGAGAATTCAAAGACTTTTTTTTTAATTTTCGAAAAATCTTTTGAGAAACCCAAGTTGGTCTACACATAGCTTAACGAAAGCTCTTTTTGAAAACGAAGGAAATCGAAATCTTTTAGCACAAAAGGAACCATGTTTTTTAGGTGGTAACCTATTCAGTTCATTATCCTGTGTTATTGTGCAATGTCGTTTAGTGTGTGAAATCCTTCGTGCAATAGAAGAGGTTCCTTGCCAAACAATTGCTGCTTTCAATTTAAACGTCCTAAATATTGCAGAAGATTATTCCTTCCAGAAAATTTGCATATTTTTGTTCTTTTGTAATGCGTATTTTTTTTTATTTTCCTTGCGTATCATTATTGTTTCATTAATCTCTGCGTACATTTATGATTGCATACATGAAAACTCCACACAAATGTACAGAAACTTTGCAGAGGTGCCTATTCCAAAATTCAGTGGTTTTCTTTGGACAAAGAATTGTTGGGCAACTATTAGAATTAAGGGGTGTGAAGTCTCTTTAATAATATATCTTTAGTGGAAGGTAACCATTAGGCGAGGTGCTTAAAACCTTTTCTACCACCTTACCCTCAGATTATTATTATTATGTGGTCACAAACTCAAATTAATGAGGAAAAAATCATGCACTGGGTGGGATTTGAACCAATGGATCCCTAGCTACCTGGATTACCAGACTAACGCGTTAACCACTTGACTACCAGTGCGCTTTTTGATTTCACATAGAGGACTTCGCTCATAAAGCCTTGAAAAAAGCATAATTAGGACAGATAAGGGTTATTCAATAGTGTACCTTTCTCAGCTACTTAAAAGGTTCCCAAGACCCTTAATGCTACCAAATTAACAAAATATCTCCTAAAGTTTTTCAACAAATCATAGACTACAATATTAACAATAAAATCATAATTTATTCTCTTGCCTCCTCATTAAGAGGACGTTTCCGAATAGTCAATAAAAGGAGACAAGGGTCCCAGAGACAAGGAGAGACACTCAAAATTTAACGCCCTTCTGTCGAATTGAACCAAAAATGCCGTAAAAACATGAATATCGAATGTTATCGAACCTTGACTTATCACTCTTTTATGGTCAGCTGCTCAGCATTGTTCAATTTCCAAAATGACACTTAAATATCCCATTTCAACAAATAACAGTCAAACAATGTGTCGTTAATCGGAGACATAAATATTTGCCGTCAGGTAGATTCAAGATCCTTGTCAGCAGGATCCTGGAGGCAGGACCAATGATTTCAGATCCTTGATCCATATAGTTTTGGATCAGTTTTGATTCGTTTCCTTCGCCTTTAATTAAAAGATTTTGGATTTGGAAGCATGATATTTTTTATTTCTTGTTTTTTTTTATATGGTAGGAATTTCTGTTGATTAACAATAAGATTCCATATTCCTACCCCCCTTCTTTATTTTGTAAAGTTATCATATTTGTGTGAGTTAATTCCAGTCATTATTATATAAATACTCAAACCCGCCTTACTAAATCTTTGCTGAACTTGGGATTCGAACTCCGACCTCCAGGTTACAAGTCTACCATCCTTATCGATCAGCTGCTGAGCCTTCCCTCATCTTACAGTTAGATGAGCTTTTTCTTACCCGTTTCACCAGTACCAACTTGAGAAAAATCACGGATCATTGCTTACCTAAATCCGTAGCTTTGGCACATCCACCACCAATCAAGTCATTATGTATGAATAGGTACAATAAATTACATAGTGGTGTATGTACACAGTATACACTACATATAATACAAAAACTACTACATAGTCTGGCCATAGCTCAGTGGTAAAAGCGGCACTCTGTGAATCCAAAGATTCCAGAGGTCGCGGTTTCGAAACCCTTTCTTTTGGGATTTTTACCACATTTGGGATTTTTACCACATAATAATCGTTCTTGGACTTACTGCTGGAATAATGGGACTTAATAGTCCTAATGGACAGTATAAATAAGGCTATATTATAATTTTTACTACATAATTATTTCAGTTAACCTAGATATTAATTAATTTACCAAAAAATACAATTTATATATTATTTGGTAGTATTATTTTTTTGTATTATTTTATAATACAGTCGAACTGGAAATAAACAGGAATTAAGGGACCGCCATCTATTTCTCTTTATAGATTTTTCCTACTTTATAAAAAGTGTTCCATTCTTTAGGGAGTTCCAAAATTTCGTTTTTCCATGCCCTTCTTTGAGGTTCATTAAAATAACATGTCGAGAGAATATTGTCATACGGTTATGGTTTACATGTTTTTTTTTTCACAGTGCGGTGGTTTCGATTCTTCAAGTGCGAAATTTTATAATAAGAAAATTAAATTACTCCTGACCTACCATAATGGTAAGGTTTCATGGAGTATGTTTATTTTTTTAAGACTTCCTGCGAAGAATGTACCTAGGTATACAATAAAAAATGTTAGCAAAATGTGTACATGAAATTAGTTGAGGGACAAAAAATTGTCGAATGTAGGTTTTGTTTCCAGGTTGATTTGAGTAGCATGAAAATTTTCTTTTCTAAAGCATGTTACACACGATCATAAATTCACTAATTCAGAACCTGAAATCCTTCAACATTCTGTGTACCAAAGCTAGTGCATAAACCTTATAACTTTTAGCAGAATT
This sequence comes from Bactericera cockerelli, assembly GCA_024516035.1. Taxonomy (NCBI): domain Eukaryota; kingdom Metazoa; phylum Arthropoda; class Insecta; order Hemiptera; family Triozidae; genus Bactericera; species Bactericera cockerelli. Next base: position 6,802,545 of record CM044963.1, on the reverse strand, counting down.
CCTCGCAGTTTCTTTCCATTTTCAACAACAAAGTCTTGTTTAAAGAAGTTTGGAGAAATGTTTTCCTGTTTATAAGGCTCGCTTCGATCCAATCCGTCTTATACATGAGTTCAGTGAACTAGTTTTCCTCTTATAGAGGCTCCCAAACGCGGGGCGACGAGTTTCCGAAAAAACATACTATTCCTCTTTATAGAGGCTCGAATTTCCTGTTTAACCAGGTTTTTGGTCAAAAAATGAAGGGGCCACGATTTCCTTCCTTTTTATAGGGGTTTCCTCTTTATCCAAGTTCTCTTTATCCAGGTTCGACTGTATATTGTATTATTTTTTGAAGTGTTATTAATGTGTTAATCACTTTCGTGATATCACAACTACTCAAACTCGCTTTACTAAATCTACGCTGAAACCGTGACTTGAACCACCGACCTCCAGTTTAACAAGTCTGCCGCCTTATCGGTCAAGCTACTGAGGTCGGTATATTGTATTATTTACCTACAACTTGGTTACTTGAAATCATAAAAAAATAAGTAAAGAAGAAGATCTAAACATTTTATAGACTTGATTGAACTAATAAAATGCACTTCTGGTAGATATTTATTTAATACTGATGATGGATCAGTTTTTGGGTCTCAGGTGCATAAAAACTTCTTTTCGAGGCTATTAAAATAAAAAAAGGGAAAATAAAGTCAATAATATCGATCGATTAATAATAAAAATTATCTGATCTAGTTTTTACGAATTCATTTTATGCATTTTCTCTTGTTCCTTTCAGCAGGTAGCCGGTAGATGTTTCCCAGAATTTCAGATAAAGAGTTTTGATAATTAATTTTGAATAATTTAATTATAGGATCCTACCTACCTAATTGATGATTTAATAGCTTGATGATTCCTTTGAATTGGACCATGTATGTTTAATATTTAACCCTTTTATGCCCTCTCCTTTGTTACCAAATTCTTTGTAATTTTGATAAAGTCCAAGGATGATACTAATAAATAAATAATCGAAAAACTCTTTTTCTTGTGTTGTTCTTGTAAAATACGATATTTAAAAAAAAATATGTCTAATTCAGGACTTCATTGTCCTCACGAGGCTAATTGAGAGCTAGAAGAAATTTGCTGCTATATGCCAAGTCCACAAAATCATCCTACTGCTAGTTTCCTTGAAAAGTTTTCCCATGACAACCTGAACCTCAACCAGCCTTCTTCGTTGGGCCAGGAAAAGCCAGTTTTGAGAAGATTTTTTTTTATTTCTTCATAATAATAATACTCTTTAGTAGAATTTAACCACCAGGCGAGGTTAATGCTCAAAGCATTTTCTACAACCTAACCCTACACAGTCTTATTATTATGTGTTTACAAACTCAAATTAATTAGGAAAAATTCATTCACTGGGTGGGATTCGAACTAACGGATCCCTTACCAGACTAGCGTCTTAAACACTTGACTATCAGTGCACGGTAGTCGAGTGGTTTGTAGGAGGAGACTTATCAGAGCCAGTCAGGGACGTAACTAGGCTATTCAGCACCCGGGGCCAACAAATATTTTGGCACCTTTGGAATTTTAGTGGGTAGGGTACAGCATGAGAACCCCACACTTCGTCATGAATAGAATTCTTTCTATTCAAGACGAACCTCCTCTCAGTTTTTTTTTTTGGCATTGGCATTGCAGCAAAAATAACCCCACACAGCCACTTTATTTATTTTTAATTACACATTAATTATTAAATTACACAATAGAGATTACATTTATTTTTTAGGTGGAAATTTTGTTTTTAACAAGATATTTACAAACAGAATCCTCTCAGGTTAAAGAAAGAAAAAAAAAAACATTAGATTCCAATGGGCTAATAGTTTACAACCGACGGTTTTAAAATGCCCTGAGTACCTATTTCAGAAGTCCTGTTGACAAGTTACACAGATCCAGGAGTCTTCACCTGGGTGTCCTGGGGTGAGCAAGCGCCCCTGTTTGGGTGTCGCCAAGGAGTCCTTTCACCAGGAACTGTCCTGAAGACTAGACAAACACCTTCATTATATTCGATGCGTCCCGTCCGTCAACAAAATGATACAAAAAGTACATAATATAATTCATTTTAATAATAATAATTTTATTTATTTGTAATATGATTTTAAATACCTATTATTATTATCAAACACTTTATTAGATATAAAAAGACATATGTACAGTACAAATAATTATTATAACAATGAAAAAAAATGGAAAAAAAATATACAGTAAAAAGGTAAAAGAATAGAATATATAAACATAAATGTCCTAACTAAAGGGCCGGGTTATTGCCTATGGCAATCTCTTCCACCCAACCCTACTTATAATTTTAGGTAATAATCATTGACTTTTGATCAAAAATACACACAATACTTATATATGGCGGAAAAAAATATAGAGATGGCATTCGTCACAGTCAATTCAAGCATAGATAAATAATTTATAGTGGGAGTCGAACCATAAGATTCTACAAAGTTGAAATGTTCTACATAATTGAAATCTGGGTCCTTTGCATTCCAAGATTTGTAACTAACTCAGTTAGATACCCTCAGAGTTATGGAAACTAAAAGATATTTTGCTAGAAGACGTTGGCCCTGAAAGTTATCGAACCAGTGATCAAATGGTTCAGAGTTCAGATACAAGCGATTGTTACTTTTCTAACAATCCGTATGACGTACTGTTTTATTTAAGAACTTTCGAAATTAGAAAGCTGGACTTCTTAACAGAAAGCACTCTTTTTTATCCTTGGCAGAGGAGGCATTATTTTCAGATGTTATTCAAGACGAAGTTTGGGGCTTCAATGCTGAAAACAGTGCGCCATAATCGCTAAAGCCCTCTTCTCCATCACCCCGAACTCACCCGGAACCTTATAGTACATTACTTCGGGTAGAAAGCACTCCAAAAGCCAAAGTATCAAGTAGGATTAATGTTAGGATAAGTCAGACTGTCCCTCAACTCGGACTATAGTGCGCTGTGATTGGTTGACACTTGGGGGGGATTATCTTAACTTTGTTTAAAGTATAAAACAGGTTTCTGTTTTATAAATTTATAATTCGGCCCTTGCACTCAAAATATCTATATCTCCCTCTCAACCATCAAATTTTGTTCAAATAACACAATCAGAGTGTGGTATTAACCCAAATAACACAATCAGAGTGTGGTACTAACCCAAACAACACAATCAGAGTGTGTTATTAACCCAAAATACACAATCAGAGTGTGGTATTAACCCAAATAACACAATCAGAGTCCAGTTGAAAGGGAGATTTGAAGATTATGAGAATGAGAAATCTTTCTGGAATAAGGCCCTAGTAACAATTATTGTAATTCTGAAACACTTGTTAACTTAAACTCTTCAAGTGTCTTATTTCCAAGGCACCAACTGCTGGTGTACAGGAGATCCTACACAATGGATGGAAAGTGGGCTGACCTCTCAACCAAATGGTCCATCTATCATTCCCTGCAACTCTTTCTCCATTCATCAAACATATTAATAATGTTTCTTTTCTTATAAAATTATTTATTTTAATTTCATATGTTGGTCTTAATCAACCATCTGCTGTTTTTTTTCTAGTAGGACCTATCATAGCTATCTAGTATACTTAGTAGCCGACCTCCGTGGCTCAGTGGTTAAGGGCATTGGTAACTGACCCGGAGGTTGCGGGTTCAAATCCCGGCCGGAGCGGAAATTTCTGACCGAAATTTTATATGTACCTAGTATTGTTCTTTTTTTTTCTTTCTTTTTTTTTTTTTTAAAAAAAAGGTAGTTGTGCCCCGGAACCGCTTTCGCATTACTTCAGGTCATTACCTTTACATCCATGCCATTCCGGAAACGGAAAAACTCGGTCAGAATTTTCCGCCCAGGCCGGGATTCGAATCCGCAAACTCCGGGTCAGCAACCAATGCTTTTAACCACTGAGCCACGGAGGTCGATCTAGTATTGTCTAGTCAAATTGAACTTTGTCTTTTCTCAATCTGTCCATCCACTTAATTCTTCTTTCAGAGATAAAATATTTAAAAAAAAAAAAAAAAATAGAATAGTTTTTGTCTATGTTACTAAATATTTGTCATAAAATTTTATATTATTATTATGGTTTATTTGGGTGAAAATATATTATGTTTTTTTTTTTAATTATGGTGCTTTAACATCGATGGTTATTCGCACCGTTTCCCAGTTTAGATCTTTCTAAATAAATGAGATCTCTTGAGGTATAACATTAGTAGTATATTATGTTTAAAATGGAGATATTGGAGATGTGAACTGTTATACCGATGTCAACTTTTTACCATTATTAAAATGGAAAAGCTAGCGTCGATGACAGGTGAAATACACCGGTCCTCATTCTGTCATTGAAGTTAAGCAACGTCCAGCGAGGCTAGCATTTGGTAAGGTTACGATTCAAATTTGAACCTTCGTGATGCTGTCTATCCCCACTCATCGAATGGAGGGTAAAACCCCCGTCGTGGTACGACCATCAAGTTGAAAGCGACGTTAAAACCCATGCAAGTGTACACATTAACTTTACCGAATACACTGCGCTTTGCCTAACCTTTTATCTGTCAGGCGTAATAGTTATCTCAGGAAGTTAACATAGTTTTGTTTATCAATATCGTGATTTTACAATTACTCTAACTCTTATTAATTTTTGCCGTCTTTTGGCTGCAAAAAATTGGGCTATGTGCTGCAAAAAAAACGAAGCCCTGTATCCCGTTCCAGAAACACTCTCCACTCTCAAAATCTCCAAATCTCCCTTTCAACTGTCACACAACGCACTTTGATTGGTTGATTTGTATAGACCCCAGCCATACTATAGTTTATTATTATTATTTTTTGTTTGTTTTTTTTTTTTTAAAGATGAGTGTTTCACAGCCTTTTTTTTATTTCGTAGCCATGAAGCAGGAGCTACTGTAGACGCTTGTGGTCTGTGTTGTAGCCTGCCCATTCCGTGGCATGCCTCCCCTCTGATGGGCGAGAAGTGACACAATATTTCCCATTTAGGTGCTGGGTGAACACGAGCACACCGATGGTATCTCTTACAAACAATTGTATTATGATTACAAATTTTTGTCGTCGCGGGGGTTCGAACCCGGGACCTTCCGCATGGCAAGCGAGTACTTAACCACTGAGCTATTCGTGCGCTATTCATATTCTACGCTTGCTAATACGGCCCTGTATGTATATTGAAGAGTTAAACCGAACAGATCACTAATTACCGATGTGTAATTTACAAATTACAAAGTCAAAACCTTACAACACACGCGGCGTCTCATGTTGTCCATGTAATTGGGTGTTTTCACAAATTATTGTATTGTAACATTTCCGAATAATGCGTGCGGCACAAACATGACAATAGACCTGATTTAGATGTTTATGAAGAAACGTACTATGAAAGGTAAAAAAAAAACAAAAAATTAAATAGAGATCTCTTATGTATGAAAGGTATGTACAAACATAATTAGCGACGATGACGCGTTGATTGCACCGTTTTTCGTAGGATCACCGAAGTTAAGCAACGTCTAGCGAGGTGAGGACTTCGTGATACTGGCATTCCAGCCCATCCCAGGCTGGGAGAGGTTAATGTGGGTAGCAGGTTTATGAGTTTCCTCCGAATAGAGTGTAACACCCCCGTCGTGGTAATATATGATCTTGCAGCTGAAAGCGACGTTCAACTCAAATTAAAAAAAAATGGTCAAATTATTTTGTGGTTCAGTATATATTTTACCTCTAGACGCCTTGAACTCTGAGCTACCGGGACAGACTACATGCGGAGTTGTAAAATATGGCAACTATGGACAAATGGTCAAAAAAAATTGCGGTTCAGTATACATCTTTAGCCAGACACGTCATGCCCAAATAAAAGAAAGTAGAGCCATCCGAATGAATTACGTGTGACGCGGGTGACATTAAAAATAAGAAAGATTTCGCCGGGAGGTTGGCCAAACCATAAATCAGACACACAAAACCAAATAGCCCGAATGAATTGAATGTTGAATGGGATCTGAGGGTTCATTGTGGACTGAGTTCATTTTAAACAGAGGATATAGGTGCATCCATAGGTATAGACCATAGACTGTATAAGTGTATAGACTATGTATTATATATATATCTCCCTTGCCTTTATCCTATATTAGCTTATGTTGCTTTGGGGTCGGCATTGTTCAACCTCATGGTTGAGGTTGGTAGGGTGGAGCACGTTTTTTTTTATGGCTGGATGCCCTTCCTAACGCCAAGTATAGACTATGTATTATACGAGTATAATTATAGACTATGTATTATTATTATATTCTGGTATTTACGGATAAATATGATTTGTGAATTTAAAATTTTCCATCAACTTTTTTGATAAGCGATTTCAATGGTGAAATAACTTTCGGACACTTGTTCTATGAATTTTATTGCGTTATAATGTGAGTAATTTGCGCACATGAGCTTTCTGGCCATTTCTATCATGTCTATTTTTCCTAACCCTAACATATTAACGAGGCTGTTGTGCGCTATTGTCCGTTCTGGTAGCTAAGTGATAAAGGCGGCACTCTGTGAATCTAGAAATGCAAGATGTAGCGGGTTCGAAACCCGGCCGGGACATGACAAGTTATCCTCCTATTTGGGATTTTTACCACATAATAATACGTCTTGGGCTTACTGCTGGAATAATGGGACTTAATAGTCCTTATTGGGCAGTATAAATAAAGCGATATTATTATTGGATATTTCTATTTTTTCGTCAGGTTTAGCGCACTCGTCCTGTTTGTGAATATCTGTATCTTTAAGAATGTAGACTGTATATTTATATGCTATACATATATCTATATAACTTATGAACTATCGACTAAGTATAGTTCTTAACGTTGCTAAACATGTATTTTGTATTAGTTCAGGCAGAATTCCGAGAAATCGTTTTAATATTCCAGCAAAGTCCCAGCGATTCGCGTCGGGATTTGGGCGCAGGATTTGCATAACAAGCGGAGCGTAGTCGCCAAATTTGGCGCAGATTTGGTGGCTTGTGGAGCCCCATAGATCATTGGGAAGTTGACAGAAAGATCTTCTTTGTTTTTTTTTTATTATTCGAATATAAAGCTCTTGTATAGCATGACTTTAAACAAACGTATTACTTTTGGTAGAAAGACGATATTACTGTTAAGCTTACTGTTAATAATACTGCTGTTAAGGTCTTAAGTATAACTGTTACTGTTGTAGAAAAACAATGTTACTGTTAAGGTCTTAAGTATAACTGTAACTGTTGGTAGAAAGACAATATAACTGTTAAGCTTACTGTTAAGGTCTTAATATAACTGTTACTGTTGGTAGAAAGGCAATATTACTGTTAATTTCTTAAGTATAACTAACTGCTACTGTTGGTAGAAAGACAATATTACTTACTGTTAAAATTACTATGTATTAATGTTACTTTTAAGGTCTTGAGTATAACTGATTCTATCCTTTTGTTAATGAAAGTGTCTGCATTATATTTTGATTTTCTTTCAAGAAGTTTTTTTTTTTTTTTTTTTTTAACAATTTTTATAGATGTTTTTTATAGATACAACAAAAGTTTATAACATTTTCAAGAAGTTTAGTTTGGGACCCATATTTATATTTTTGAGTCGTTGATGTTTGTGACTGGCAATGAATGGTATCTCGTGGATCTCCCCGACAATGGCCTGGATGTGTTTCTCAGACTTATATGGTCGGCAGGATGTAGGAAGTTCGAATCCCGGCAGGAGCGGAAATTTCTCACCGAAATTTTCCGTTTCCGGAATGGCAAGAATGTAAAGGTAAAATGCCCTGAAGCATTGTGAAAGTGGTTCCGGGGTACACCTAACTTTTCAAAAAAAAAAAAAAAAGGATGTTAGAAGTGGATAAAGAATCTGAAGTAATTGGGTGGATGAACTATGTATGCGGGTTTCTTTGTGCAACATTACAAATCTCCATATTTCATCATTTCCTAACAGTATTGTTAGCAATAAGGTCCAACTTCCAAATACCCTGTACTCCTGGAAGGTATAATTCTGATATTTCAAGACAGATATATGTTTATCATGGTTCCACTCTTAGCAAGAGGCCCTGAGATCAAGATACCCTGGTTCTTCGGGTGGTAATAGCACCAGAATTACCAGACAACACATGTTGCCAGTCTCGTGTTGCTCATTAGTAGGATAATTGAGGAGTTCCGGCAACAGGCAACCTGCTTCAGCAACTAGTCACGAGTCTGGGGCACCTTATACTTTTCTTTTTCTCTTCCATTACTTCTTCTTCTCTCAAACTTTTTACATTCCTTGGATTTTACAATAAAGAAAGTAATGGAATCACCCAGAATTTTCGATAGTCAGTTTTCAGTGCCAAAACACGTGTTAGGGTCTCCAGACCCAAAATCCAAAGATTCAGCCATGGGTGTGTCTGTCTGTCTGTCGGTCTGTCTGTTTGTCTGTAAACAGAATATCTCAAGAACGGCATTTAGCTAGGGACTTGAATTGTAAACGGAATATCTCAAGAACGGCATTAGCTAGGGACTTGAATTTCGTCGTAGAGGTCCTAAATACATAAAGCACGCAGCACAAAACTTTTGGAAAAAAATCGGTGGCGCCAGCGGCGTCCTTTCGACCGCCATTTGGCTGTTCTGGCTAAGCGATAATTGATATGAAATTTAAATAAGAACAAGTTTTTCGTGTAATAAAAAAATAACAGGTGTCTAATCTGATCATTTTTTCGATATGTCAGTATAATCAGTATAAACAGAAAAGTGAGAAGTTGTACTAGATACCTACTTGTTGTTGTGATCTGAGATGTTGTGTGTGAAGTGAGATGTTGATACTGATCTACCCTTTCTCATGAAGGTTTTTCTGCTATTTAAAACAGTCCTTATTTATTTATTTGTTAAAAAGTATATTTCTTCATGCTTCACAAAGAACCCACCCCCTCCCAAAAAAAACTTCCGCATTCATTACATATCATAAAGGGTTGGGTGGAAGAATTGCCACAGGCAATAACCCCGCCCTTTAGTAAGGACTTATGTATAATGTATATTTTTTTTGTTCATATTAATTTTGTCTATTTTGTATTTTAATTTTTACCATTATTTGTTTGTATATAATATGTACCTACCTATGTTCTCTAATAAAGAGTTTCATAACAATAATAAACTTAGGTCATTCACAAGTGAACAGAAAACTAGTTAACTACCTAAACTATGACAGCATATAGGACACTAAAACTGTAGGAACTAAGGAAACCGACTATTTACGCATAGACACCTGTCTTCCTTTACTGCAGCTCATTAGGGCGATCTTCCTGATCTCACGGAGGTGAAGCCATCCTCCGGTGTTTATTAGGTCTACTGTGATAATTACCTTCCGCAGGTACGAGTATTTTATTTATTTATTATCCACTAGCGGGCTATCGCCCGCTTTGCGGGCCGAGGCATGGCCGTGAAAGCAAAAAATCCTTTTTTGCCAATGGCAGGTGTTGTAGTGGGAATTTCGAAAAATCCCGTCTTATTGCACATCTAGACTATAAGACAAAGCTACCTACCAAATTTCAGCTTCCTAGGACTTACCAGTTCGGAGAAACAGTGATGAATCAGTGAGTGAGTGAGTCAGTCAGTCAGTGAGTGAAACTCTCTTTTATAAGTATAGATAACCGACCTCAGTACCTTGATCGATAAGGCGGCGGACTTGTAACCTGGAGGTCGGTGGTTCAAGTCCCGGTTTCAGCGTAGATTTAGTAAAGCAAGTTAGAGTAGTTGTAACATCACGAAAGTGATTAACACAAATATGATAACTTTTTAACTATTTATTATTCAATAGTCGTCACCGTGGCAGAGTGGGTTAGCGCGCTAGACATTGCACGCACGGTGACCTAGGTTCGATCCCCAGCGGGGCAGAACTTTTTCTGCTCTATACTTGGGTGTTCGGGGTTCACTCATACCTCGTGAAGAAAAATTAGTAGCTGCTTTAATGTTAGCAACGACCAGTGTCGGAATTATAGGTATAAATAAGATATTGGGATATTGATGATACGGAAAAGTCCTATAATTCTTCGCTACACACTAAAATTGTGATGTAATAACACAAAGAAACACATTATTATTTTTGTTATTTATTTTTCATAGCAATTTTTTTTTTCGTAGCGATGAAACAGGAGCTACTGTAGACGCTTGTGGTCTTGTAGCCTGCCAATCCTGTAGTATGCCTTTCCTTTGATGGGCGAGAAGTGACACAATGCTTCCCATTTATAGCTGCTGGATCAACACGAGGGCACCGAAGATATCCCTTACAAACAACTGTAACCATATTTTTTTGTCAGCTTGGTGGATCGAACCTGGGAACTTCCGCATGCCAAGTTTAGTAAAACCATTTCATTGGCCAACCACTAAGATCTTACCAACCTGAAAGTTGAATAACTCCACAGCGATATTTTGCGAGAATTTCTTTCACCAGTTACCTTTAATATAGTAATAATAACAATACAAATAAATAGAATCAGTAGTCACTGTGGCAGAGCGAGTTAGCGCGCTAGGCATTGCACACATGGTGACCTGGGTTCGATTCCCAGCGGGGGAGGATTTTTTCTGCTCTGTACTTGGATGTTCGGGGTCCACTCATACCTCGTGAGGAAAAATGAGTAGCTGCTTTAATGTGAAGCAGCGACCAGTGGCAGAATCTTAGGCAAAAAATAATACAAGATATTGTAAATTAATGTGGTAAAGCCCTATGATTCTGCGCTACCCACTAAAATTGTGACATAATAACACAAAGAAAAAGCATTATTATTATTATTAATAACAATACTCTTTCGTGGAAGGTAACCACCAGGCGAGGTTAACGCTCAAAACATTTTCTACCACCTAATCCTCAGAGTCTTATTATTATGTGGTCACAAAGTTCTGGGCTTAGTAGTTTTATTTATTTTATCCTTTGGCCTCATTCGATGCACTGGGTGGGATTCAAACCAACGGATCCCTACGCTACCTGGATTACCAGACCAGCGCGTGAACCACTTTACAGCCAGTACATAATTATATAATCTATATGTATACTGCCTACAAGAATTATACGCTATAGTAAACTTTAGTTGTTTGAATTTCAAAAACTCTACCATGTATGATTTTACTTCCGCGAAATTTCCAATACTAGAAATCGGAAGTATTGTGTTAGTTTTTGTAAAAAAAAAAATATTTTTTTGCTCCGATTTCTCTCCATGTGACAACTTTGAGACCATGATTCCACCAGGTGCTGTCGGAATCACCACCAGGCGTGACTTGGAAGGAAAAAAATCCCATTATTCGATAGATAGAGACCTAGTAAAAAAAATCGTAACAGTATGCGTCTCAATTTCGCGCCGGCTTTGCGTCCAAAATGCCACCTGCGCACTTATAATGTCGGCTGCGTCGGTGCAGCTTTCAAGTTATTTAATATAGAACAGACGAGTCCAAAGAAGTTCCGCTAATATAGTTATAGTAAATGTATAGTTATAGTATATAGTATATAGGAATTTCTGTTTATACTGACTGATACTGAGTGATAGTAAATAATAATAATAATAATAATATCGCCTTATTTATACTGCCCGATTAAGACTATGAAAGTCCCAGTATTCTAGCAGTAAGCCCAAGACATATTATTATGTGGTAAAAATCCTAAATGGGAGGATAACTTGTCATGTCCCGGGTGGGTTTCGAACCCACGACCTCTGGAATCTTTGGATTCACAGAGTGCCGCCTTTACCACTGAGCTACCGGGACAGACTGTAAATGTATAGTTATAGTATATAGTTATACATAAAGTTATAGTAAATGCATGTGCTTAATCAACAGTGTTATGTATAGTTCTCACATAACATTCATTTATATCATATCTCAGGACAGGCGCGGTCGGTGGGAAAATGCTTTGGGGGTGCTGTCACATAAACCGGACTAAAATAGTATTTATAATAGTATCTGTTTCCGTATCTAAAGAATTTGAGTTTGTTTACGATGCCAATCATTTTAATTGTGCATTAAATATTCTAGAAATGTGTGATGATTTTAATTAAAGTCCCTAAAAGTACAACAGTACTTACAGGGATTTTCATCACTAAAAGAGACGATTTAAGAAATGTAGAAATAAATCTTATAATAATAAAAATAATTGTGTACGAGCTAGTACTGAATCGGACTGACTGAGAGAGTTCTCACTCTTTTCTCTTCATTACATTTTAAAGGTTGTGGTGCTGGCGAAAGGGATCCTTTTCTCTTTCGTCTAGAGGTGCTGCAGTTCCACAGCTCCTGAACATCGGCCACGCCTGACTCAGGTAATAGATAACATAACCAACGCCACTAGTTGGCGTGAGCTTCCTGATGATTTTTAAAAACGATACTTTTTTTTCAAGCGTTTAAAAACCAATTTTGATTTCGTGTCCACGCAAGCTGCAACTTTCAAGGCAAAAAATAGCGGCAGTTGAGTTTGTAAAAAAACGTCGCTGGTTGGTATAGTCTGTTGTTGATTGTGTTATTTGTTAAGTTACCTGCTTGATAGTTAATAGTAATTAGAAGTGTTTTCAAACAGTAGAAAAAAAACGTTTGAAAAAAAAAGCACTGAAGATTTCTGAATCCAGGTGTAGATTTCTTTGATGTTCATTCACTTGATCAGAGGAAGAAGTATGTACCGTCCTAAAACGGACAGTTATTAGGACGGGGGTTTTACCCCCGATTGCTGAGAATCGTACCAGTTACCCACATTAACCTCACCCAGTCTGGTTAGGGTCGGAAATGCCAAACTCATGTGTTCGGAGGGGTCAGAATTTTCTGTTCGAAAAATCTGCGCCAGCCGGAAATCGAACTCAGGATCTCTGGACTACGGGTAGTAGTCCCAATCGTTACGTTACGTGAAGCTGGCAAACTGCCAGTTAAAGAACCTGTAAAATATATATATGTTTTTTAACACCCCTATCTTCTTATTTTTTAGTAGCAAAATTCCGGATCCCGAATAAACATGTCTTTCAAAAATACAAAATTCAAGCCTTTCTTTATGATTTTGAAGATATCATATTTGTGTAAATCACTTTGGTGATATCACAACTACTCAAACTCGCTTCACCAAATCATTGCTGAACTCAGGACTTGAACCACCGACCTCCAGGATACAAGTCCGCCGCCTTATCGATCAAGCTACTGACTCTACTGAGGTCGGTTTAAAGAGTTATTGTTTCACAAACAAAAAGACAGATGGAAAAAAAGACAGGCGTACAAACTACATTAATCTGCAAAATCGGCTAGTTGAAACTAACACACACACTTCGGTCACAGTCAAAAATTCACCTTCTTTTTGCACAAATGCACCTAAACTAACCCCGTGAAAGTCAACGTGTTAAATTAATTTTAATTAAAAAAACACTCTTAACATACATTTATATTCTTACCCTGCTTTTTCAAATTATGTCTGTCAATATGTACCCTATTACCTATTTTTTCATTCTAAGATTAACTACCTAGTTACTTAAAAAAAAAAAAAAAAAAAAAAACGCAAGGTGAATTTGTTTATCTGTGTCAGGTATCTCTAATTCGGTTACTAATATACCAACTAATACTTACTTCATATTTAAATAAAATCCCAATTAATTAAATTAGGCAACGAGACCTCGGAAATGTAATAAAAAACACCGAAATAAATAAAACGCCGAATTTCTGTGGAATCTAATTGGAAGGATGTGAATTGAAAGATGTGAATTCCACGGATCGACATCGTTTTGTATAAATTCTCAGCTTTTCGTTTTTTTTTTTTAATTTTCTGCTACATCATTAAAAATATCGTTTGGTTTGTTTGAGTTGGGACTATTGGTGGTGGATCGACCTCAGTAGCTTCAACGATTAGGCAGCGGACTTGTAACCTGGAGGTCGGTGGTTCAAGTCCCAAGTTCAGAAAATATTTAGTAATGTGAAATTGAGTAATGGCGAGATTACGATTATTATCAACACAAATATGATAATGATAACCAATGTTAATGAATAATAAATAATAAAAAAATATTATATATGGAATTTAGATTATAAAGTATTGTTGTTGTTACCGACCTCTGGAGCTTCGTCCCAAGTACGATAGAAATCCGGCCCGGAGGACCAAATTATCGGTGAAACATTCAGAACCATATCCTAATCAAACACGGCGGCCGAGGTGTGAAGAACACCCTATACAAAGAAAAAGACAGCGCGGTAGATAATTACCACCATAAGCACTTCCTCTATATTCTCTTATCAACCTCAGTTAACTTAAGTCCCTAAATATTCTCACACCCCCCAGACCTCTCACACTCAAGGAATTCTTATCTTGAAGACCACTTCTTACTATTCAAATTCTTATCGTTTGTTTTTAATTTCTTTATCTGACTAATCTAGCTGGTATGTAGATAAGGACTAAGTCCTGACACCAGTACAGATAAAAAGTATACATATTGTTGGAGCTCTTTCACACAAAACAGCCAATGCGACGAGGGATCTCATACAAATTGCAGAGCTACCCTAATGATCTCTAAAATATTTACTGACCGACCTACAAACGAGCTAGAAACTCTTGGTTTTTACTTACTATTGCCTATACGGTATAGAAAGTATTGTAATCGGTCACTTTTTTACACATTGAGCTGATAACATTTTTATTTTGGTTTTAAGGTCGCTTTCAACTGCATGGTCATATCACAACGGGGGTGTTACCTTACATTCGCAGGAAACTCACAAACCCCTGCTACCCACATTAACCTCACCCAGTCTGGGTTGGGCCGGAGTGCCACCATCACGAAGTCTTAGCCTCGCTGGACGTCGCTTAACTTCGGTAATTCTACGAGAACCGGTGCAATAAACGCTCTGGCTCCGCTGGCTTTATTTGAAATATGAATGACCGTACGCCAGCTGGTTAGATCGCCCCATCTCGACATTGAACCACCAACCCTTCACATCCCCAGACATTACCGCGCCATCTGGCTGATGATGTTACATCAACAACACATCTTATTCTTATGTATTTTCTAGTTCTTCAGGATAGTATACTCCTTTTTTTATTTACTTTCTATTGTTTAGTTTTTATTTCTCTAAATAGTTCACTCTTGTTCCTACTCTCAATCCGAAATTTTGTATCTTCTTTTTACTTCATTTTTTTTTTTTTTTTTTTTTTTTTGATAGTTCATTAAATCCTTCTCTCATCACAAGTTTTGGATTTTCTCTTTCAATTCCTAATTTAAGTCCTTGAGGTCTATCCTCTTTCAAGATTCCTGTGAAACAATACTGCTAAACTTTGAAAGTTTACAAATGATTCCATAAAACACCATGCAAAATATTGAATAGGTACTAAGCAAAAGATAGTAAAGATCAATCAGTTTCAATATACTATCAAACTCAAAAACATACTGCAGGAAGTAGAAAAAGAACATTTAAGGGAATAAAGACAAAAGAAGTTGAGGAGAAGAAGAAATAATTAAAAGTAAAAAAAAAACAGACGAAAAGACAAAGGGGAAATTGAAACAGACAAAAATTCACAAATGATAAAGTAGGAAACTCAGTAGAGAAAACGGTAGAAGAAGTGAAAAGTTAAAACAAAACAAATAAAAGTGTGAAACAGAACAGCAGAAGCAAGTAGAAAGAAGAAGACAGATGAACCAACTGTCGCTCTATCCCTCAATCCACCCTTTCTGACACCTCACCCCAAAATCAACCCTTAAATCAAAAACTCCTCAAATCTCAACTAATTAGAAGCGACAGCTTGTTCAACCACCAGAACCACAACACAAAAACCAGCCATAACAACCATAAAAACACAACCCACAATGGAAATTCATGATAGAAATACCCACCATATGGTCGTTATACCATTCGTAGACGTAGTGGTTAAGCCAGAAAATTGTTGGGCACTCAACCTGATCCCTGCTGTAACTTGGGATGGCTGTAATTATAGGTAATTATGGAAATTGTTTTAACACCTTTTTCATTTATTCTAAAGGAATGTGTTTTCGTCTCTCACTGTTTACTTTTAGACTCTTTAGAGTAATTATTTGTTTTTTTTACATCTTCTTCGTAATACTATTTGTGTGTGTGCGTGTGTATGTGTGTGTGTGTGGGGGGGGTCTATGTGTATGTGTGTGCGTGTTTTTAATCATCGTTAACTGGGTAATTTTTGTATTTATTTTAAACAAAATTGTTTTAAACAGACCGTCAACAATTGTTTGAAACTTGCGTGGAGGTCTTAAATTGGACGCGAGCGACCAGCAGGTGTGAAAAACTAGGTTCACTTTTTACAAAAACACGGAAAACTGATTAAGGTACTTAGAGCAACAGTTCGATTGTAAAATTGTCTACTTACTGTTAATTTTTCGGTTGCAGGTGTGAAAATGTTGGTGTACTCAACCAAACGCACGGAAACCGGAGATATTGGTTCTGGGCTTAATAGCTTTATTTAGTTTAGCATTGACCTTGTTAGTTTAGATATTATTATTATCAAGAAAATCACTTTATTTATTGAATAAAGGTAAGTTAATACATATGGGCTCAACAAAGCAACACATAATAATAAGTACATAAATACAACTATCTCTCTCGATCTTCATATTTGGCGGCGCTATTGTTCAGGTGTTCAGGTGAGTGGTGGAGGAGGACATGCTGGTGGTGTCTTCTCTTATCTCATACTTCTCTCTTCTTACATATACAACACAACATACAGTAGAAATCGTTTATAACGAACTTCAAGGGACCGGACAGATTTGTTCCTTATAGCCGATTTTCACTATAACCGATATATCGGCCTAAAGGAACAAGTTCACTATATCCGATATGTATCGCTTATAGAGAACAATGTACGTTATAAGGGAACTTCGTAAGACATGAAAAATGTACAATTATGTATGAATGTAGGTACATTCATAATCCACTAATTCAAAATCTGAAACAATACTAACTTTAAAGTTCCTAAAAAAATGATCTATATTAGACAGGTCACTCATCTACTCCTTGACAAAAATCTGCATAACTAAACATGTTTTCTGTTTTACTCACAGAGCATCAAAATGAATTTTGTACGTTATAACCGATAGAAAGTAGCCACGGGACTTTAGAATTTGTTCGCTAAAGCCGATATTGTTCCTAATAGCCGATGTTTGTTATAAACGATACCAATGTTAATTTTCCATAAGTCTCCAAGGGACCGGAGATTTTGTTTGCTATAGCCGATTGTTCGTTAAAACGGTGTCGTTATAAACGATTTCTACTGTACCTGTGAAGATAAGTGTTCAGGTGAGTAGTGGAGGAGGACATGCTGGTGGTGTCTTCTCTTATCTCATACTTCTCTCTTCTTACATATACAACACTTGCCATGCGGAAGGTCCCGGGTTCGATCCCCGTGCTCACAAAAATTTGTATTCTTAATTTGGTTACAATTGTTTGTAAGGGATACCTTCCGGTGCGTCGTGTTGACCCAGCACCTAAATGGGAAGTATTGTGTCACTTCTCGCCCATCAGAGGGGAGGCCCTACTACGGGATGGGCAGCTACAACACAGACCATAAGCGTCTACAGTAGCTCCTGTTTCATGGCTACGAAATTTAAAAAAAGGCTGTGAAACACTCATAAAAAAAAAAAAAAAAGATAGAGGTGTTCAGGTGAGTGGTGCAGGAGGACATGCTGGTGGTGTCTTCTCTTATCTCATACTTATCTCTTCTTACATACACAACACAACATACCTGTGAAGATAGAGGTGTTCAGGTGAGTGGTGGAGGAGGACATGCTGGTGGTGTCTTCTCTCATCTCATACTTATCTCTTCTTACATATACAACACAACATACCTGTGAAGATAGAGGTGTTCAGGTGAGTAGTGGAGGAGGACATGCTGGTGGTGTCTTCTCTCATCTCATACTTATCTCTTCTTACATATACAACACAACATACCTGTGAAGATAGAGGTGTTCAGGTGAGTAGTGGAGGAGGACATGCTGGTGGTGCCTTCTCTCATCTCATACTTATCTCTTCTTACATATACAACACAACATACCTGTGAAGATAGAGGTGTTCAGGTGAGTAGTGGAGGAGGACATGCTGGTGGTGTCTTCTCTCATCTCATACTTATCTCTTCTTACATATACAACACAACATACCTGTGAAGATAGAGGTGTTCAGGTGAGTAGTGGAGGAGGACATGCTGGTGGTGTCTTCTCTTATCCCATACTTCTCTCTTCTTACATACACAACACAACATACCTGTGAAGATAGAGGTGTTCAGGTGAGTGGTGGAGGAGGACATGCTGGTGGTGTCTTCTCTTATCTCATACTTCTCTCTTACACATACACAACACAACATACCTGTGAAGATAGAGGTGTTCAGGTGAGTAGTGGAGGAGGACATGCTGGTGGTGTCTTCTCTTATCCCATACTTCTCTCTTCTTACATACACAACACAACATACCTGTGAAGATAGAGGTGTTCAGGTGAGTGGTGGAGGAGGACATGCTGGTGGTGTCTTCTCTTATCTCATACTTCTCTCTTACACATACACAACACAACATACCTGTGAAGATAGAGGTGTTCAGGTGAGTAGTGGAGGAGGACATGATGGAGGTGTCTTCTCTTATCCCATACTTCTCTTTTTACATACACAACACAACATACCTGTGAAGATAGAGGTGTTCAGGTGAGTGGTGGAGGAGGACATGCTGGTGGTGGTGTCTTCTCTTATCCCATACTTCTCTTTTTACATACACAACACAACATACCTGTGAAAATAGAGGTGTTCAGGTGAGTGGTGGAGGAGGACATGCTGGTGGTGGTGTCTTCTCTTATCCCATACTTCTCTTTTTACATACACAACACAACATACCTGTGAAGATAGAGGTGTTCAGGTGAGTGGTGGAGGAGTACATGCTGGTGGTGTCTTCTCTTATCTCATACTTCTCTTTTTACATACACAACACAACATACCTGTGAAGATAGAGGTGTTCAGGTGAGTGGTGGAGGAGGACATGCTGGTGGTGGTGTCTTCTCTTATCCCATACTTCTCTTTTTACATACACAACACAACATACCTGTGAAGATAGAGGTGTTCAGGTGAGTGGTGGAGGAGGACATGCTGGTGGTGGTGTCTTCTCTTATCTCATACTTCTCTTCTTACATATACAACACAACATACCTGTGAAGATAGAGGTGTTCAGGTGAGTGGTGGAGGAGGACATGTTGGTGGTGTCTTCTCTTATCCCATACTTCTCTCTTCTTACATATACAACACAACATACCTGTGAAGATAGAGGTGTTCAGGTGAGTGGTGGAGGAGTACATGCTGGTGGTGTCTTCTCTTATCCCATACTTCTCTCTTCTTAGTGTGTGAGGTGACAGGAATAAAATTGGTATAGGCATAAGTAGTGCTTTATTTAGACTGTCAGCGCAAGACAGGTAGTCCCATTTTGCCAACAGTTTAACAAAACATCTCTTTATTTATTTGTGTATAGATACAATGTAAGTAAAATAACAATTAGAGTAAGGATAATGAAAACAATGGTATAGCATGGCATTTGATGGATTTTGATGCAAACGCGGCCTGGATCATGTCAGTTTTTATGATGACTATTTTGCATACCCCTTTTCACTGTCTCTGATATTGTGATTTTTCTTAATTTTGTAGTGTCTCTTCCCTTTTTGTATTTATTGTATATTATGTTTTTTTTTTTGTATTACTTCTGCCTGTGCCTTGACTTGTGTTAACAACTTTTATGTTGAATGAACACCAAATAAAACATTATCTTATCTTATCTCATTTCATTTTTATGTTTTCTATTTATAATTTATACATTTTTTCTATTTTTATTCTGTTTATGAACTGGTAGTATAAATATTATTTGTGCATATCGATTCCCTTAATCATCTCCACTTTCATGAAAATAATTATACCCTGCTTATTATGTACATGTTTTTTTTTTTTTTTTTTTTTTTTATAAGTGGGGTTTAACGTCGCTTTCAACTGCCATGGTCATATCACGACGGGGGTTTTACCCTCCATACGCAGGAAACTCACAAACCTGCTACTCACATTGACCTCACCCAGCCTGAGTGGGGCCGGGAAAAGCCAGCGTCACGAGAATTAGAATTTGAATGGTCACCCATCCAAGTCTTAACCTCGCTGGATGTCGCTCACAGGATACTGAAATACTGATGGAACGGCTGACGATAAATTTTTCAGTGTTGTTTCATTTCATAGTTTCCATGACCATCTCTCTCTTTCTCTCTCTCTCTCTCTCTTTCTCTCTCTCTCTCACACACACACACAAATACGTACACACTGGAATGTCATAGATTTCATAGAGCTTAGTACGTGATGTGATGGATTTACATGAATGGACATATTGGATAAAAAAAATTAAATAAATAAATTACGAAATGCTAGTTAAAATGATTTTGTTTTAAAATGTTATTGTATAATAAAATTGTTGTAACTTCCACATTTCTGTTTGTACTGTGTACTGATTTACTAGTATCAATCATATTACAGACAATACTGCTCATTAAGTTCAGTTATCACATTTGTGTCAATCCAAGTCTTAACCTCGCTGGATGTCGCTTAACTTCGGTGTTCTGAAGGGAACCGGTGTATTCAACATGCCATCGACGCTGGCTATGTACATGTTTAATAATTCTTCTTAATATTTCGATTAATAATAAAGTGAGATAATCAAATTCAGAAGAGATAATCACATTTGTGAGCGGGACACACAAAAACACGCTGTTGCAATCCACATTAAAAAACCCCCTGCCTAAACTGCCTATGTAAAAAAACTCTCAACATTCTCACGAATTAAAGAGTTGCGTCCTTCGTGTGTGTTGAAAAAACATTTCGCCTGTTATCCTTGAATGAGATGTAACGCTGCGGCGAGTACGATCAATAGCGTCTGTCTGGTTTCCATGACAACCGCGTAGTTCCCGCCAAACGCACACTGCTCGTTGTGTAACATCAACATAACCTCACTTTTGTTTCGCTGAAGCGCGGGAACTGGACGCCATCTTTGTTTCCAGGCAGAATTCTTTATGTGGCGTTGAATAATTTATCGGACCCGGATGTTTTTACGCTTCTTTGTGAGTGTCTTCTGCGTTGGTTGCAGAATCCACTTAGAGAATCTGCTTTTCGTTAAAACCATAATATAATTACTGACCGACCTCAGTAGCTTGATCGATAAAGCGGCGGACTAGTAACCTGGAGATCGGTGGTTCGATAATCCCCCAAGTTAAGCAAATATTTCGTAAGGCGAGTTTGAGTAGAAAATTATCACGGAATTGAGTAACGTAAAAATGATTAATTTTAACTTTTAACATGACCTTTGTTTATAATTCAATATTAAAATAATACATAATTCAATGTTTATTATTAGTTCAATGTTATTGAAATCTATCTAAGGCCATCCAGCCCTAAAAAATGTGATAAAACTAATCAACCTCAACCATGAGGTTGAGCAACGTCGACTCTGCTTCAGCGGGATAAGACAGAGTAAAAGAAAGAAGAATAGGAAAGTAAAATAACTTCTATAGGAGAAACCTGGATGTTAGAGAAAAAAAATCCGATCCCTTGAGTTCTCTTATATCCTTCGACTGAATCATATTAAAAATTAAAGAAAAATGAAAAGAAGAAAAGAAAATAGGAGTTGACTTGGTAAAATTTAGTTCACAACTTAACAACTAATCTCTACCAAAGTTCAGCAGCAAAGAATTTCCATTCATTAAAACCGCCTTTTCTTTATTTTAATTCAAAATAATTACTGATAGTAAAAACTGAAATTTTTAAAAATCGCCTCAATTCAGTTTACAAAAAAATTGAAAATTATTCATAAAAAAATAAAAATCACTGATAGAATATATTAGTGGCACTGCCCTTTATTAATTTATTCAACACGAAATTGTTCAGCAAACCAGAATCTGGTTCTAAACGACCTTCCATTGAGGCGACTTACCATGGGGGTTTTTACCTCCAAAAGTCTTTGTCTTGGTTCACAGAGTGGAGAGGTTATTATTTTGACTTTTTGTGGTTTATGGTTTCATTGATTCTTTTTTTTTACTTCCGTGTATAACCGACCTCAGTAGCTTGATTCATAAGGCGCCGGACTTTTAACCTGGTGGTTCAAGTCCCGGTTTCCGCGTAGATTTAGTAAAGCGGGTTCAATTAGTTGTGATATTACGAAAGTGATTAACACAAATATGATAACTTACTTCTGTATACAAAGAAATTTTAAAAAAAAAGACGTTCCGCCTGGATTATTTTTTTATGGCGGTGGACAATTTTTTCTTCTCTTTCTTTTCGTAGTCTTTAAACAAAAACTTTTTTTCTTCTCCTTTATGTGTTAACCACTTTCGTGATATCACAACCACGCAAACTCGCTTCACTGAATATTTGCTTAGCATGGGACCGCCACCGCTCTCTAAATACAAGGTCGGTTTTTCACAGGTATATGTTTTTGTTAATCACCTTCGTGATATGATGACAAGCACGCAAACTTGCTTTACTAAATATCTGCTTAATTTGAGACTTGAACCACCGACCTCCGATTACAAGTCCGCCGCCTTATCGATGAAGCTACTGAGGTTGATATTAAATAGAAACTACTAAAACGATTGTGGTGTGGTGTTGTAGCTTGACCATCCACTCTGTTGGGCGAGAAGTGACACAATACTTACCATTAAGGTGCTGGGTCAACACGAGGGCACCGGAAGGTAACAACGTAACCAAATCTTAATATATAAATGTCAAAGACACTCACTGACCACTGACCACTGACTGATCATCGCTCTACAGCCCAAACCGTAAGTCCTAGGAAGCTGAAATTTGGTAGGTAGCTTTGTCTTATAGTCTAGATGTGCAATAAGACGGGATTTTTCGAAACTCCCACTACAGGAAAAAAGTCTTTGGGGCACTCTGGTCTTTAGGTCGTCTTAAAAAATATCTCTCGTTAAACACTAAAAATCTTCTAATTAAATTCCACGTCTTGCCACTTTTCGAATACTGTGCCCCACTTCTCCTGGGAATTACTCAGGTAGAAGCGAATAGATTACAACGGGCACAAAATGCTTGTGTCCGTTTTATTTTCAGTGCTAGGCGTCGGGATCACATAACTCCTTACTTTAACCGTCTTCAATGGTCTAAAGTCGAGGGCAGGAGAAAACTCCTCACTCTATTCCTACTCTACAAAATTATATCTTCAAACTCTCCTTCATATCTGTTCGAAAATTATTGCTTCCGTTCCAACATCAGCTCTCGAGAAACAAGGTCTCATCATCTCCTCCTTGAAATCCCATCCTGTAGAACAGAAGCATATCACAAGGAATTCCTGTCATCCTCAATTGCCCTTTGGAACTCCATTCCACCCCCCATCCTCAACTGTAAATCTTTCTTTTGATTTAGATCTTCCCTTATTGAAGCTGTTGGCAAAAAAACAATCCTCCTTTAATCCTTATTATCCTTCCTCCTCCCTTAATGACCCCTTATACTACCGTACCTGGTGTGAATGTGTGATTGAATGTGATTTTTTTTTTCTTTCTTTTCTTTTAACTAGAATAATTTCTATTATTGTTATACTATCTTCCTCTAATTATTTCCATTTCTTGTTTTTTTATTATCTTTACTGTCTAATTGTTGTTAATTTTTACATTGTATTTATACTCAAATAAATAAAGAGGTGCTTTGTTAAACTGTTGGCATAATGGGACTACCTGTCTTGCGCTGACAGTCTAAATAAAGCACTACTTATACTTATACTTATACTTATACAACACCTGCCATTGGCGAAAAAGGATTTTTTGCTTTCACGGCCATGCCTCGGCCCGCAAAGCGGGCGACAGCCCGCTAGTCTTAATATATAAATGTCAAAGTTATTCACTGACCACTGACCACTGACTGATCATCGCTCTACAGCCCAAACCGTAAGTCCTAGGAAGCTGAAATTTGGTAGGTAGCTTTGTCTTATAGTCTAGATGTGCAATAAGACGGGATTTTTCGAAATTCCCACTACAACACCTGCCATTGGCGAAAAAGGATTTTTTGCTTTCACGGCCATGCCACGGCCCGCAAAGCGGGCGACAGCCTGCTTGTTTTGAATAAAATTTTCTGTCGCTTTGGAGTGAAAATTTTTCGGTATCACAAGCCAATATTATTAATTAATATATTATTAACTCTACATACTTTTAAAACCAAATAGAATCAATGGACATGAAAGGAGCCTAGACATTGGATCTGGGCGTCCATACAATCCTCTCACTACCGTGATTTACGTATCAATACGGAATTATATTATTATATCGTATGTAAATTGAGAATTGAGTTGTAGATAGAAAGATAATCTTTGTATTTTGACATTCTTAGATATCGAAAATTTATGTCAACAACTAATTTCATTTTTTTTTTTTTTTTTTTTTTGTAAATTCCATTCCTGTCCATTCATTCAAGATTTTAAATCAAATTAACGAATCTCCACAGATATATTCTTATGGTTGTGCTACCATATGAGTAAAAAATCTTCTCCCAGTTTTTTATACCTATACATATTATAGCATTATAAATTGAAATTCACACATAATTAATACCAACTTGCTTTTCCAATTAGACTCCCAAATCATGGACTATTAATCAAAATCTCAACAAGCATAAAAAAGCAATGAGAGAAATAAAAACGAGTTTAGTGTGACGTCACCTCAGTGTGAAACACAGGAACATCCAGTTGCTGTATCTTCAGAAATGATGGTAAATTGTTCTAGAAGTTGGTTGGTTGCTGTAATGTAATGTTAGACGTCACCACAGTGTGAAACATCCAGTTGCTGTATCTTCAGAAATGATGGTAAATTGTTCTAGAAGTTGGTTGGTTGCTGTAATGTAATGTTGGAATTATGTTAAGTAGGAATGAGTCAATGGGCCGTATTCATAGAAAAAAGCAGAAGCTTTTCCTTGTGATATTCTCGAATAAATTGCAATTGCTTCAGTCGGCATTCATAAAGTTTTGAGAGCAATAATTACTTAAAGTGAGACACTTTTAGGCAAAGGTCTGAGCTTTCTTTTGACATATATATCGATCGCAAAATTCTGATGAGACGTACTTGAGCTATGCCGTGTAAGGACAAAAAATTGATGGGTGACTTAGATGACTTTGTGTGTGTGTGTATATGTGTGTGTGGTGTGGTGTGTGTGTCTATTGGACTGAAGTGGTGGGTGTAGCCCGCTAGTATATACATTTATACATGTCACTGTCAGGACTCGAACTACCGACCTCCTAAATCTGAGGCAGCCACAGTCAGCTTATTCATCCGTCAGCTGACTACCACATTCGACTACTCAATAATTCGCAGCCTATGTGTTCCTCCAACATCGTCTTTATATTGTATTCAAATTTCTGGGAGCATAATTTATTCATTATAAAATTCATCATGGGAGAATTTATATTATTTAATTCTATTAATAATAATAATAATAATAATTGTGATTGTGTTGCTGGTGAAGAATTGATGATGATTTTTTTTATTATTATTATATGTACTTATATATGATGATAATTTTGATTTCTTCCTATTGCTTGGTACAAAATCATTTTCGGTTCTGTCTCTGACTGGGTCGGCCCTCATAAATCTCGGCTAGATTTCATCACAGGATACTGAAATACTGATGGAACGGCTGACGATAAATTTTTCAGTGTTGTTTCATTTCATAGTTTCCATGACCATCTCTCTCTTTCTCTCTCTCTCTCTCTCTCTCTCTCTCTCTCTCTCTCTTTCTCTCTCTCTCTCTCTCACACACACACAAATACGTACACACTGGAATGTCATAGATTTCATAGAGCTTAGTACGTGATGTGATGGATTTACATGAATGGACATATTGGATAAAAAAATTTAAATAAATAAATTACGAAATGCTAGTTAAAATGATTTTATTTTAAAATGTTATTGTATAATAAAATTGTTCTAACTTCCAAATTTCTGTTTGTACTGATTCACTAGTATCAATCATAATACAGACAATACTGCTCAATAACTTAAGTTATCATATTTGTGTCAATCACTTTTGTGATATCACAATTACTCAAAACTCGCTTTACTAAATCCACGCTGAAAGTGGGACTTGAACCAGCGACCTCCAGGCTATAAGTCGATCAAGCTACTGAGGTCGGTAATACTGCTCAGTATTTTACAGTCAGCGTCGATGGCTCGATAAATACAGTTCTCATGAGATCGCTGAAGTTAAGAAACGTCCAGCGAGGTAAAAGATTGGTCAGTAACTTGGACCACTCGTAAAACTGCACAAAACTTTTAGAATATAAGATGTACTACTTGGAAAATGGTTTGATCACCAATTTTTTTTACAATTACAATCGTATTGTCACAATTATTTCAACTCACACAACTGATTTTTTACCGAATTCTGTACTCAAACCACTAACCTCCAGGTTACGAGTCCGACAGTTCCGCTACCTTACCGACAAATAAGCTACTGACATTGGTTTGCTCAATTTCGATAAAAAAAAATGTTGGGTGGAAGAGATCGCCAAAGGCAATAGCCCCGCCCTTTAGGTAGGAAATTAGCTTCATTCTCTTTTTCGTTCTTGTTTCTTTGTACAATCTATGTATTTATTTTTTCTTCATAATTTCACTGTATATATTTTGTCTTACCTATTTCTACCACCTAACCCTGAGAGTCTTATTACAAACTCAAATTAATAAGGAAAAATTAATTTTTCCTCATTAATTTGATAAAATAATTTCTATAATTCTTTTTTTTACTGATGGGTCATTCATAATTATATGTCAAGACCAATTGTCAAAAAAAAATCCCAACGTGATTATAAAATTCCTCAAACTCGCCTTCCTTAATTTTCGTTTAATTTGGGACTCGAAACACCGACCTCCAGGTTACAAGTCTACCGCCTGATCGGTCCAGCTACTGAGTTCGGTTGAAAAAAAAAAAAAAATACCAGCTGTGAGTCCACCTGAAGATTGTTAGGACCAACGAGAACTCGGCTTGTCTGCCAAGTTTTGCCTGAATTGCCTGCATATTAATTTCCTTATTATGTTAATTATCTGTGCCGTCTTCATTCACACTCGAATGAATGGACTTTGGATCCGAGACCAGGGTTGGTCTCGTAAAAATGAGAAAGAATGATTCATCATCATCATAGGGTGACGTCATCCTGAACGATGCGATGGTAGCCAGACAGTGGAGGAATGACTCAGCACGTCTACCACTGTCTTTACAAGGAGGCTAATAATTGACAAGGGCCCCCAGAACCAAGCCAATGACAGAATGATTACAGAGGGAAAAGTCATTCAGGATTGAACTTCAACTTCAATGGGATAGGCAATTAGATATCAAACACCTTGGCCGAGGTGTGAAGAACGCCTATACAAAGAAAGAGACAGCGCGGCAGAGTGTAAGGTTACGGAAAACATGGTTCCATGCATTTCATGTACCCCCAGCGAACGATCCCATGGAAAAACCAGAAAGTGAAAACCCTGCACATCCAGCCCTGTGCATGATTCACGGGTTAATTAGCAGGTAGGACAAGTGGTATCATCTCAATCCAAGTGGTTTCACGTGTGGATGACAGAAGAAGATGAAAATGGAAAAAAGAGCGTGAAATATTCTTGCAGGATGAACTGGGCTCATGATTTTTGTCAAAGAAGAGCAAGCCAGCATCCATGGCAGTTTGTATACACCAGTTCTCATTCATTCACTCAAGTTACACCAGTTCTCTTGACCATTGGGACCCATTCGGGCTGGGGGACGTTAAACAGGGAGAATACCAGTGTCTCGCTAGAGGACTATAAACGGAGAACATACAAGCCATAGCCAACCCTTACAAGCCAGGCTAGCATGCAGTTTCCTAAGGGTTTAATGGCTTATAAAGAAAAGTCCAAGTCCTCATGGTGGTTGATCGCACATAGAAATATGTGGTCCATCAGGACGAGCCAACTTTGAAATAATGTTGGCTAGCGACCATTACTCACCCCTCCAGCTGTAGCCAAGCTGGCTACAACAACAACAACCACTAGGTATTCCTGGTCTTACTCAGTCTGGGTGAGGTTAAATCGTACACCAGTTCTCATTTAGTTACTCAAGTTACACCAGTTCTCTTGACCATTCAAATTCAAAATCTCATGAGGCTGGGTATTCCTGGGCCCACTCAGGCTGGGTGAGGTTAATTTGTACACTAGTTCTCATTCAGCCACTGAAGTTAAGCAACGTCCAGTGGGGTTAGGACTTACATGGGTGAGGATTCAAATTCTAAATTTCATCAGGCTGGCCATCCCTGGCCCCACTCAGGCTGGGTGAGGTTAATTTGTACACCAGTTCTCATTCAGACACTGAAGTTACGCAACGCCCAGCGAGGTTAGGACTTACATGGGTGACCAATGACCATGACCATTCAAATACAAACTCTCATGAGCCTGGGGTGAAATTCTGTCCAACCCTGTGATCGAACTCAAGATCTCTCGACCACAAGCATTAGTCTCAGAGGTATTATTATTATTGTGTCTATTCTTCTCTAATCAAGACACTACGATAATGAGTTTCGGGATTTTTGACAAATGAGCCCTTGTTTCAGGAGTATAATTTTGTATGAATTCCATATACAGGGTGAGCATAAAGTCTCACCCCACCCCCCGTATCTCGAGAATGGCTAAAAATACAAGAAAACTCAAAAACACGTATCCCTTCGATTTTAGGGGGATTAATTTTCAGCCAAAAAAAAATTGCCTACCCGGCCCCAGTCAGGCTGGGCATGGACCAACTTTAAAATCTTAAATAGAATGGTATGTCTTGTGGCATATTGTTTTAAAGGTCTCATAGAGAGAAATTCATTAGAACAAATTTCATTGAGCTACGACTTACCGTTGTTGAGATACAGGGTCGGACGTCCTGCGTAATATCCATATATTTTGACCTATAACTCGTTGACCGTAAATTCCAGAAAAATGAAATTTGTTGATAATAACTCCTTA
Organism: Bactericera cockerelli; assembly: GCA_024516035.1. Taxonomy (NCBI): domain Eukaryota; kingdom Metazoa; phylum Arthropoda; class Insecta; order Hemiptera; family Triozidae; genus Bactericera; species Bactericera cockerelli. The sequence goes on along the minus strand of CM044963.1, from coordinate 6,773,584 downwards.
TGGCAAGAACTTTCGAACAAGTTAAAACTTGATTTGTTTTTTCGTTAAAAATTTTCGGACTGTTCGTCCGGCTGGCTGACGAAACCGACCAGAAACTAACATCAACAGAGTATGTTGAATTATAACTTTTTCGATAGTGCTTGTCATAAGGAGTTATTATCAACAAATTTCATTTTTCTATAATTTACGGTTAACGAGTTATAGGTCAAAATATATGGATATTACGCAGGACGTCCGACCCTGTATCTCAACAACGGTAAGTCGTAGCTCAATGAAATTTGTTGTAATGAACTTTTCTCTATGAGACCTTTAAAACAATATGCCACAAGACATACCATTCTATTTAAGATTTTAAAGTTGGTCCATGCCCAGCCTGACTGGGGCCGGGTAGGCGAATTTTATTTGGCTAAAAATTAATCCTCCTAAAATCGAAGGGATACGTGTTTTTGCGTTTTCTTGTATTTTCAGCCATTCTCGAGATACGGGGGGTGGGGTGAGACTTTATGCTCACCCTGTATTTATATATTCTATGTATGTTATTATGCATAAATATTCTATGGATCTTGATGGTCTCGTTTGATTAAACCAGGGGTTTTCAAACTGTGGTCCACGAGAGGGTTTCAAGCGGTCCGCGAGGTGGTTCCTAAATAAAAAAAAAACGTTCGAAGTCGTTGATTTGGAAATATTTTGGTTCAAGAATGCTTTAGCCTACCAAACCATCCGGAAAATGGCCTTGCGGTTTCTGATGGTATTCAGCACTACATACCTGTGTGATCAAGGCTTCTCTACCCTTGTGACTTGTGAATATGAAGTCCAAGCAAAGAAATAAGCTTAACCCTAGCTAGCTTAATGACAAGAGAATTCGTTTAACAAAGATTATTAAACATCGCATGGAAAATTAAAAGTTGTAGTTGTTAGTGGTCCGTGGGAAATTATGAAATTCAAAAGTGGTCCGTGGCTTGAAGAAGTTTGGGAACCCCTGGATTAAACACTGGTTGAGCACACACCAATAGACCGCGCAGAATTTACCCTCCAGGAATTATAGTGCTGTATCGTGCAAGAAGAGACCAAAGTGGTGACCATACAACAACTTCTGGTGCTATTCCAGCGTCGATGACGCGTTGAATGCACCGATACTTGTAATGTCACCGAAGTTAAGCAACGTCCAGTCAGGTGAAGACTTCGTGATGACTAGGTGAGGTTAATGTAGGTATTAGCAGGTTTGTGAGCTTTCTGCGATTGAAGGTTAAACCCCTTGTCGTTATATGACCATGCTGTTGAAAAACGATGTTAAATCCAAATGGAACAATCTTACAGAAACAGTAATCCACAAGTAAGGGTTGGGTGGAAGAGATTGCCAAAGGCAATAGCCTCACCCTTTAGTTAGGACATATATTATATATATTTATTAATTTATCTTTTCTTCATTTTTTTCTCTTTTTACTTCTTTTATATTGTATATTAATTTGTATTTTTCTGTGTTGTATATATATCCAATTAATAGAGTGTTAAATAATAATAATAATAAAATAATAATAATGTCCATTTTTTCATGAAACAGACTATAAACTTCTTTAGGTCCAAAGCTGTTCGATGGTTTGCACCTTCCACAAGATTCCGTGCCAGGATCATTCATTCGGATGAAGGCGTAGCCATCAGGATGCCTAATCTGATAATCCGGAATCACCGCTCTGGAACGGCTCTTGATTTCTGGAGTCAAGTTCTGAAAGTCTTAGATCACTTTCAGAACGGTTTCGTGTGAATTCTTTGGTCCTTGGATGACTCGGAATAAATGCGTGTAAATTTCCCTTGAAAGTCGAAAGGAATGTTTTAGGTCTACCCCCTATAACTCACATAAATTATTATAAATGCAAAATCTCTTATAAGTCGAATGATTTGAGGAATATCTGCCAGTAGCATAGTGTTCCCCGGAACGTCGAAGTGTTTCCATCAAATTAGTAAAATTTAAACTGAAAATTCTTTATTTTAATCAAATTTTAGCTTAGATAGCTACAGAAAAATGTCAACAATGGAAAAGAGAAACTACGGAGGCATCTTGGGTTCTCTTCGAAAGAGAATCCCTGACGGGTGTGGCCTCTATGATTACAGCCGAGAAAACATACCTGCCTCCTACTGGAACAACCCCCATGTGTGCTATGACAAAGAGAAGCTTCTCCCTGCGAAGCTGCCTCAAAAGAGGATGCCAAAGAGACAAACACCGCGCTGGGAGGTCAGAAAGCCTATCCTAGAAAGGTCTCGCCTAAAGCAAGAGAAAATGAATGAAATCCAATCTCGCTTCAAACGGTTGAAAGCCATGAAGTATGCCTTGCCCGTTTCCACAAAGCCTGTTGATGGACGCCAGAACGTGTCTTTGCAGACGTGTGACTATTTGGAAGCCTTGTATGATGAGCCTCCGAAGTTCAACGCCTGCACACAGACATCCATGGAGCGTCCGTCAACACCACCGTTCATTCCTGCCAAGACAGGTATTGACATGTGCACTCAAATCTACCCGGACGATCTATTTTTCTTCGACGAGGAAGTCAAGCCCATCCTTGAGGTGACCACCGGACGAACGGTAGAGCAGGCATTGCTGGAGGTGCTGCACGAAGACGAGATTGAAGGAATGGAAATGGAAAGACGTCGCTTCCTGGATGAAAAATCCGCGAAGACAGCCGAAGTGAGCCGAATCGAGGAGGAAGAGCGAAGACGGATGGAGGAAACCGACCAACGCATTGTGAATCAGCAGCAAGCGAAAGATAAGCAGAAAGCGTTGGAGAAGAAGATTGCGGCGGCGATGGTTAACGATGAAGTTTGCAGAGAGTTGTTGCCGAAGGTATTGGAAGACATGACGGCGCAAGGATACTATGTGGACGCAACGGAGGAGGCTGTGCAAGATGTGATGAAGCTTGTGGAGGAAGACGTGATGGAGGAGCTGAAGAGGATTGCGGTGAGCGAAGATGTGCTGAGTGAGATGATCAAGGAGGTGGTGCAGGAAAGGTATGATGTGTACAGAGAGCTGGGGGAGCATCCGGTGGAGAGATTCGGCCTTGAACCTGAAGAGGCCTTGGAAGAAATGGAAGAAGAGGCTGAGATAGAACTGGAGGTTCAGGATTAATGAGATGATAATAAATATTTTTATTAATAAATTTTAAATGTTCATGTCCTTGTATTACCTATTACTAAATGCTCCAATTTCTATACAATATTTTCGTGTTTTCACTGTAAAAAATACTTCTAAGATTAGAGTTGTTTTTGTTCTACTAAATAACAGCTAAATAAAAATCATCATCGACAACACTATGAAATATAACAAAAACAACAAGGAAATAACTATCATGAACAACTACGCTACCAAAAAAAAACTCTACATTTATTTTGCTATTTTTTCCCCTTCTAGTAATCGAAAAAACTGAATCATCACTTCCGAGGGCATGCAAAACAGCTCGAGCCACCAATAAGGGGCGGGCGAAAATATTCAACAAAGAGCAGTAAATAATTTGTTTTCATTCTGAGAATCGAACTCCTGCAGATACTATAAACATGACTGGCTTCACTAACTTCACTATCTGCGGTCCAGAAGGTCAGAAAATCAGGCATGGATTTGTAAGGAATACCTTCCGGTGCGCTCGTGTTGACCCAGTACCTAAATGGGAAGTACTGTGTCACTTCTCGCCCATCAGAGGGGAGGCATACTACGGGATGGGTCGGCTACAACACAGACCACAAGCGTCTACAGTAGCTCCTGTTTCATGGCTACGAAATAAAAACGGCTGTGAGACACTCATCTTTTTAAAAATAAAAATCTGTTGGTCCAATCAGTCCTTGACCAAGAGAACAACTTGTGCATCTTGGAAAACGTGATCCAAGCTCAGTAGCTCGATGGATAAAGCGGCGAAGTCGTAACCTGGAGGTCGCTGGTTCAAGTCCCAAGTTCATCAAATAATTAGTAAAGCTAGTTTGAGTAGTTGTGACATCGCGAAAGTGATTAACACAAATATGATAACTTACTGACTTTATTTACGGGGACAAGTTATTTAATTGCGATACATATCACCTGTGTGATTCAAACAAATATGATAATTGTTTAATCCTGAATGGCAGAAATTTAGTCGGCACAAACTTTCTATATTTAGAAAGAATTTGGTAAAAGGCCTTCCAGTCCTGGGTCCGTCACTCATGCCATAAAACACAGACATTATGCTGAAAGGTTTCGGTACCAAATTATAGGTCTCGGTTGTTGCGGAACCAAAGATCCTTTATGTTTTTTTGGTAACATTACAATCCATTTATATTTGCAATATCTACATCAAGAATTTTTGCGATATCAGCAAACGGGCCGGTGTGAAATTCACGGTAAAATAAAGAATCTAAATAGAAAGGCCCCGAGCCAATTTGATAAGTGCTCTGGGAATATGGTTTTGTTGAATTTGCAAAGAGAGAGAGAGAAAGAGGGAGAGAGACAGACGATGTGGATAAGGTTGTTATAGAGGTGTTTTGAACATTATAATTAAAATAATTATAAATTTATAATCTTAATATAATAGGGTGTAAATTGTTTCGATTTTCTTCGCTTCATTATACGCGAAACCATACTATAATGATTGACCGACCACAGTAGTTTGATCAATAAGGCGGCGGACTTGTAACCTGGAGATCTGTAGTTCAAGCCCCGGTTTCAGCATAGATTTAGTTTAGCGAGTTTCAGTAGTTGTGATATCACTAGAGTGGTTAACACAAATATGATAAAAATAACAAGGTCTTCAAGTTTAGATCATAATATTATAGTAGCAGAAGGAATGCTTATATTCTGTATGTCATAATAATTATAGCATACAATTATTGTAATTTCAATTACCTTTTTGGTTATAGTGGTTCACAAAGGTTTTTGGAATAAGAGTATGCCCATGTCTAATGCCCATCTACAACCTGTATTATAGGTTTTCTTCTTCTCCTTTTACTTTGTCTTTTTCCCAAACATACTGGGGGTCGGCATTTGTTCCGTGAATCCTTTTTTTCTGTCTCTCTTCTCTAGTTTTTCTCTCTTTGGTCATCTTCAACTCATCTCATCTTTGGTCTCCCTGTCTCTCTTTCTTGTATTATAATTTTACGTTGTAAAACTAAATAAATTGAATTTGAGATGGCATTGTTTTTGATTTATTTAAGAAGTACTTCGGCGAATGAAGTGTCGACAATCATCTAACCTTCAAGTGCTTTGTGGTCATAATATGCCCAAAAATATTACGAAAAAATCATTTACATTGGGTGGGGTTTAAATTTTAATCTATGTATTTTGTTTTTTATATCTATACTTATAAAAGAGAGTTTCACTCACTGACTGACTGACTCACTCACTGATTCATCACTGTTTCTCCGAACTGGTAAGTCCTAGGAAGCTGAAATTTGGTAGGTAGCTTTGTCTTATAGTCTAGATGTGCAATTCCCACTACAACACCTGCCATTGGCGAAAAAGGATTTTTTGCATTCACGGCCATGCCTCGGTCCGCAAAGCGGGCGACAGCCCGCTAGTGTAACATACAAACATTTTGAATAAATTGAAGTATTTTAACACTAAAGTTTGTGGCTTTCTCTTCCATTGAAACCCCGGGTCCCCAGACTAGCACCTTAAAAATCATGGTGTAACAAGAGGTTTTGGATGAGCTTTGTACCTTTTTATTTGTCTTGCTTGTTTCATTTCGTCTACCACCGCTTCCGATGACTGTGATTGGGCTCCCTTTTGAGCTTTCTTATTTTTCTGCATCATTTTCATTATCATCTTCTTCTTTTTCTGCTTCTTCATTATCTTTTTCTTCAACCTTTCCAATTCTTCATCATATTCATATTCTCCATCATCGTCATCTTCTGCTTCTTCTTCTTCAAGCTGCGCGGAAGACTCCTGATCCAGTTTCGCTCGCGCATCTTGATCGAGAAGAGGTTCCAGCAGGTCTTTATTTTGAACATCGTAAGCATAACTTTTCTTTGGATCGCTGCTGAAGAGACCAAGAAGGATCGCTGGCTGAAATGTAACAAGGAGGTTAAGTATTATGCTTTTGATAAATTGCTTGACTGATAAAAATTGATGAGTTTTTCTCGTGAAAAGTTGACAATAGTTAAGAAAAGTTAGCAAAATAAGGAAAGTAAAAATTAAGCTTAGTTGAGTCAGCTAGTTGAGTCAGCTTATCAAACGGGGCGTTAAACTTAATTAGGTTAGACTTCTCAAAACAGGGTTGTCAACGGATTGGGTCCAGTTAATATTTTTTAGACGGATTTAGTCCCGCTAACTGTTTACCCGACGTAATGTTTTGAAGGGTTCCGGGATCATAATGTTCAGGGGGAGAGGTGGCTTCCAGTAAGGATGGTGCACCGAGTTCAGTGTGCTTGGAAAAAAGATACAACTCAAGTTCTCACTTTTCCCGGTCCCGGTAGCTCAGTGGTAAAGGCGGCACTCTGTGCATCCAGAGGTTCCAGAGGTCGCGGGTTCGAAATCCAGCCGGCACATGACAAGTTTTCCTCCCATTTGGGATTTTCACCACATAATAAGACGTCTTGGGCTTACTGCTGAAATAATGGCAATTAATAGTCCTAATTGGGCAGTATAAATGAGGCTATATTATTATTATTATTATTACTATCCGATATATATAATTATAAATATGTTGTTAAGAATGTCATTCAGGACCAACTAAATTGGCTAAAGAACTTTTTTTTGTTAATTTGTTTAGCGCCTAAGTATAGGGACAATTATTTGTGGGTGTTTTACCTGAAATAGCATTATCAACAAAAAGCTGACGAATGCAAATTTCACAAGAGAAGTCTGCCAAATCATTCTCCAGTTCACCTTGTGTAATACCTGTACCTGCAAGAATAAATTCAAATTTCCACAATTTTTGTCAATACAGTAAAAATCAGTACCTGTAAAAAATATTTATTTATTTCTTAACCTTTATTTATTTATTTTACGGGATAGGAAGGCTACAACACAGACGACAAGCGTCTACAGTAGCTCCTGTTTCATGGCTACGAAATAAAAAAGGCTGTGAAAAACTCATCTTAAAAAAAAAAGAAAATAAGCAAGAAAAAATATACAAAAATACTTAATATTAAAAAATAAAATATAAAAGTTAAAGTTTCTTCTGGAAGTGTTGGTAAAAAGTTTTTTTCAGACAATAAATTTTGAACCTTACCGTTAGATGAGCTGATATTAGTTGAGATAATCTTCCATGAAATCAACCCTCTCTACCCTGTTTGTTTTACACTCTGGAAGGAATATCTTAAATAACACGCTCATAGAGTCGATAAAATTGGCAGGTAGTTAACTCTGACAAATTATCAGCAAACAAAGAACTAATTAAGTATTGCGTGTGTACTAATTAGATAATGTCAATATGGAAAATGCTAGAAAAAACGGACTTAATTCGCCTCTAATAACACAAATAGGCGTAAACAACATTTTCGAAATTTTACAGGAGAGCCAAAATGAGTTTTCTTGTGCATAAATTTTCTGTTCACGGTAGGAAAATTATCACTTCCCTGTACCCGTGAATGACCATACGAACTTTTTCTGTTGCCAAATTTGGTTATTTAACTGTGACTATCGATTTACGCCTATTTGATTTGTCTGAAAAAGAGAAAATGAGGGATACGCCTGATTTCAATTTTTGTTGTATCTTTTCTTTGGATTATAATTGGATTACGTCTATTTGTGAGAACAAAATATAGCACAAGTAGACTCAATCCAAGCAATAAAACCGATTTCAAAAAATTGTGGTTTACGCCTCTTTGTCTTATCAGAGGCGAATTATATTAAACAGCCATTTTCCTTTCATCATCATCATAGGATGGCGTCATCGTGAACGATGGTAGCCAAAAAGGTGGAGGAATGACTCAGCACTTCTGCCACTGTCTATACAAGGAGGCTAATAATTGACAAGGGCCCCCAGAACCAAGCCAGTGTTGGTCTACTCCCTGTTTATAGTCTCCCAGCCAGACTGATTATAGTTTTCCAGCCAGACCATTTTTTTTTTTCTATACTGCAGGTGCCAAAATATTAAATGCACCATTTCCCGAAAGATCACCGAGCTAAGCAACGTCCAGCGAAGTTATGATGCTGGCATTCCGGCTCAACCTAATAGGCTGGGTGAGGTTAAAGTGGGTAGTCGGTTTGTGAGTTTCCTGCAAATGGAGGGTAACACTCCTGTTGTGATATAACCATGCAGTTGAAGCGACGTTAAACCCAAATTAAAATAAAAAAAAAATCGTTCCTACGACTTACCTATTCGAGAGTCGGTATAAATCCACCCAACTCTTAAAGATTTATAAAATTATACTTAGGTATAATAATGTAAGAAAATAAAAGTAAAATTCATAACTAGATATACAGCTACGTTCGAACCTCGGAAGCTCCCCAGAACTGCAGCAAAGCGGCAATCCGTCAATAGCAGAGTCCCCGAGGGCACCTCAAACGTCAGGAACAATTTAACTTGACATCCCATTGACGGTTCGATTCCCGTCAATGGAGAAATAGAATGTCAAAGGAATGGAATCGAAGGATTGTCATTGGATTTATGCAATAGAATAGAATTGGGGGGACTGATGGTTGTTTGAATGTTGAATAGAGAGGATGTGATCGGTGTGTCGGCGTGTTTGTCATGCGCCCTTTGAGGTAGCGGTTAGAGGTACACCGCGAAAAAAGCAAGCGTTGCGTCGATGGCACGTTGAATACACCAGTTATCGTTCAATCACTGAAGTACAGTATAGTATTAAATTTAGAGTATAATAGTGAATGAGAATGCCCTTGATCAAGTTTTGTTTTATTAATTTGTAAATAAAACTTGATCGAACATGAATAATAGTGTTTTGTTTAAAGTACTATTACCGTCGTGATATGACCATGGCAGTTGAAAGCGACGTTAAACCCCACTTAAAAAAAAAAAAAAAAAAAAAAAAAAAAAAAAAAAAAAAGTACTATTAAACAGGTCGGCACGTCTCCATTATGATCTAGGAACCCAAAGTGGCTAGGATTTCGATGGGTGACCATTCATATTCGAACCCATGTGATGCTGGCTATGCTCCCGATTTCGATTTTTTAACAGAGTAGAGATACAGAAGAGAGAAGAAGGAGAAAGATAAAGAGGATAGAGAGAGATAAAGAAGCCCAGAAGAGACATAAAGATAGATGGATAGAAAAAAGAGTAGGGGAGAGAGAGAGAGGACAGAGTTAGAACAAAGACAGGATAGAGAAAAGAAAAAGATAGAGAACAGATTGAGAGAAAAATAAGAGAAGAGAAAGAGAGATCTGGGAGAGGAGAGATAGAAAAAATACAGCAGAGAAGTAGCGAAAAAGTTAGAAAACAGATTGAAAAAAGAGAGAGACAGCATAAAATAGATAAAACAAGAGGAGAGGATGGTTCAAAGAAGAAGAAGAAGCCAAAGCAGAAGAAGAAGAACAAGAAGACAGGATGAGTTGAAAATTCCTTGACTCAAAAACTGACAAACTTAAATCAATATTAGATAGAAATCAAGGGATACCAATATCCTCTATCCCTTTCAACTCCCCATTCAAGTTTAATCAATGAATGCCGAATTCAAACCACTAACTTAATCAACAAATAATAAGGATTTCAAAAAGAAAAAGAAAAAAAATCAAAGAAAACGCCGATATTCTACCTGTCTTTATTCGAACTGTCCTTTATCTCTCCAAATTGATTCGATGCCGGTACAGAGAGCCTGACGTCCGTTTAACTCCAAATTAAAGATGTGTCAAGCAGAAGATACTGGTGTGACAACTCACGACTTTCTTTATCACTCGAAAGTACATCAAATTCCGCCACTGATGACTCGACGGTAACAGTTAGCTAAAAAATAATGTCAAATTCGTAATCAGCACGTGAAAGTCATTGGATTTGATATGTCACATACCCCACCTAAAATGAATAATAAGAAAGTTTGTCCGAGTGGGACCCTCCAAAAATACCGGCAAATTGAGACCGAGCTCCAAAAAGTTCAAGATATCAAAAATATATGATCGGGGAGTTGGGGTTTGCCGGCCTTCGCGCCCATGACCGTAGAGTGCGGCCGATTTCAACCAAAAGTTTCGTGGCTCATGTGGTGTATAAAATCAACTTCCAAACCAAATTTCATGTCTCTGATGGCTTTCAACATTCTCGAGATATCGCGTTTACAGAAGGACACACGTACCAATGGCCGAAAATAATATTTTATAGTCTCCCATTATAAACAGAGGGACTATAAACAGGTAGTAGACCAGCATTGTTTTGATTGGTAATCATTAGCCTCCATGTAGAGACAGTGGTAGAAGTGCAGAGTCATTCTTCCACTGTCTGGCTACCATCGTTCACGATGACGCTATAATTATGATCAGGCTATGATTCATTCAGAAATGTGAAAAACTGGGTAGGTCGATATTTTCGCCGAATACAATACTTTCCTTATTATTTCCTTATGTAGGATAAGGAAAGTAAAGAAAAGAAGTTAGTGTCTCCGCATTATGTATCAATAGTCCCGCGGGACTATGTGTCCCTCAGTCCCACTTTAGTCCCATCTGTCCCTTAGGACTCTTTTGCATTTGGTACCGCCCTAATCATTTACAAATCTAGATGAATACTATGTGTCAAGCTGTCAATCGTGGCATTGATGTCTCTGCTCCATGCAAACATTTTGTGATGCGGATGCAATTGTGTGTCATAGAATTTTACATGGATTATTATAATACATGCTACCTATGTATGTGTAAATAGAAATGTACATAGAAACAATTTATGTATTGACATGAGATTTTTAAAAGTAATTTGACTCATTTCAAAAGATACAAGTAAAATCCAAAAATTGCGTAAAACCTAATTCCACCTAACGCTATCGCAGTGGTCCAGTGAAAGTGAAAACTCAAAGAAGCACCTGGTTACGTTTACAAAAACTGGTAAAACTTTATGAATTGGCTGGAAGAGATTACCATTGGCAATAACCCCGCTCTTTAGTAAGATATACAGGGTGGCGCAGTGCGCATGACCACATTTGAAATTGTTACCATGCTTTTAATATTTGAGATAAGATATTGAAATAAAAAGTATTTTGTAGAAAAAATGTGGAAGTTTATTTTACATGAGTCAATTCTTGACGTATGAAAGATGATGTCCGACAAATGACGTATTTGTCGACTTACATTCTTCGAGACACTCGCTAAAGTTGTGCATCACGTTCAAAAACATCTCCTCAGGAATCCACGATCCATGGACAAGAGTGTCCATGGATCGTGTGCGTCAAATTTTTCCCGGTCGAGTGATTCCCCGGAATGGTGACGTGCTGTGGCCGCCACGCTCACCCGACCTCACTCCGTGTGATTTTTTTGTATGGGGATATCTAAAGGCCAAAAATTTGTCGACGAACCTCGTACCCTTGCTGACCTGAAGGACTCTATCCGCCGTGAAATCGCTCGAATTGCTGACGAAAAGTTGGTGAACGTGATGCACAACTTCAGGGAGCGTCTCGAAGAATGTGTAAGTCGACAAATACGTCATTTGTCGGATATCATCTCTCATACGTCAAAAATTGACTCATGTAAAATAAACTTCCACATTTTTTCTACAAAATACTTTTTATTTCAATATCTTAACTCAAATATTAAACGCATGGCAACAATTTCAAATGTGGTCATGCGCACTGCGCCACCCTGTATTTTTCTATTCTTTTTCTTTTTTATTGAATGTATTGTTTCCATTTTTAATTGTTATAATAATTATTTGTACTGTACATATGTCTGTTTATATCTAACCCAGATGGGGCTGACGTCCTTCCAGAAGGACGCTTCAAAGGTACTACGCTGTGGATTTTTCTAATTAATTCAACTTGTTGGGGATGGTTGGCGACACCTCAAACTCTTTGTTTAGAGTCCGAGTGATAAGTCGACACCACTTTTATTTTGATTTATTCTTGCGTGTGACTCTGATTAGAAAGTTTGGATAGCTGTAAATTTCAATGGATGAACGAGACAAAAAAATTCACCGCGTTATCTGGGCTAACAAAGTGTTTAATAATAACAATATGAATAATACAGATAATGAGAAGTGGTTACTTTCATTCGATAGAAAAACCATAATTCGCGTCCAAATCAATCATTAAATCAAGAAGGCGGCGCGAACGACCTGTCTGACTACAAGGAAAGCGCTTAAAAGGAAAAAATAAAAATTAAAAAAAATCAAGAAGGTCTTAGCCAGCGACGATGGCGCCGATAGAGCGTTGAATGCTTCGGCCCAGCCCAGGCTGGGTGATGTTAATGTAGTTTGTGAGTTTCCTGCGAGGGTAACACCCCCGTCGTTATTTGCCATGCAGTTGAAAGCGACGTTAAACCTAAAAAAAGGTCTTAAGTTGGCCGGTGTACGGCCATCTTCAATCAATTTCCTCAATTATAGGCGGTAACTGTCAATCATTCGATTGTGTAAAACCGCATAATAAGTGATAATGATTATGATCAGATAATAATTATGATTCCACAAAAGTACCTCTAAAGAAACCACGAATAAGTATGGCCAAGAACTGTCCCTTTGGGCATGGAAAGAAATCACCTTGATGCCAAATCAAATTTGAAGTCCTATCGATAGTTTGGCAACAATACTTTCAGATACAGTTTGGTCCGAGTCATCATTTACTTCTATTGTTTATATTAGAGAACTATTGTATTGAACGTACAATTGCCGCAGGCTAATGTTGTTTTTAATTTGGTAGTGCGTAACTTGATGACTAAAATATATTTCAGAGGTAAAACATTTGAAATTTGACCATCTCAAACAAAGGTTATTGAAAACGGAGCAAAATTACATAATTATATTAATTTTATTTTTAATTTTCTGTAGGTATACCACCTGATTTTGAAAAGATCTGGACTAGCGTGTTTAAAGTAGGCGTAACTTGAACTATGCATCATGGATTCGGAACTACGATTATAGTTTAATCTTTAATCGTATCTCGATTATTTGAAGCTTATGCGGTTGTGAACAATTACCTATGATAGTAGGAAGATAGTAGATACCTATTAAAAGAAAGAACACGTATCTTCATCTATTCATTATGGCAATCCATATTCTGCTGCCTATTCTCGGCCCCACTGAGGCTGGTTGTTTTTCGAGTAGCCGAGTTTTTTTTCCCAGCAAATGATTATAATATCGCCTTATTATTACTGGCCAAAATAGACTAATGAGTCCCATTATTCCAGTATAGTAAGCCCAAGACTATTATCTGGTCAAAATCCCAAATAGGAGGATTACTTGTCATGTCCCTGCTGGGTTTCGAACCCGCGACCTCTGGATTACCAGACTGGGCCTTTGACCACTGAGCCACCGAGACAGACATAAATAGTTTGTCAACGTTCTGATAAGACAATGTAGTTAAAAGTGACGTTAAATCCAAAGAACTAACATCACGTACATGTATTTTTGATTTTTTATTTTTGGTTGATTCAAACTTTGAAATATGTAAACAACGTCAATGACACGTAGTGTACACCAGTTCTTGCAATATTGTTGAAGTTAAATATCGTCCAGTGAGGTGAAGACTTGGTGGTGACGACCATGACCCATCCTAGTCCCACCCAGGCTGGGCGTGTAACCTCTCCAGAAGTGAAATTGGAGAGAAACAGCAAAATTGTTGTGAGCCAGTGATATATGTGGGTATTCTTTTGTGAAACTAATAGGTATTATTATCTCTCATCAATCAAAAAATTCACAACAGCCAAAACCGTCATGTTGGGCCATAATTGCCCATATGGCCCCAGAATATGGCCCGTGTTGCCCTATATCTCAGATTTCAGACGCAACCCAACCATGCAAACTTCAGAAACTTGTTCCTTCTTCAGGCAATTTTTGAAGCCGCTCGTAAAATATCGCCTGTCATTCAGTACTACAGCTCTCCTCTGGGTATACTATTACATATTTGCATTGTTGCCGAGTGGTTAAGGCGTATCATAATCCAGGCAGTGAGGCGTTTGTGGGTTCAATTCCCAACCAATGCATGATTTTTAATTTTTGTAATCGGTCACTGTTTTTCATCCATAAATTCACAAATTTGAGAAGTTCTGGACTTAACAGGTATATCACACTTAATGTAATTTTCTGATTGACTTTGGTTTCCATGTACTATATATGTATTTTATTCTTTTTAGGATACTTTAACCAATTATTGTATGCTTGGTCGTGTCGATACTGTAATATTTTACTACAAGCAAAATGTTTTTTTATTATTATTATTATTTCTTTAAGTCTTTAATTGCAGGATTCTCATATTCCTTGAGCTCTTCCACCCAACCATTTAGTATCCAACTATTTTTTTTTTCTATCTAAGAGAACAATAGAGGTTTAGTAGCTTATCCTTTTTAATCCAACAGAAACCCGCCTGAGACCTGTGTTCAGCCTGACTGGTAAAACCATCTTCATTATAACTTCGCGTGGTAACGAAAACCAGAAAGCTCTAATTGACCAGTGGCGAAGTTTTGAAGTACCATTTAACAAAAGTTAAAACTCCGGAAAGTTTTATATGGGCAAAAAGTTGGGTGTATTACCGACCTCAGTGGCTTGATCTATAAGGCAGTGGACTAGTAACCTGGATATCGGTGGTTCAAGTCCCGGTTTCAGAATTCAGCGTGGATTTAGTAAAGCGAGTTTGAGTAGTTGTGATATCACGAAAGTGATTAACACAAGTATGATAACTTTCTTTTTTAACTTTTTCATTGTGGTGTATTTTTTTTTTTTTTTTTTTTTTTTTTTTTGGTTTAAAAAAATGAGTGATTTACACCCTTTTTATTTTGTAGCCACGAAACAGGAGCTACTAAAGAGTCTTATAGTCTGTGTTGTAGCTTGCCCATGCCGTAGTATATCTCCCCTCTGAAGTCAATTTTGTATATAAATTTTTAACATTATTAATTTGTTTGTATATGTTTGGGTGGAAGGGCTAACCCGTTTGGATGGAAGAACTCACCCGTTTGGGTGGAAGGGCTAACCCGTTTGGGTGTAAGGGCTAACCCGTTTGGGTGGAAGGGCTCACCCGTTTGGGTGGAAGGGCTAACCCGTTTGGGTGGAAGGGCTAACCCATTTGGGTGTAAGGGCTAACCCGTTTGGGTGTAAGGGTTAACCCGTTTGGGTGGAAGGGCTCACCCGATTGGGTGGAAGGGCTCACCCGTTTGGGTGGAAGGGCTCACTGTCTGAAAATCCTGCCGACAAACCCTTGAAACAAAGGTACAAATTAAATAAAAAAAACTGTAGGCAAATTCTGAATACAATTTTTTTTCCAGCTCTGGGAATCGAACCCAGGACCTTCCACATGGCAAGCGAACAGCTTACCACTGAGCTGATCGGTTTGTGGCTCTTCCAATCACTATCCACGGATCTACACCACTGCATGAACAACGCCAATCTAGCACGTGCTGAATAAACATTTCCAGATGGTCCGCTCTCTGTGAAACCAGAGGCCTTGGTTCAATTCTTTTGAAAGAAAAAATTAACTGATTGTATTCTCCATGTTAAGAAATCTTTTGAGAAACCGAATAAATAGCTAATGGACTGTTAAATGTGAAATATACCTACCTGTTCAAAATGATTATAGTCTATTTCACAAACGAAACTCATGCACAACAACACGAATGCTTTGGCCTTCTTAACACGTAGAACACCGAGGTATTTTTCTAATTTTTTTCCCAGGTACATGGGACAAAATTGGGATATTTAAGTCCCCTTTCATAATAATAATATTCTTTAGTGGAAGGTAAACAATAGGCGAGGTTAATGCTCAAAGCATTTTTTACCACCTAACCCTGAGAGTCTTATCATTATGTGGTCACAAACTCAAATTAATGAGGAAAAATTCCTGCACTGTGTGGGATTTGAACCAACGGATCCCTACGCTACCTGGATTACCAGACTAGCGCGTTAACCACTTGACGCGTTAACGACCCACCGGTGGGTTTCATGGTGTTCAACGTGTTAAAGTGCTTGATGTGAACGAATAAGAGGAACAAAACCTAATAATTAGTAATTTTCTATGAATAATAGGTCAACACAGATATATGGTTATTAGAAGATGTGTTTGGTCCAGTTATATTTTTAGAAACATTACAAATGTATTTTACAACTGGCGTTTATAACTGAACCTGTAGTATTATTATACACACGCGATCCGTCAAATCGATCTAAATTTGATTCCTTATAAAATCCTTATATGATAATAGATTATATTAGATTATGTGTACACAAGGTGTTCTAGTTTTTTATAGAAAATTTCAGAATCGATTCGAGGAAGTACCTATTACACTAACACTAAAATAATCTGAGATTATTTTTCGAAAAATGACGTCGAACGGAGATGAGAACAAAGATAGTAGCTCAGTTTTGTATGCAAATAGGTACAAAATGTTTGGATAAAGTTCTTCCAATGTCTTTAGATTCGTAAAAATGATGGATTGGCAGTATTGGCACTAATACTCATATTTGTGACCGACCTCAGTAGCATGATCGATAAGGCGGAGGACTTGTAACCTGGAGGTCGGTGGTTCAAGTCCTGGTTTCAGCGTAAATTTAGTAAAGCGAGTATGAGTATTTGTGATATCACGAAAGTGATTAACACAAATATCATAACTTAACTTTTTACTCATATTTGTGTTAATCACTTTTAAATATCAAAACAACTCATACTCGCTCTACTAAATATTGCTGAACTTGGGACTTGAACCAGCGATCTCCAGGTTACATGTCCGCCGCCTTGTTGATTATTATTATTATGAAACTCTTTATTAGAAGAACATATTATTATATGGATAGGTATACAAACAAATAATGGTAAAAATTTAGAATACAAAATTGACAAAATTAATATAAACAGAAAAAAAAATAAACAGATTGAGGAGGAGATTGCCTATGGCAATCTCCTCCACCCAACTTTTCTCTTCCACTCAGTCGATCAAGCTACTGAGGTCGGTACTATCATTAAATACAACTATGCTATGGCCGTCCAAAGAGGCAATGCGGCGGCCATACTTGGCACATTTCCTGTCCACCAAGGGCTCGATGAGGTCTTTGTTATATGATTTATCAATAATAAATAAAAATTAGTATTATTAAAGTTAATAAAATTCATAATAAACAAAAATCTTATAGAGACTCCTGCACTCCTGCAGCATCTTGCACTAGTGAGGAGGTGTATTATCGTGTGCCAAGACCAGCGAGGCACGTGTCCAGTTGTCTAGATAGGACAGGTGTGTGTGGCTTATCTTCTGGACAGGTACTGGTCCATCCGAGATGAAGAGAGAGAGAGAGAGAGAGAGAGAGAGACTGAGAGAGAGAGAGATATATAAAGAGAGTGAGAGAAAGACAGAGAGAGAGAGATAAAGAGTGAGAGAGAGAAAGACAGAGAAATAGACATAAAGAGAGAGAGAGAGAAAGAGAGAGAGAGAGCGAAAGACTGATCGAGAAAAGAAGAGTGAGAGAGATAAAGAGAGAGAGAGAAAGACTTATCGAGAAAAAGAGAGTGAGAGAGAGAGAGAAAGACTTATCGAGAAAAAGAGAGTGAGAGAGAGAAATAGACATAAAGATAGAGAGAGGGAGAGAGAAATAGACAACTAAGAGAGATAAATAATAAATTAAGAACTCCATCTATTTGCCGTCAAAAATACCTACCTTTTCTTGAAGATATCATTTTCTCGTCTAAAACTAAGTGAGGTACCATTATTCCTTGGGGAGGAGTTATGATGTTCGCTTCTCAATCCATTGACCAACAGAGCTACATAGGAAAGCATTTTTTTGATCACCTTATACTTAGAACACTATCCAGTATCCAGAGTCCGGAGATCCTGAGTTCGATGCCCGGTCGGAGCAGACTTTTCAAACAGAAAATTCTGTTCCCTCCGTACAGTTGAGGCAGGCATTTCCAGCCCTACTCAGGCTGGGTGAGGTTAATTTGGGTAGCTCGTACGATTCCCAGAAAATGGAGGGTAAAACCCCATCCTAATCCAGGACGTTAAATCCAAAAGAATTGTTGGTGTTAGAAGGTCATCCAGCCGTAAAAAATGTGACAAAATTAACCAACCTCAACCATGAGGTTGAACAACGTCGACCCTGCTTGAGCGGGATAAGACAGAGTACAGAGTAAAAAAAGAAGATACTTAGGACACTACCATTGTCCCGTCTGTCCCGGTAGCTCAGTGGTAAAGGCGTAGTATAACTTACTAAGGCGATATTATTATTATTATACTGTCAATATTATCAACATCAACCAGGTCAGAAAAAGCACAGCTGCTCTTTGTACAGTCCAAAACATCCGGATCCTCTATCTCTCTTTATTTGATAACATGATAATTCCGTGTCCGTGAGATAGGCACAGACACCTGTATCACGGTGGAGTAAGGATTATATGGACGCCCCGATCCAATGTCGAGGCACAGATACCTATCTCACGGTAGTGGAAGGATTATATGGACAACCCGATCCAGTGTCTAGGCACAGATACCTATCTCACGGTGGTGGAAGGATTGTATGGACGCCCCAATCCAATGTCTAGGCACAGATACCTATCTCACTGTGGTGGAAGGATTGTATGGACGCCCCGATCCAGTGTCTAGGCACAGATACATATCTCACTGTGGTGGAAGGATTGTATGGACGCCCCAATCCAATGTCTAGGCACAGATACCTATCTCACTGTGGTGGAAGGATTGTATGGACGCCCCAATCCAATGTCTAGGCACAGATACATATCTCACGGTGGTGGAAGGATTATATGGACACCCAGACCCAAAGTCGAGGCCCTTGACACGTCCTATGATTCTATTTTGAATTGGTCTCAGTAGCTTGATCGATAAGGCGGCGGACTTGTAACCTGGAGGTCGGTGGTTCAAGTCCCGGTTTCAGCGTAGATTTAGTAAAGCGAATGTGATTAACACAAATATGATAACTTTTAAACTTTTAACTACTTTGTCTTCCTAATAAAGATTTAAAAAAGCATAATGTTTTCATTGATAAGAACGTTTGACCTAGAATACAACCCCGCAATTTAGTTAGGACATATGTTTAATTGTTTATATATATTTTTCTTTATTATTATTATTAGTAAAAGATGAGTGTTTCACAGCCTTATTTATTCCGTAGCCATGAAACAGGAGCTACTGTAGACGCTTGTGGTCTGTGTTGTACGGTTGTAGCCTGCCCATCCCGTAGTATGTCTCCCCTCTGATGGGCGAGAAGTGACACAATACTTCCCATTTAGGTGCTGGGTCAACACGAGCGCACCGGAAGGTATCCCTTACAAAGAACTGTAATTAAATTATGAATACAAATTTTTGTCGTCACGGGGGATCGAACCCGGACCTTCCGCATGGCAAGCTAGCGCTTCACCACTGAGCTAATATATTTTTCTATTATTTTTCTTTTTTATTGTATTATATTGTTTTCATTTTTTAATTGCTATAATAATTTTTTGTATTGTAAATAAGTCTTTTTAAATCTAATAAATTGTGTAATAATAGTAGTAATACTAATAATAATAATAAGATTTCAAACTCTACTCGTGATACCTTCACATTCATCTTCCATTCCCAGGGTGTCATGTTCTCCTATCCCTAACAGGTAGCACTTATCTTCTTGCTATCAGTAATCCTTTACCTGCCCCGCCCTCTGGTAGATAGGATCTGCTTGGATCAAGTGAAAAGAAAGCAGATATCGTACTGGGTAAAACAAAAAAAAGACCACTTTCATTGGGCTTTGTTAAACCGATGGCTAATATTTGTTTATAGCCATCGTCGCTTTCAACTGCATGGTCATAATACTCATAATATCGGGGGTGTTACCCTCCATTCGCAGGAAAACTCACAAACCTACTACCCACATTAACCTCACCCAGCGAGGGTTGGGACGGAATGCCAGCATCACGAAGTCCTCACATCGCTGGACGTAGCTTTCAACTATCACCTAATGAAGTGAGCCCATGGATTGTCAGCTTAACACAGGGTGTCCCACTATGCCAACAGTAGGTTTTGCTAGGTTATTACTTCAAGATATTTCTAATATTGGTAATCGAAAGTACTATTTTTTTTTGTCGTCTCATAGTACCACCTGTATATTTCCGATTAAAAGAAAGAATCTCAAATTTCTTCAGGAAACGGGCCCCTTAACATTTCATTCAAAATATTTAGCAAGATATATGTATAAGTAAGACCATTTTTTTTTAATGTAGTGCATGCAAAACACAATGAGCCTATCCAGGATTTTTTTTGTGACTTAATATTATGTTATGTATGGTAACATTAGGTACTATATTATGTAAACATTTTTATGTGTGTACGCTATAATTATGGTATTAAGAAATATTAAAGGATTACAGAAAGATTATTAGGATAGGTTAGGTATAAAATTTCAATATTATGTACCTTTTTTTAACACACACACATCTATAAAAAATCTTTATAATCCTTTTATTCATTCAATAATGCACTCAAAGGATTTTTCTTTGTCCAGTTAGAGGATTTTATTTACACACAGGATAACGACTGTCCTAGTTCTTGAATAGATGAATCTACAAATTACTCATCAGGTATTTACGTTATTTTTCTATTTGTAATCGCATTTCCGTATTGCATTTACAGTTAATAATAATAATATAAATGTGTTTTACTGTACATTTCTTTTTTTTAAAAAGATGAATGTTTCACAGCCGTTTTAATTTCGTAGCCATGAAACAGGAGCTAATGTAGACGCTTGTGGTCTATGTTGTAGCTTGCCTATCCCGTAGTGTACCTCCCCTCCGATGGGCGAGAAGTGACACAATACTTCCCAATTAGGTGCTGGGTCAACGCGAAGGTTACAAGCAATTGTAACCAAATTAAGAATACAAATTTTTGTCGGCACGGGCGATCGAACCCGGGACCTTCCGCATGGCAAGCGAGTGCTTGCTATAAACATTTATTTTACATCAAATAGTTACATATAAAATGTAGCACATAAGAAAATAATAACCTAGGATCTCTGAACTACGGGTAGTAGTCACAACCGTTATGCCACGGAGGCTGGCATAGAAAGAACGTGACAACATAGTTGAGAATAATGTATGAATAAGAGAAGTTGTATCAGCTTATTGCCTCTAATCATCAGCAGATAATAGTTCTAAATACCCATTCCATTAACTAACCTCTTTATTTTAATCAGCATAAATAGAAAAGTGAGAAGTTGTACTAGATGGGTACTTTTAAACATCTGTTAACATCAATAATAACCTGTTCTGGTTAATTTGGATATTTCCTAGGTGAACTCATTATTCCACGCGCCCCTATCATAATATGAAGGTCAATCATACAACTTTTTTCAAGATGATACGGGATAAGATCACAAGCAAGGTGGTGATCACGATTTTTATTATTTATTATTTTTTTGAAGGTCAGAATAACATACGGGATTAATGTATTAGAAAAGTATGTAGGTATTTAGGTACAAAAGCATATTTATTATGTAGGTATGCAGGTAAGAAGCCATACTAATTGTGTAGGTATTTATTATGTAGGTATGTAGGTAAGAAGGCATATTTATTAGTAGGTATTTAGGTAAGAAGGCATATTTATTATGTAGGTATTTAGGTAAGAAGGCATATTTATTATGTAGGTATTTAGGTAAGAAGGCATATTTATTATGTAGGTATTTAGGTAAGAAGGCATATTTATTATGTAGGTATTTAGGTAAGAAGGCATATTCATTATGTAGTTATTTAGGTAAGAAGGCATATTTATTATGTAGGTATTTAGGTAAGAAGGCATATTTATTATGTAGATATTTAGCTAAGAAGGCATATTTATTATGTAGGTATTTAGCTAAGAAGGCATATTTATTATGTAGGTATTTAGCTAAGAAGGCATATTTATTATGCAGGTATTTAGCTAAGGAGGCATATTTATTATGTAGGTATTTAGCTAAGAAGGCAAGGCATATTTAATATGTAGGTATTTAGGTAAGAAGGCATATTCATTTTGTAGGTATTTAGGTAAGAAGGCATATTTATTATGTAGGTATTTAGGTAAGAAGGCATATTTATTATGTAGGTATTTAGGTAAGAAGGCATATTCATTATGTTGGTATTTAGGTAAGAAGGCATAATCATTATGTAGGTATTTAGGTAAGAAGGCATATTTATTATGTTGGTATTTAGGTAAGAAGGCATATTTATTATGTAGGTATTTAGCTAAGAAGGCATATTTGTTATGTAGGTATTTAGCTAAGAAGGCATATTTTTTATGTAGGTATTTAGCTAAGAAGGCATATTTTTTATGTAGGTATTTAGCTAAGAAGGCATATTTATTATGTAGGTATTTAGCTAAGAAGGCATATAATCCTTTTATTCATTCAATAATGCACTCAAAGGATTTTTTTGTCCAGTTAGAGGATTTTATTTACACACAGGATAACGACTGTCCTAGTTCTTGAATAGATGAATCTACAAATTACTCATCAGGTATTTACGTTATTTTTCTATTTGTAATCGCATTTCCGTATTGCATTTACAGTTAATAATAATAATATAAATGTGTTTTACTGTACATTTCTTTTTTTTAAAAAGATGAATGTTTCACAGCCGTTTTAATTTCGTAGCCATGAAACAGGAGCTAATGTAGACGCTTGTGGTCTATGTTGTAGCTTGCCTATCCCGTAGTGTACCTCCCCTCCGATGGGCGAGAAGTGACACAATACTTCCCAATTAGGTGCTGGGTCAACGCGAAGGTTACAAGCAATTGTAACCAAATTAAGAATACAAATTTTTGTCGGCACGGGCGATCGAACCCGGGACCTTCCGCATGGCAAGCGAGTGCTTGCTATAAACATTTATTTTACATCAAATAGTTACATATAAAATGTAGCACATAAGAAAATAATAACCTAGGATCTCTGAACTACGGGTAGTAGTCACAACCGTTATGCCACGGAGGCTGGCATAGAAAGAACGTGACAACATAGTTGAGAATAATGTATGAATAAGAGAAGTTGTATCAGCTTATTGCCTCTAATCATCAGCAGATAATAGTTCTAAATACCCATTCCATTAACTAACCTCTTTATTTTAATCAGCATAAATAGAAAAGTGAGAAGTTGTACTAGATGGGTACTTTTAAACATCTGTTAACATCAATAATAACCTGTTCTGGTTAATTTGGATATTTCCTAGGTGAACTCATTATTCCACGCGCCCCTATCATAATATGAAGGTCAATCATACAACTTTTTTCAAGATGATACGGGATAAGATCACAAGCAAGGTGGTGATCACGATTTTTATTATTTATTATTTTTTTGAAGGTCAGAATAACATACGGGATTAATGTATTAGAAAAGTATGTAGGTATTTAGGTACAAAAGCATATTTATTATGTAGGTATGCAGGTAAGAAGTCATACTAATTGTGTAGGTATTTATTATGTAGGTATGTAGGTAAGAAGGCATATTTATTATGTAGGTATTTAGGTAAGAAGGCATATTTATTATGTAGGTATTTAGGTAAGAAGGCATATTTATTATGTAGGTATTTAGGTAAGAAGGCATATTTATTATGTAGGTATTTAGGTAAGAAGGCATATTTATTATGTAGGTATTTAGGTAAGAAGGCATATTCATTATGTAGGTATTTAGGTAAGAAGGCATATTTATTATGTAGGTATTTAGGTAAGAAGGCATATTTATTATGTAGATATTTAGCTAAGAAGGCATATTTATTATGTAGGTATTTAGCTAAGAAGGCATATTTATTATGTAGGTATTTAGCTAAGAAGGCATATTTATTATGCAGGTATTTAGCTAAGGAGGCATATTTATTATGTAGGTATTTAGCTAAGAAGGCAAGGCATATTTAATATGTAGGTATTTAGGTAAGAAGGCATATTCATTTTGTAGGTATTTAGGTAAGAAGGCATATTTATTATGTAGGTATTTAGGTAAGAAGGCATATTTATTATGTAGGTATTTAGGTAAGAAGGCATATTCATTATGTTGGTATTTAGGTAAGAAGGCATAATCATTATGTAGGTATTTAGGTAAGAAGGCATATTTATTATGTTGGTATTTAGGTAAGAAGGCATATTCATTATGTTGGTATTTAGGTAAGAAGGCATATTCATTATGTAGGTATTTAGGTAAGAAGGCATATTTATTATGTAGGTATTTAGGTAAGAAGGCATATTTATTATGTAGGTATTTAGCTAAGAAGGCATATTTGTTATGTAGGTATTTAGCTAAGAAGGCATATTTTTTATGTAGGTATTTAGCTAAGAAGGCATATTTATTATGTAGGTATTTAGCTAAGAAGGCATATTTGTTATGTAGGTATTGAGCTAAGAAGGCATATTTATTATGTAGGTATTTAGCTAAGAAGGCATATTTATTATGTAGGTATTTAGGTAAGAAGGCATATTCATTATGGTGGTATTTAGGTAAGAAGGCATATTCATTATGTTGGTATTTAGGTAAGAAGGCATATTCATTATGTTGGTATTTAGGTAAGAAGGCATATTCATTATGTTGGTATTTAGGTAAGAAGGCATATTCATTATGTAGGTATTTAGGTAAGAAGGCATATTTATTATGTAGGTATAGTTTGGCTGGGGGACTATAAACAGGGAGTAGACCAGCAGTCTGGCTGGGGTACTATAAGTAGGGAGTAGACCAGCAGTCTGGCTGGGCGACTATAAGTAGGGAGTAGACCAGCATTGGCTTGGTTCTGGGGGCCTTTGTCAATTATTAGCCTCCTTGTAGAGACAGTGGTAGAAGTGCTGAGTCATTCCTCCACTGTCTGGCTACCATCGTTCACGATGACGCCACCCTATGATGATGATGATAATAATAAGACTCTGAGGGTTAGGTGGTAGAACTTTTTTGAGCATTAACCTCACCTGGTAGTTACCACTAAAGAGTGTTATTATTAAACCTACTGATACTATTCATCCATAGGATGATAATTTTGAAGGTTAGATTAATACGGGATTAGTAAGGTTGAGGCAATTATACCTATGGAGGAATCCGGCTAAGAAATAAACAAGTTATACATATTGGTGTTTGTAATTGATGGAGGGCAGATGGTCCATATTTTAATTTATCTTAAGTTAGGTGGTGTTTTATCTTAAGTTTTATCATATTTTAATTCATCTTAAGTTATACATTTCTCATTTATAAATATAAATTTGTATCTATATTGTATATTAAATTATTTATGTTATACAGGTTTAAGCTATTAGTCTGTGAGGGTAGCTGAACAGCTTAGGCGTCGCACGACGGACGGTCTGGTAATCCAGAGGTAGCGGGTTCGAAACCCAGACAGGATATGACATGTTATCTCAGGTAGAAAAATAGGTAATGTGCGAGTGAAAAAGAGAGAGAGAGAGAGAGAGAGAAAGAGAAAGAGAAAGAGATAGAGAAAGAGAAAGGGAAAGAAAAAGAGAGAGGGAGAAAGAGAGAAAGAAAGAAAGGGAGAAAGAGAGAAAGGGAGAAAGAGTAAAAAGTACCTGGCAAGAGATTCTAAAAAACCTTATGGTACAATCTAACAAATAAGTACATTTCTGCCATCTCTCTCTCTCTCTCTCTCTCTCTCTCTCTCCCTCTCTCTCTCTCTCTCTCCCTCTCTCTCTCTCTCTCGCTTCTTCACTTTGCAAAAAAGTTTTGCAATATAAGTAAGGAGTTTCTTAGTTTTTTCTTACCTCGCAATTTTTCCCTTGAATAATGTGTTTTTGCTATGCATAAAAGTATGAACGTACCATTCTGCTTGCATATGCATATACATGTACCTAAAAATAATAATAATAATAGCACTCTTTAGTGGAAGGTAACCACCAGGCGAGGTTAATGCTCAAAGCATTACCTATCACCTAACCTTCAGAGTCTTATTATTATTATTATTGTGACCAAACTCGAACTATTGAGATTCGAACTGAGTGGGATTCGAACCAGCGGAACCCTACGCTACCCGGATAACCAGACTAGGGCGTTAACCACTTGACTACCAGTGCACGTACCTACAGGAAGCTTACCCAGGTAGGTATACAGGTACAGTATATTTAAACAGATACTTGTGAGCGCACAAATAGCTCAGTGGTAAGATACTCGCTTGCCATGCGGAAGGTCCCGGGTTCATTCCCGGAGTCGAAGAAAAATTGTATTTGGCTACAGTTGTTTGAAAAGGATACCTTTCAGTGCACTCGTGTTGACCCAGCACCTAAATGTGAAGTATTGTGTCACTTCTCGCCCATCAGAGGGGAGGCATACTACGGGATGGGCAGGCTCCCGGCTTATCGATCAAGCTACTGAGGTCGGTTATATTGTATAATAATTATATTAATACTCATTTCGGTGACCCTTCACAGTCGAATCATTTGAACAAAAACCAATTTTAACACTCAAAAGGCACTTATGTGAAGTCCCTTTTGTGAATAGATCACATCCGAGAGGAGAGAACAATGTAAGGGTCACTACAAAAAATCCATTGAGAATTTGAAAAAAAAAATTCACTGCCAATCATGGACACAATACTTCCTCGTGAATGGTAATCTAATGTTTCAAATTCTATTAACGCTAGATTTTTTACTGAATCACTTGTATTCATTTACAAAAGATCTCAATCGATTCTCTTGAAACTTGTTTTATATGTAGAATATGGTTTTTGCGCATTCTAGGTTTTACAAAAAAATCTGTATCGGCAAGTTGTGGACCTTATTTTTTGACTTTTTTGTACAAAATTTTGGATTTTCCCTTAAATATCGGAGCTGAATCAAAATTTATGAAAAAATTTAGCAAAAAAAATATTTTTTATTTACAAAAACGAAAACAATACTTTTCCGTTTCTGACACCAGAAATTTCTCGGAAGTAAAAAAAAAAAAAAACGTTTTGTTTATTCTGCACACAAATTTATTGCCAACAGAAATAGCACCTATTTCCTCCTCGGGTTTCCAAAGCCTTCGACAGCGGATACAGGAAATTCCTGGAATCTGAAATAACAAGGGCGATGAACATTATGGTCAAAATTGTCAGGAATCAATGGGATCTTTTCTTCTGGAATCAATAGGTTATCGGAAGTGGGAATTGTGTGTGTTGAAAGAAAAAGATGTCGTTATTGGTTTTCGGAGTTTTTTTGGTTTAAATTTATTTCCTTCTTGAAGTCTTATATTAATTCTTATAAGTATGTCTAATATATTACCTAATATACAGTTAATGTTATACTATTTCTTCAAGAATTAGGAAGTAAGGCTAATTTGAATTTATTTTGTTAACATTTTATCGAACAAATTGATATATTCAAAGGAATGGATTAAGATTTGTTCTCTATTCTTGTTAGCACCAGCGGATATGGGACAGGTATATATTTTTATTGATCTTCATTTTATAAGGAAGAGACAGGTTCCATGTTATGTAACGGACAATAATTAACTAACCGTGCAATTAACCAACCGTTTATTGTAAATTCAATTCAACCCGGGACCGTCCGCGTGGCAAGTCAGTAGTTTACCACTGAGCTAATTTTAAAATGAATTGTTAAAAAATACTGTAATATAAACGGAACTACCGAAATAATAATTATTTAGACCTGTGTAGGCATACTTATCAGTTATCAGATTTATGTTAACCACTCTCGTGATATCACAACTACTAAAACTAAGGGTTGGGTGGAAGAGATAGCCAAAGGCATTAACCCCGCCCTTTAGTTAGGACATAATTATTATGTATATATTTATGTATTTTTTCTTCTATTATACGAGGTTTGGCTATTATGTTCGTAGACTCTTTCCATAGAACGATGTGTGTTTAACTTACCCAACTTTAGTAGTTATCCCCTTCAATGTACTCCCCTCCTCTATCCCTACAACGTTCTAAGCAAATTTTTCATTGATCGAAACAGTGGTGGAGGTCATTTTGTGTGAGGCCTTTCAAGACTTTTGCCGGTTTTTTCTTAACGTCATTTACGCTGTCAATTCTGGTACCTTTCAGGGTAGATTTGATTTTTGGCAATAAGTAAAAGTCGCACGGGGCCAGGTCGGGTGATTAAGGAGGGTGTTCCAACACTGGGATGTTGTACTTGGATAGGAACGTCTTCACGGAGAAGGCACTGTGGACTGGCGCATGGCACCATTTTTGCGCAACCTTTTGTCATGTTAAAATTTTCATGCAAAATTTGTCTCACACATTATCTATTAATTTTAAGTGTATCAGCCATTAGTCCTAGAGTTAATTTACGGTCAGAACGAATCATAACACCAATTTTTTCAATGTTTTCGTCAGTTTTTGAGGTTTGGGGGCGACCAGGACGTGGATCGTCCTCAACATCTTCCTGACCGCCTTGAAACCGTTTAAACCACTTATAAAGCGTTGATCTTTTCAAACATGACTCCTAGTACACTGTCTTTAACAAAGAAAAAGTTTTACCAGCAAGTTTTACATAAAATTCAATAATCACTCGTTGCTCAACGTTTGTATCAGTCATAATTCCGGCAAAATTAAAAAAGGTGTCTTGCGCGTCGGGCTATTGCAACAGAACTAATTACAGTACAGGCATGTGACAGCTATCAATCAAAACACAAGACTTCAAGCTTTCTAAACATGTTCATCATATCTTCCTAGCATGGACAGCTTTTGCGTAGCGGCTCGCGTCTACGAACTTAATAGCCAAACCTCGTATTGTATTTTAATTTGTAATTATTTGTGTTGTGTAATAATATGTCCTTTAATAAAGTGTAAATAAATAAATAAAATAAAACTCCCTTTACTAGATCTGTGCTGAACTTGGGACTTGAACCACCGACCTCCAAGTTACAAGTCCACTGAACTACTGAAGTCTGTAAAAAATAATGGAAAATAAATCTGAATTACCAAAATAGAATTTAGAACTGTAGGGAGGAAGGTATAAAGAGTTCCACGATTTTGAGAATCACGGTGAAAAGGTCATAAAAAACGACTGATGTCCCCATTAAAACACGGCTGGGGATATTTATTATGCCAATATGTTTTTGACGCCCCATTCTGAAATTAAAAGCGACGCCTTTTTCTCATTAGTGATGATGTTATTCACATCAGGACTGAATTAAGGGGTACTTGGAAGGCTCTATAGTTATTTGCGTAAGGAGGCTTGGCCCTGTATTTAATTATCCTAACCCTATATACTCTACACTGGAGGCATCGCCGTATAACTCAGACTTTCCGCGAGTAGTAAATACCGACTTGGAAAGTGCTTAACATGAACTATCATAATCGCTCCAGTAATTTTAAGCAGAAGACCCCCTAATCGAACCAGTATTAAGCCGCAATAGTGAGCTTTTTTTCAGGTTATAATCATATAAACGTGCAAAATAAAACGGACTTTTTTATGACAGCTGAGAATTGAATGGGTATAATTGTAAAATATAATAGATTAAAAACTAATGTAAAATACAGTAGACTTGGGCTCATAAAAGTAAAACTAAACCCAAATAACGAACAAAATAATTTTCAAGTTAGTTTTAAGGAGCTATGTCATATACTTTCTACGTGTTTTATAGGTAAAATATTGCAAATATTTTACAACTCTAAAGATTTTAGCCGAACAAAGAGGGACTTAGTGTGCCTAATCCGCGAAAAATTTATATTATTATTACTATTATTGTTATTTTGTGTTCTAAAAATTTCTGAATAACCACAAAGGATTAATGTTACAGGTTTTGGAGACCACATGAGAGAGCCGAGGCCCATAAACCACCGGTACGCCTCGTAAAACTCAAAATAGCCGAAAAAGAGTCCTGCTATTTTACTGCTAATTTTGGCACACTATAAATGAGTGGCTGAAACACAAAAACCATGATCTTTCATTACTTTTATGGTAAAAAACCAACCTCATTAACTTGACCCATAAGGTGGCGGATTTGTAACCTGGAGCTCAGTGGTTCAAGTCCCGGTTTCAGCGTACATTTAGTAAAGCGAGTTTGAGTAATTGTGATATCACGAATGTGCTTAACACAAATATGATAACTTAACTTTTATGGTATAAAGAACGGCTATTGGCTTTGTGAAAAAAAAATAAATAACTGCGGTAGAAGTTGTATTTTTAACATGAACTTTACGTCGAAAAAGAATTGATAAAGTGGTAACTAGCCAGCGTCGATGGTGCGTTGAATGCACCGATTCTTGTAGGATCACCGAAGTTAAGCAACGTCGAGCGACGTGAAGACTTCGTGATGCTGGCATTCCGACCCAACCCAGGCTGGGAGAGGTTAATGTGGATATTAGGTTTGTGAGTTTCCTGCGAATGGAGAGTAACACCCCGTGATATGACCAATGACCATGCAGTTGAAAGCGACGTTAAACCCAAAAAAAAAAACGGGAACTTACAACCTATAAACAAAACAAAACACAAACAAAGGAAGAGAATGCCGTTGGCATTAGCACCGCCCTTGATCAAGTTTTGTTGTGTTAATTTTAATTTCTATGTATGTATATATTCTATGTTATTTGTAAATAAAACTTGATCCAAAATGTTTAAAAAAAAAAAAAAAAAAAAAAAAAAAAAAAAACTAGACACTCGTTACACCCTGAATCATGCAGAGAGACATGAAATTCTTTTTTTGTGGTACCCTTGCTTTGTTTTTCGCAATGCTAAAATATGAAATCGGATATTGTTCACCGATTAACCCTTAATTGTCATGATACAAGTTCACAAACCAAATACTGGCCAGTAATTGTAGGATTGCTAAGACCAAATTTATTTATTGAAGAAAATAAAAATAAGAAGAAGAGAGAGGACAATAGAGACAGCAGAACGAGACTGGGGGGGGGAGAGAGAGGGGGGGAAGGAAGAGAGAGAGTGAGGAAAAAGATACCATGACAGAGAGAGAGGGACAGAGAGAGAGCAGAAATAGAAAGAGGGAGAGCGAGGGAAGAGAGAGAAAGAGGAGGGGGGAGAGAGAAAAAAAGGGGAAGGGGAAAGTGAGATAGAGGGGAAAAAGAAAATGAGAGAGAGAAAGAGAAAGAGAGACACACAGAGAGAGAGAGCGGAAAAAGAAAATGAAAGAGGGGTGATTTCGAAAATTATGTTTGCCTCTAATCAATTTGAAAAGGAAAGACGAAAAAAAAACAGAAATATGAAAAAATTGAAATCGGAGCAAAAAAATATTTTTTATAGTAAAAAGGAACACAATACTTCCGATTTCTGATACTAGATATTTCTCGGCAGTAAAATGGCCTGTCCTTAGTTGGTTTTCTTTGTTGGTTAGAATGAAAAGAATTGTGCCAAAAATTGACAGCAATCTTATTCGTATAAGTAGTTCGTCATTCCTACATGAACAGACTTGCACCAAATTGAAAATTTTCGACCAATCTAGGGTTAATTTTGAACAGTAAAAAAAGAACAATACAAGACCTCAAATTCCCTTTGATTTTCAAGGATACGAATCCTTCAGTGTTTTCTAATAATGATAATAATAATAAAAAATGTGCTAAAAATAACATGCTAAAAAAATCTTTCAGTAATTCGTCGCCGCAGAAAAATATGAGGCCAAGATATAGGAACTAATTTATGGCCAGTTCTTTTATTTAATGTTCTCTAAACTTAAATAACACAAAGCATTCATAAAAAATCTTAAACAATACGTTGTTGGCTCATATATGTAGATCTCTCTTTCGCTCTCCCTCTCTCTCTTTCTTACTTCTTTCATTACTTTCATAACATATATTTGGTACAGATTTAATATACAGGGCCCGCCAAAAAAAAGGTGCCACTCGAAACATCGAGATATATGTCTATCCGTCCGTCTGTGAACTATGTAGATATCTCGAGAATGGTAAGAGGTAGAGACTTGAAATTTGGTATGAAAGTAGACCTTATATACTACACAAATCAAGAAACTTTTGGTTCAAATCGACGGCACTCTACGGCCGCAGGCTCGCAAAAAATGGCCGCAGAGCCGCAAAATTTGGCCGCCAGGGTCGTTCCTTTGGATTGGTTAAAGATAATAAAAAAAAGTTAAAGGACAACTTTTTATTGGAACGAAAAAATAGTAGCGATTTACTGAGATAATTTTTTTGATATCTTGAACTTTAACACGGCTCCAATTTACCGGTATTTTCGAGGGTCCCCATTGGACCAACTTTTTATATAAATTATTTATGGTAGATGGGGGTTGTGACTTATCAAATCCAATGATTTTGAGGTGCTGATTACAAATTTGACATTGATTTTTAGCTAACTGTTACTTTTTTTTACTGATTTTTAGGTAACCTTTGAGTCACCAGTGGCTTTTGGTCCTGTTTCAATTCCTATTAAGATAAGAAAAGTCGTGTGATGTTTACACCAGCTTTTTAATAAGTTAATTTTTACTCTACTCTCTCTACATCAACTCAACAATTAATCCAGATATGTGAGAGTTTGTTATTGAAACGCCCTGTAAATTATGTATTTATAAGCACAAGTTTGTATGATATTCATCAAGCAAGACAAAACCTATATACTTCCATACATACATATTCATTTAACAGCCAGTTCATTATGGGTTTATGGATTTCAGAAGTATAAAAGAGAAATCTGTTCGGCGAAATATTGGGAAGTACAAAAGAAGAGGACCGATTCAGACAAGAGAAGTAGTGACGTCATTGTAAAACTAGTAGTGAAGTGAACTGAAGACCTTTTTCATAGCAAACAGGAGAGGCCTTCTCGTACATTATCACTGTATCTCTGTATCACGGCATCACTGGATCTCTGTATCACAGTATCTATGTATCACGGTATGGATGTGTGATATCAGCACTAGAGTTTGTCTCTCCAGTGTTGCAGATCGCAATACTGGAGTTGGGTGGAAGAGATTGCCACCGGCAATAACCCCGTTCTTTAGGTAGGACATTAGCTTTGTTCTTTGAATTGAATCGAATTGAATTGAATTGAATGGAATATTTATTAAAATATACAGGGTGTCCCACCAAACTTGGACACCTCAAGTTACTCGGCCCCTGAAAGAGTTTTTGAAAAATAAAAAAATCTAGGGTACATGTGCTAATTATGCGGATTCAGTTATGAATTTTTTTTTATACAGGGTGGTTCAAAAGTCAGAAATTGAGGTGTCAACTTTCGATTTTCAAATAGATCGACCTGAATTTTATTTGATAATTTTACTTCTAAATGATTCCTAAGTACTTTTTTAAACAAAAATATTACATACAGGGTGGTTTTTTTTCGACCAATTTTTTTTCTAAATCTTGAATAACTCAAGTTCGGTTAATTTTTTCGATAACAAGAAGAAAATGTGTTTGTGTAATAAATACACGCACTTTCAATTGGCATCAAAAAAATTTATACAGGGTGGTTCACAAGTGAAATAATGACTTGATTTTTTTTTAAAACCGAGTTTTTTTAATTTTTTATTTAGGATTAATAATTCTCGTCTAATTTTACACATTTTTCGTTAGTCAAATCGAAAAACAAAACTAAAGTGTTGTACAGGGTGAGACATATTTTTTTTTGTAACACCCTGTATATGGGCAGTCAAAGAGACGCAAAATTAAATATAAAAAGTAAATATGCAAAAAAAACTTTGATTTTTAATTAAACTAAAAAGTTATGGTGTTTTAACTAATATTGTCGCATGGACCACCCTGTAGATATTTTCTTAAACCATCATATGGGTATTCGAAACTGTCTAAAATTCAACAAGGAGTCCAAATCTGAAAGAATAAAAATGAATTCAAAAAGCCATGCTCAATTTTGTGTCTACACCTACCTACTTTTTATTTCAAGTTTTAAAATCATTCAGTGTGGACACCAAATTGAAAACGGTCTGAAATTCGTGTTTTTTACTTGTTTTTCCCACATGATTCGAAGTGTTCGTTGAATTTTATAGAACTTAGAGTACCTACATGATAGTTTAAGAAAATATCTACAGGGTGGTCCATGCGACAATGTTAGTTAAAAAACCATAACTTTTTTGTTTAATTAAAAATCAAAGTTTTTCTTGCATATTTAGTCTTTATATTTAATTTTGCGTCTCTTTGACTGCCCATATACAGGGTGTTACAAAAAAATTATGTCTCACCCTGTACAACACTTTAGTTTTGTTTTTCGATATGACTAACGAAAAATGTGTAAAATTAGACGAGAATTAATAATCCTAAATAAAAAATTGAAAAAACTCGGTTTTAAAAAAAATCAAGTCATTATTTTACTAAACTTGTGAACCACCCTGTATAAAAAAAATATCACATACAGGGTGGTTTTTTTTCGACCAATTTTTTTTCTAAATCTTGAATAACTCAAGTTTGGTTAATTTTTTCGATAACAAGAAGAGAATGTGTTGGTGTAATGAATACACGCACTTTCAATTGGCATCAAAAAATTTTATACAGGGTGGTTCACAAGTTTAGTAAAATAATGACTTGATTTTTTTTAAAACCGAGTTTTTTCAATTTTTTATTTAGGATTAATAATTCTCGTCTAATTTTACACATTTTTCGTTAGTCATATCGAAAAACAAAACTAAAGTGTTGTACAGGGTGAGACATAATTTTTTTGTAACACCCTGTATATGGGCAGTCAAAGAGACGCAAAATTAAATATAAAGACTAAATATGCAAGAAAAACTTTGATTTTTAATTAAACAAAAAAGTTATGGTTTTTTAACTAATATTGTCGCATGGACCACCCTGTAGATATTTTCTTAAACTATCATGTAGGTACTCTAAGTTCTATAAAATTCAACGAACACTTCGAATCATGTGGGAAAAAACAAGTAAAAAACACGAATTTCAGACCGTTTTCAATTTGGTGTCCACACTGAATGATTTTAAAACTTGAAATAAAAAGTAGGTAGGTGTAGACACAAAATTGAGCATGGCTTTTTGAATTCATTTTTATTCTTTCAGATTTGGACTCCTTGTTGAATTTTAGACAGTTTCGACTACCCATATGATGGTTTAAGAAAATATCTACAGGGTGGTCCATGCGACAATATTAGTTAAAACACCATAACTTTTTAGTTTAATTAAAAATCAAAGTTTTTCTTGCATATTTACTTTTTATATTTAATTTTGCGTCTCTTTGACTGCCCATATACAGGGTGTTACAAAAAAAATTATGTCTCACCCTGTACAACACTTTAGTTTTGTTTTTCGATATGACTAACGAAAAATGTGTAAAATTAGACGAGAATTATTAATCCTAAATAAAAAATTGAAAAAACTCGGTTTTAAAAAAAATCAAGTCATTATTTTACTAAACTTGTGAACCACCCTGTATAAAATTTTTTGATGCCAATTGAAAGTGCGTGTATTCATTACACCAACACATTCTCTTCTTGTTATCGAAAAAATTAACCAAACTTGAGTTATTCAAGATTTAGAAAAAAAATTGGTCGAAAAAAAACCACCCTGTATGTGATATTTTTGTTTAAAAAAGTACTCAGAAATTATTTAGAAGTAAAATTATCAAATAAATTCAGGTCGATCCGTTTAAAAATCGAAAGTTGACACCTCAATTTCTGACTTTTGAACCACCCTGTATAAAAAAAAAATCATAACTGAAACCGCATAATTAGCACATGTACCTTAGATTTTTTTATTTTTCAAAAACTCTTTTAGGGGCCGAGTAATTTGAGGTTTCCAAGTTTGGTGGGACACCCTGTATATAGGTGCACCTATTTTCTTTGTTGCTTTGTTCAATCTATTTATTTTTTCTTTTTAATTTCAATGTATTTACTGTATGATAATAATAATAATAATCGCATGACCGCCATCCTTCTCTGTCTTGGGCTTTCTTCATCCATGCATTACTCGCTATTTTACTTCCGAGAAATTTCTAATATTAGAAATCGGAAGTATTGTGTTCGTTTTTGTAAAAAAAAATATTTTTTTGCTCCGATTTCAATTTTTTTCATATTTCTGGACGTTTCATAACCTCCTGAGCAAATTTGGTTTTGTGTCTGTCTGTCGGTCTGTCGGTCTGTCTGTCTGTTAAAACGATTCCTTGTAACGCGCAAATCTCGGAAACCACTCGACCGATTTTGATGAAATTTTGCACACATCTAGGAGACATTCTGTAGATGGTCCCATTTTAAATTCATCGAATTCGTACTAGCGGCTCTGGGTGAAAGAGACCATGCGCCTGACCACTAACTTTTTACTTAAATGCTTATATCTCGTTAACGGTACACCCGATTTTGATGAAATTTTGTATGTATATGCATATTATTGTTTTACACAGGCTTTTTATATTTTCTTTTTAATTAATTATAATTTGACTCTGATATTTAAGAAAATCCGAAATTTTGGACAATAAAGTCAAAAAATAAGAACCACGACTTGCCGATACAGAATTTTTTGCAGAATCTAGAATGTAGAAAAAAACGGTTTTCTATCATATAAAACAAATTTGAAGAAAATCGGTTCAGCCGTTTCGGAGATACAAGTAATTTAGTATAAAAACTCAAAAAACGCACGTGTACACAATGTGAAACAATCACGAGGAAGTATTGTGTCCATAATTGGCAGTGTATTTCTTATTGCGTCGTCCCTTCTCGTTGGTGGATGTTCTCTGTTTCCTTTCTCTCGGGTACCCCTCTGTCACTTGTTCTGTCCATAGTGAAGGCGGAATTAATCAAACACCTTGGCCGAGATGTGAACATGCGCGGATATAGGGGGGGGCACGGGGGGCACGTGCCCCCCCAGATATTTTCGGTAAGCGGTGTTTCTCAAATTTTATTATACCTAATCCCGTAAAAAAAAGATCTCAATGAGTTAGGGGGGCACGGGCCCCAAAATAATTCCCAATTCTAAGACTAATCCCGTAAAAAAAAAGATGTCAATAAGTTAGGGGGGCACGGGACCCAAAATAATTCCCAATTATAAGACTAATCTCGTAAAAAAAAATTCTCAATAAGTTAGGGGGCACGGGCCCCAAAATAATTCCCAATTCTAAGACCAATAAGAAATAACTAAATAATAAAGTTGTCAAATCCACACAGATTATCCGAGAAACCTGAAATTTTACCTATAGGTCCATTTGGATCAGGGAATATATCTCTAGGGTTCAGCTACACGGGGTAAGGACAAAAAATGGATGGGTGACACAGAAAAATCACATTTTTCGACCGAAATGACATTTTTTTTTTTCTCAAAATTTGTCGTGACGGCGCCACGGCGGCGGCGTATCAACTCAAAAAGAGAAACTTTTAAGCAAGGGTTCAAGTTTTCATTTGAGATATCAATCACGAAATTCTGATGAGCCGTTCTTGAGCTACGTTGAGTAAGGACATAAAATGGATGGGTAAACTTAAAATATTTACGTTTTTTGACTTGAATGACTTTTTTTCTCGAAATATGTCGTGACGAACTATCAACTCAAAGCAAGACTGTTTTTGCAAGGGTTGGAGTCTTCATTTGACATATTGATCGCGAAGTTCTGATGAGCCATTCTTGAGCTCCAGAAATGGATGGGTGACACGAAAAATATTGACATCTGTTGTGTATGTGTGTGGGGGGGGGGGGGGGGCTAGTGTGTGATGGGCTTGTGAAGCGGTGCAACCCGCTAGTTAGGTATATTGTGGGATTGTGCCCCCCCAGTAGAAGAGGGCTATATCCGCGCATGGATGTGAAGAACGCCCTATACAAAACAAGAGATAGACATAATTATACCTCAGTGGACTCAAGTCTTTTCCTCTATTATTTGAGTTTGTGACCACATAATAATAAGACTCTGAGGATTAGGTGGTAGAAAATGCTTTGAAAATTAACCTCGCCGGGTGCTTACCTTCCACTATAGAGTGTTATTATAATAACTGTTAGTCATAGTTTCCACGTGTCTTTATTATAATTTTAATTTTTAATTCATTGCGTAAGTTGAAAATAATTCCAGTCTTTAACAAATTACAACATCCATAGTAAATACAATTCCTTAAACATAAATATAAATACAGAGCGTAACAAAAAGCAACGGTTCTAATAAAATTAGGTTATTTTGAACGATGATTTTTTTTGCCATGTCTTAACATCTGACACAGCAAAAGTCAATTATACTCCCATTTGAAATTTCGACCACATGAAAATGAGAAGATTTTTTCTTCTTTTTCTTTTAAAAATGGTCTTGGCACATTGACATATAATTATGAATGATCCGTCAGAAAAAAAAGAAATAAATAAATTAACCATGTGTTTGTAACTTAACAACTCCCAGCGTTATGAGAAGGATCCCAATATCGTTACAACCTGTATACACCCAAATCCCATAAAACACAGACTGAAGGTCCTAAATTAAATGATCAAAATTTATTTCGGCTTGGCCATTGAAGAGTTGGAGAGTTGACATTCCAAATCAACTTGAGGTAGTAACAAGGTAGGTATGCATACCTAATGACCAATTCATATTCCTGAATAAGTAAATAGATATGTATATGTAATTAAATATATTTGTATAATACAGTAGTTACATGAATAAAGTATAAAATATGTATATTATTGTATAAGGTAGTACCTCGCACATGAATAAAGTATATATATGTAAATAAATCTTAGGTACATTACAATGGGCCCGCAGTTCCATATACATAACTTTATTTAAGGTTTAGGTATGTCTATTAAAAAACTATACCTACAAAAAAAATTAAACCAGCTACGTGTGTAGATATCATTTATACACATACAGCCTTACCACAGCCTTAAATATGACAGTGGACTTTATAGGTCTACTGTTGGTTATTAGACTCACCAAACTTATGAGTACAAGATGGCTATTAAAACTACCTAACATTTCAACAGGTTTACGGACAACTTCAGTGTGTCAGAGACGTGATATGTCTGTGATTAATGCGTCCATTGTCAACCGGACCGGCGGTAAATTACCAACTTGTCAACAAACATGGCCAACCTGACCACTGTTGGCCAAAGTTGGACAAGTAGGCACCTCAAATAGACCGACTGATTTAGGATAGACAATGGTCCAAGGTCGCTGGAACAATGTTAGGCCTGCAAGGCCGAAAAAAAGGATAGTTTGAAATATCTACAACCGCTTAAAATTAGTGAAATCGCTGCATATTAGAGGCCTCATTATGTTCGTTTTCTCGAAATCGACCACAAAACTTTTTTGTCGCATGGATCCAAAGAGAAAAAGTTGTTCCAAAAAAAATCAGAGGTTGTGATGTATTTGTTGTTGAAGGTCTTTTTGTGTGTGAAATTCAAGAAATCAGGAAGGAATCAAAAAGTTCTGTCGTCAAGGAATTGAATGGTCGACCAAAAATTATGTTGTTTAAAAACTTCTGTTGATCTGTAATTTATTCACTGTCGGTTTTCATGGGTTTTCAAGAATTCAAGAACAAAGAGATATCTTTGATTAATAATCTGGTGCCTATTTTATCTAGTCTTAAATTATAATATCTGTTAGGTAATTGTCTTATTGTTACTGTTAGTATGTAAGTTTAATGTAAATTGTGTATAACGTAACCATATGTCACAATAAATATATCTGATTTGATTTGATTTGACTTGATTGCAATTTTAAGAACAGTACAAGATGCAAGATATAAATTGATCTCGTATGGTTTTGATGACAGCTCTGGGCTCTCATTCATTTTTTTTTTTTTTTTTTTTTAGTGGGGTTTAACGTCGCTTTCAACTGCCATGGTCATATCACGACGGTCTCATTCATTGAAGACTCAATTATTGTATGTTGAGAAATCTTGTTAATTTATTTTATGTGATTTTATTTTTATTTTATGAAATACTTATCCGTAAGAAAAAGGAATTTAAATTGAATAACACATCACAAGTTTGGTTATTACTTAAAATAATGTTTTTGTGTACCCTTTTGTGTTTTGTTATTCTTTACATACTGTGTTCTATTTTTTTAATAACTAACTTGTGCTCCAAAATATGAATTAATCGATGAACATCAATTAAATAGTTAAAGTTAGTAGTTATCATATTTGTGTTAATCACATTCGTGATATCATAACTACTCAAACTCGCTTTACTAAATCTTTGCTGAAACCGGGACTTGAACCACTGACCTCCAGATTACAAGTCCGCCGCCTTATCTTTTGTGTTGAAAATATCTTGTTTTCAAAACAAACTTTACGAATGAAATATGTATTCAGCCTTGTTGTCTCTGCCGTTCATCAATTAAATATATTCAATATTCAAGTACTTCATATTATTCATATTCACAGTAGAGTAGACCAACCAAACTGCCTAGTCTGTCTTCAGAAGGGAGCTAGTGACAATGGCCACCGAAAATAAGATGGACTACCAGACAGACTGACACAACAAAAGTTTCTCAGGAGGTCACGAGATGTCAAAAAAATGTCCGAGACACAATAAGTGAAGTACACTACTTTCAGAAATCTCACAATTCGAATGTGAAATTAGTTGTTCAACAAAGAAAGATCAAGGAACTCGATTGAATAAATCTCAAAGAAATTTAAAAATTAAATAGGAAAAATTATTGGGCCTAGGGTGGGGACTTTTTTTTTTCTTTAATGGAAATAAATAACAACAATTATAAAAGGGTGTTTATGTCGCTGTGACGTAAGGAAATGAACCCTTAGGATTAGGAAGCAGGGCCGATGTCTAGGAATAGGAGGTAGAATTTTAAAGTTATCATATTTTTGTGTAATGTTAATGTTATCATATTTGAACAAGTTATCACATGTTCCAGAGAATTTCAATAGGAATTCAACGCGGCAATGCAGCCTGTATGCTTGGAACATTACCACATGTCAGTGGTATGGACCAAGTATACCACCTGCAATAGATATGTATTAAACAATAAAATAAATATATACAGTATTCTAATTGATTTGTGTTAATCGTGATATCACAATTACTTAAACTCGCTTTAATATTTTTTTTCTCATCTTGGGACTTGAACCAACAACTTCCAGGTTACGAGACCACCGCCTAATCAATGGGCGTTAGTGATAATTATAATATTGCCTTATTTATTCTGCCCGATTACTCCGATTAGGACTATTGAGTTCCATCATTCCAGCAGTAAGCACAAGACGTATTAAAGTGATCGCAAAAATCAAACATTTCAATGCAAAGTACTCCAACAACAGGTCTGTTCCGGTAGCTTCTGCTACCGGATCTGCTATGCGTGTACTGGTTTCAATTATTAGTATTTGACTCATTAGTTCTAGATGAGTAGTACAAGTGGGACAAATGTCGAACCCCAACTAAGTTTGGGGGAAGTCAAAGTGAGAAGAAGAAAATAAGTAATAAAAATGAGGCAATTAGTTACTACACTGAGAAAAAAAAATATCCTGGACATTCATCCTTGAAAAAATGTTAAAATATAAGGATGATAGATACTTAAATTAGTATAATTATTACTCACTTCATTATTACAATGTATCAATGTAACTTGTATCGTTGTCTTAGTGTGCAAGGACAAATAATCTTTTCTTAAAGTAATCCCGATTCCATCCTCGTTTAAAAATAACTTACTAGCTAACAAGGATGTCCTTTTTCTCCGTGTACCTATATTTGTGTGAACCACTTTCGTGATATCACAACTACTCAAACTCGATTTACTACATCTATGCTGAAACCAGGACTTGAACCACCGACCTCCAGGTTACAAGTCCGCCGCCTTATCGATCAAGCTACTGATGAGGTCGGCAAAAATAACGCAAATTAAAACCCCCTAGGCTCGGCCCTGATCCCGCAGGGGTTTTCCCACCCCGGCGGCAGGGGCCCCTAGCCCGCTCCCTCATAAATAACAGATAAACCGCCACGGCTCGTTAAGACCCGCATTCTTGAGAATCTTGAGCTTTCGGAAAGCTGCAGCGCCGTCCTAGAGAAAGCGGCGAAGAAAACAAGGGACAGAGTACGGTGAAGAATGTCGGGAAAAAAGCGGAAGGGACAGAAGGGAGATTAGACATATAAGTTGAGTTTTTCAATATTGAAAAAGATCAATGCAGTGTCGGATATTCGAAGATATTATTATTATTTTATTTTTTATTTTCACAATGATAGTTTTCAAGTACAGGGTTATCAAAAAGTACTCTATAGCTCTATTGGTCAATGGTATCAAGGCGAACATCATAACTTTTTTCAGTTTAACGTCGCTTTTAAATGCATGGTCATATCACAACGGGGGTTTTACCCTCCATTCCCTGTAAACTCACAAACCAGCCACTCAAAGGTTTTCGGAAATGACAGCGAACTGGATATAAGAGAGTCAAGGGACCGGAATTTTTCCTTATATCCAGGTTTCTCTTATAAAGAGGTTCTTGTCTATTTTAGAGGGGTGAATTGGGCCAGGATATTGTTCTCTTGGATTGAGATTTCTCTTATGTCCCAGTTCTCTTATATCAAGATTCGACTGTATAATAAAATGGCTGAAAGTACATGAAATGCATGGGAACTATGTTTTCCGTAACGTTACACTCTGCCGGGCTGTCTCTTTCTTTGTATAGGCATTCTTCACACCTCGGCCGAGGTGTTTGATAATAGAAAACAATGAACTACCTATGAACAATTTCAATATTAAGAATAATAATTCTCAAGAGTCATCCAAGGAGACAACAAGGCTTGCCTACTGATTGTGGACTGGAAGGAAATACATATTTCATTTGTAAAGTTTGTTTTGAAAACAAGATTTTTTAAACAATCGAAAAAGTAGAATATAATAAAATTAATAATATGTTGAATTGAACTCACTCATTGGTAGCCCAGACATATCCACTAAATATTCAAGTCATAGTGCAGTTCATTGGTAGTGCAGACATCTCCACTATGAAACAGTTCATTAGTGGTTCAAACACCTCCACTAGTACTGAAATAGTTCATTATTGGTTCGCTATTTAGCTCCACTTTTTCAATATTAGTGGAGACGCCTGAACTACCAATGGATTGTTCGAATGTTAGTGGAGATGACTGAACCACCAAAACAACTAGGTATATTTTATTATTTAAGACACAATAGGATTGAAGACAACTTTTTTTTATTATACTTTCTTCTTTTAAGTTGTTACGAAACTAAGTAAATTCAATTTCAGATACATAATATTATATTATTGTTTTCATAACGTCTCTATAACATCTAGATTCTAGGTCAGCCGAGACCGGGGTTTTCCCCTCCATTTGCTGGAAACAGACAAACCAGCTCCCTATATTAACTTCACTTTACCTGGATTTGGCCAGGAATAGGTGACCCATCCAAGTCCTAACCTCGCTAGTTGTTGGCTAACTTCAGTGACGCAAAGAGAGCTGGTGTTTTCAACGTGCCTTCGACGCTGGCTTTCAGACATTTAAAAACTAGAGTTCTACTCACATTGACCTCACCCAGCCTGAGTGGGGCCGGGAAAAGCCAGCGTCACGAGAATTAGAATTTGAATGGTCACCCA
This sequence comes from Bactericera cockerelli, assembly GCA_024516035.1. Taxonomy (NCBI): domain Eukaryota; kingdom Metazoa; phylum Arthropoda; class Insecta; order Hemiptera; family Triozidae; genus Bactericera; species Bactericera cockerelli. The sequence goes on along the minus strand of CM044963.1, from coordinate 6,730,232 downwards.
TCCAAGTCTTAACCTCGCTGGATGTCGCTTAACTTCGGTGTTCTGAAGGGAACCGGTGTATTCAACATGCCAACGACGCTGGCTGCCGGGATTTTTATCTAGTACTCAAATAAATAGGGAAAAGTTTATGCACTGGGTGGGATTCGAACCAACGGATCCTTACGCTACCTGGATTACCAGACTTGCGCCTTAACCACTTAACTTAATCGAGCTTCTCTTCTTGAAAAAGGGTTCTACAAACGAGTATTTGGAAATTTCTTATTCATTGTGACTGATATCCTCGAACACTCCTGGTAAGAAATGGGGCACACCCAATCCTGCACTGATTAATTTCTTCATTAGATTCCAGTTCAATATTCAATTTTTGATTTGTATCACCTCCCTTAACTAATGGGGAGGGGGGGGGGGGCGCTTAGTCTTGAAGCGGTAGTTAATTTTCTCATACGTGAATCCTGATCGTTTTTCTCCTACAGGGTGAACCAAAAATAAATTTTCCAGTACGGTTAATTTTACCGGTTATGCAATTCCAATTTGCTATGCTCCAAATTTTCGGCAGAGCTGGATCCATAAGATATTTCCCGGTAAAACCGACCTCAGTAGCTTAATCGATAAGGCAGAGGACTTGTAACCTGGAGGTCGGTGGTTCAAGTCCCGGTTTCAGCGTATATTTAGTGAAGCTTGTTTGAGTAGTTGTAATATCACGAAAGTGATTAACACAAATATGAAAACTTATTTCCCAGTAAATCAGCGGTCACGGCATCGGTATGGTAATCCAGAGGTCGGGGGTTCGAAACCCACATACTAATAGGTCTTGCGCTCACTGCTGAATGGAACTTGTAAGTCCTAGTCAACCAGTACGAGTAGAAGTGATCTGTTATTTTAAAATATGTCTTCAGGATCTATTGATATTTATATATTTAATTCATAATTCGTAAATTTCCACTAATATTAAAAAGTAAAGAAAAATCCGTGCCAGTGTCGATGGCGCGTTGAATGCACCGGTTCTTGTAGGATCACCGCAGTTAAGCAACGTCCAGATAGTTGAAGACTTTGTGATGCTGGCATTCCAGCTCAACCCAGGTTGAGTGAGGTTACTGTGGGTAGCATCAGTGGTTAAGAGCATTGGTTACTGATCCGGAAGTTGCGGGTTCGAATCCCGGCTGGAGCGGAAATTTCTGACCGAAATTTTCCGTTAACGGTATGGCATGGATATAAAGTGCCCCGAAGTAATGCGAAAACGCTTCCGGGGCACACTTAGCTTTAAAAAAAAATGTGGGTGGCAGGTTTGTGAGTTTCCTACGAACGGAGGTTAACACCCCCGTCGAGATATCACCATGGAGTTGAAAGCGATGTTAAAACCCCGAAAAACATGAAGAAGAAAATTCCGTTTTGCTTTATAGTCTGTGGTTATTCGAGTTCAATCGGCACTTTGTGCTGTGACTTATCTCTTGGTATGCTCTTGACCTACTATATGGGTTGGATGGTAGAGATTGCCTCAGGCAATAACCCCGCCCTTTGTGATTTATTTAAATAAATCTCAATAAAGAGTTACTACTACTACTACTACATTGGTAGTTGAAAAATCTCCACTCACATTGATTGATACTTTTCTTTTTCCGCAATTTTACTATTAATTCATGCATTCCCAGAAAACTCACAAACCCATAATAACCTCACCCAGCCTGACTGGGCCAGAACTTGGTGCCTTAACGTTGTGTCGTTTTTTCGAATGTTTCTTAAGACCAAAATTATTAATTATTAACTCAAGCATATGCTGCCACCCTGTAAAAAATTACAAGTTTGATCTATTTTCAATTGAATTTAGAATGTGACAATAATAAATTCAGGAAGAAGAGGGGATTTTCTCTTTCTCTCTCTCTCTCTCTATATCTTTCTCTCTCTCTTTCTCTCTCTCCTCTATTTCTCTCTCTCCCTGCTCTCTCACTCTCTCTCTGAGTGAAGTCAAAACACTAGATGTCAAAACCAAATTTGTCAATATTCCGAATGCTTGGGAGTCGAACCAGCGATGCCCAGCTTACGAGTCCGCCGCCCCGATGATCAAGCTACTGAGATTGGACTAGATAAACTGATCTCCATTAAATATTAACCATTACTCCTGGAAACCATTAATCCGTTTAATCTCTGAGAAATTCTCAACAAGAAAATCACATGATGAGGTAAAATTTCAACAGTTAAATTCGACAGTTAAATAATAAAAAGTTAAATAAGGATAAATAATTTCTACTTATCCTCCAATTAGAAGAGTATCGGGTAAGTTTTAGTAAGTATCTATAGCAGATTATGTATTAAAATAGTCTATTAAATTAACGAGATTGGTAATTAAACCATAAGTATTTTAATTAGGTGTACATTAAACATGTTATAAGCCTTGTAATTCCCGTGAATTATATTTAAGCTTCTCATTTACTATGTTAGGTTACCCTTGTTTTTTATGGTTTTTTTTCAATTCCAAGTTATGATGTATATCTCGATAACACGGGCTTAACAGGACTCGGGACTTCTGGATGAGTGGAATATTTTTAAGAAAAGAGGATTGAATATTTTTTATTTTTTTCCTTGATGATCATTTTTGATCATTTCAGAATTAATTATGAGATCTTTTCAACGAGGGTTCGATCATTATCCTAGCATATCAAACGAAGAGTACTCGTTTGTCTACATAATCATTGAAAATTATTTTAAAGGATAGGTACTTGCATAGATAAAATCAACTTTTGCCAGCGTCGCGCGTCGATGACGCGTTGAATTCACCGGTTCTCGTAGGATCACCGAAGTTAAGCAGTGTCCAGCCAACATAAAGAATAAACCAAAGGCTGGGGTACTGTGACCCCTAATCCTGTTTCATAATTCGAGCCTAGGTCTTTTATAGCTTCCTGTTACACCCTGTAAACTTGTGAAGATACCAAAATGTCACATCCTGAGTTATACTATGTAAACTTGTTAAGATACCCAATATAGTTCCAACTTTACTGTCGAGGAATTAATATCAAGGCAGGTGATATTTTAAACTACCTTTTAACACCATATCCATTACTTCTTCCTATTAACATTACTTTGACCGTTCTTAGGACTATTTTATTATTTAACAAAATAGAGTAAAATCTTCCCGTGTTATTCATATATTATTGTTATTATATCAGTAATATGTGTCCGTTCTTAGGTTACCTACTAATTTACTTAACCTTTTAACGAATGAGAAAATATTTAAATAATTATTTAAAATTATACTTTAGGTATATTATAAATAACGTACTATTAACACTTCAGAAGTTAAAAATATACTGGCCACCTTAGAATTTCATTTACATAGAAATTGGAAGTTTAAGTGTTTAAAAAAGTTTTTAAAAAAAATTAAAAGTCGGTTGACACTAGTCCACTCATGGTGGTCATATATCTTACACCTCTTCTTTTCTTTTGACATAAAACTAGTTTAATTAGTAGATAGTTTGATTATTTAATATATTCCATATGTTTTAATAGTATAACCGATCACAGAAATTTTTTGTCGGGTGCAGTTTCGAATAGGAAAACGTCGTTTTTTTCTCCTTTTTCAAAGTTATAGTAATAACAATAATCGATCTCTTTTTTTAGCTGTTGCTTCTATTTTACAATAAAATTATTATTTGACAGTAATAAAAATATCACCATAAATATACTGCAAGATTAAGAAGGACTATTACAGTAACATATTCCAGCAGTAAGCTCAAGACATATTATTATGTGGGAAAAATCCCAAATGGAAGGATAACTTGTTTTAACTAAAACTTAAACTAGACTTAGCTATAATTATTATTTCAAATATTGAATGGCATGTTTGGATTTTTTTTCTTTTCTTCTATAGTTGAAAAAATCATCATTGCAGCAATTCGTGGATCTTACAAAATTATCCACCACCACCACCTGCATAAAAAAAATAAAAATCATTAAAATAATATTTATACAATTGTTTGAAAATATTACTCAGTCGCCTGGTAAGTATCACTGAGATGTCAGTTTTAGTTAAAGTTATCATACATGTGTTAATCACTTTCGAGATGTCACATCTACTCAACCTCGCTTTTAGTAAATCTTTGCCGAAACCGGGACTTGAACCACCGACCTCCAGGTTACAAGTCCGCCGCCTTATCAATAGAGCTACTGAGGTCGGTCTGAGATGTCAGTTAAAAACATACATATTTCTGTATTTTCTATAGTGCGTTCTTCATACCTCGGTCGAGGTATCTGATCATTTGGGTTGGAAATGGCCAGTATTACGAGGGTTCGAATTTTAATGGTCCGATGGTCACCCATCCAAAAACTCGCTGAACCTACATTAACTTTAGTTACAGAACAAGAAATGGTGTATTCAACAGCCCATCGACGTGACGCTGGCTTTCTCATTCGTCTTAAGTGACAAATAACGACTGAATGGACATTCAAATTTCAAAGAATCTTCACAATTTCATCTTACACAGCAGCGCTAAAGAAATCCTTCATACTAAAATCAAATCAATAAGCCTGTTAAACCAAAACATGCCTCTTTAAAAATAAGAATAATAAAAATCCGGTTCTAAAATTTGGGTCGTCTCCAAACAATACATTAAACTGATTATTTATCTGTTAATTACGATAACAAAATACCTCCAAATATTTTTTATCGATAAAAAATACTTCAAATAATTATACTGTCGCCGTGGCTCCAAGGCCCATATAAAAAGAGAATTAATTGTATTGATGATAATTACAGCCAGATATAAATTAATTGGGGAATAATAAACGCTTTCATTAATAAAAGAAGAGATAAAAAAAATGTGATTAACAGTCATGAGTACGCATATTTATCATCTGATTGGTTCATAAAATAACATAATATTATTTGTGTTGGTACTAAGTTAACTTTTACTGGTGTACCAAGAGAGTTTAGGTAAGTTCTTGACTGTCGTTAATGTTTTGGCAGTTTGCAAATAAAAAATAAATGTCAGTGATGTGATCATGACGCACAGGAAATAACTATGTAAATATAGGTACAGGGTAGGGGTACACAAGGTACCCAGTATAAAGAGTTATCCAATAAAATTAGCAAATTTTCATAGTTTCTTCTTTTTTTATCAATTTTCTTTAACATCTAGGACACAAAAAAAATGGTATTTATGTAGACAGAACCTTCAATTTTCATGGTTTTTTCTTTGCTTACCAATAATAACCAATGAAAAAAAAGCATGTAGGTAAACCATTTCTTTGTTGGATTTAAGTTGAACTACCTTCAACAGTACCAAAGTTATCTTCATAAAACCAAAACCAAGTTGGTGGTCCTTAACAACTTCTGAATGCCAACAAGGTCCATTTCAGCTAATCAACAAAGCAATCAATATTTTGGCGCACCCTCAGAGTCGAACCATCAATCATTTGCACTAAGACCATAGCCGCAATGTAAAATCAATAAATTATAACCACCAGGCTAATTGATTAAAAAAGCATTATTAAAAGAAGCCCAAAAATGAATAAATTATAAACAGGATCAGCAAGACTAGCAATCCTTGACGGCTAAAAAATTGTAACATCTGTTCAAGAAGAATCAGTGAAGATAAGCAACGTTCAGCGTGGAGAAAGGCAAGTATTGGTGACCGCCATGGTTTCAAATATTATTATTGAACTTTTTTTTAGTGGGCTTTTAGTAATCTCTTTATAAAATTTTACAATATTATTAGTGATATGTCCGGATGATAGTACAGCCCAACGGATAATTTGGTTCTGTGTGATGGACAAGAATTTGATGTTATTTGTGAAACCGGCCAGACCGGCCCGTGAATTTCAGTGAAAGATTATTATTATTGAACACTTTTTTAGAAGCACAGATACATGTATATCCTTTGTCGTTCCGTTAATGAACAGGTTCACGTTCGAAGAAGGACAAATATATGCAAACAAATAATGACAACAAATAAATTACAAAATGGATAACAAGAAAAAAAGAACACACTTGAATACAATATAATACAGATATCCTAACTAAAGGCCGGGGTTATTGCCTCTGACAATCTCTTCCGCCCAATTTTTTTTAACCTTTTTTTTAACCAAGATTCACCCTCGCCGAAGAACCACCGGTAGTTATACAACAACAACACAATCTGTCTATCACAACAACCTCAACACAACACAAACCTCATACGCCAGTTCACAAGCCTCCCAAAGTAAGAAAACCAGACCGGGTGATAATTGCGGGCGGCTCACAGGGGACTGAAACTCATACATAAATTAAATTATAAACAAATAAATAACTGCATCAATGTATCCACCACATAAGTTATGAACGTATAAATAAAAATTATTAATGCATTTACACATCATAACCAACTCATAGTAGTCGAGAATGAACCATTCCCATTGATGAATTACGAATCAAAATAGTTCCTAATGTATCCATTTACCACGATAAATCATGAGTAAATGTATTAATGTATGCATCCACTTCCACCTCTATCGTACATAAATTAATTCGTGAAACATAAGTCATCTAAGTAGATCATAATTCTGAACCGTGTCACGATACCCTCATCGCTCTTTGTACCGGAGTGGTTTAAGAAACCCGAGATATTATAGAGAGAGAAAAAGAGTGTTGAGAGTGAGAGAGATACTTTCTCAAGTAGACGACAGCATAAATCATCAATGAGATAAGAAAAAGTACTCAACTGGCAGAAGCTAAGACGACAAAAGATATAATAATAATGAAAAAAAACTGCAAGGACTCTGAAAAGTATATGAATGATGGTAGATATATGAAACCAAAGTTTGTCAAGAGATCACGAGATGTCCAAACATATGGAAAAAGTTGAAGTCGGAGGAAAATCATGAAGTATTAATGAAAAAATCACTTTGACAGACTATGAACTTTTTTCTTGATATTTTAGATAGAATGTATATTTAATTAGAAAAAATGAAAAATACATATCAATTACTAAGGACTAAATTATTATTACAGGATTAAATATCTAGAATAATTATGTTAATCCAACCCCCTATAACTTAACAGCTGATATAAATGCGCTGTGATTGGTTGAAATTACCACTAGAGAATGTGTTAAGGATTGTGTAGGATTAGTTGTTCTAATCCTGTTTCAAGGGTGAAGAAGATAATAAAATCATAATAATTATGATTAGTAATTAAAGAAAAGTATTTAGTTACTTTTTTGAGTTATTCCCGATGCGACGACCATAACACCATACGAAGGTCTCAGATCACTGAACCAAAGTCTATTATTGCCTGTTGTACAATAAGCCGCCCTTTGCCAAGCCAGGACAGGAGAAAATTTATCGAGAGAAAGCCAGTTCATTTATTATATCATTTACCTATAACTATACAATAATAATGCTGAAGTTAATCTCTATGACAAAAAAGACAACCAACTGTTGCCCAATTGAACAAATAAACCATAAGTGCAACAAAGGAACATGTTGACAACACTTCTACAAAAGATGGTCTTACAAAATGCATCATTAATATGTTAATGAATGCAGAACGTCCGAAAGTTACAAGCCATTGATGAAAATGCTACTCATAAACCACTTGTTATCCGTGTACCCATTGAAAATAATATCTGAATTATTTATGCAAAGTACGTATATCTAAAACACAAATAGATCATTAAAACCAACCATGCATAACCATATAGCACAAGCTGAAACATAAAATTTGAACATATTGTCAATGGCAAAAGTGTGCTGGTCAGATGCATACATTGTCCAATATCGCAGTGAAATAAATAATGTGTAATATAATTACAATGTACACCACAAATATAATGTAATTGACTTTGTTCATTATGAATGCAAACAAACGCTTTTCACAGAAATGATACGAGCCATCCATCTGTTAGGACCAATAGCTCAAAAATGGAGTAAAATGTGACCATATTGTAAATGCTAGAATTAAGCTGCCTGAGAGAATATTTGTTTTACAAAAATTAAAATACAGTACTTTAAATTTAGTAATTATTATAATATTCAATACAAAGGACCTCTGGATGACCACAATAATGGTCATTATAAATGTAAACTAATGCTTTTAAAATATATTACAAATGCTTTTAAAACATATTTGTTTACACTTGTTAAAACACTTGTCCAATAGAAAACTAGTATTCAGATTATCACAATGCACTTGCATGCGCCATCCATCACAATGGGTGAGTAGAAACGCATTGACAATGCAAAAGTGTGCTTTTACAAAACGCACATTGCACTTGCCGAGGGGATATTGCATAACAATGCACCTCCTGCAGCAATTAAAGAACTGATTATAAATGCAAGGTAAAGCCTTTGTTAAACTGCATAATACACGTACAAAAGGACTTTCTAATCTGCATAAAGGGACTTACAAAGTGAGTTAGCCAGAGGTGTCAATTGCTAGAACAATCGATTTCTTTAACAGAAAAATGCAATTCTATAGAATAATCCAACTTGTATCTCCCATACTAAAACTAAGGAAAAATTGGAGACACTTGTCTAAAATTGTACCTAAATAATCTATATAAACGTATTCTCTGTTGACCAGCAGTTAAACCAAATAACACATGACAGAATAAATTTGCTTCACTTTTAAAAAGGGCTTTGTTGTTAATATTTGGTTTGATTGATAGAGCAAAATACATGTCTTTCCTTAACTTTTAAATGCTTTTTTCTACTTTTCTTTTCTTAAACAAACTTCCTCATTTATTTGAGTATGTGACAACATTATAATAAGACTCTGATGGTTAGATGGTAGAAAATGTTTTAAGCATAACCTTGCTAGGTGGTTACCTTCCAATAAAGAGTATTATTATATTTATTATTATTACTACGAACAGTTGGCATTATTTTGACAGTCTTATTATTCATTATGAAATAAATTTTACGAGGGTTTTATTGATATAATATATCAATAAATAAATAGAGAGTACATATTATGTACTCTCTATTTATTTATTTTCTTTCTTGTATATTTGCTTAATCTTTTTGTTTTTCTTCATATTTCATTGTATTCTACTGTATACATTTTTTGTTCTACCTAATAAAGCTTACTATAATAATAATATTTATTTTATAAAAACCATTATCAGACTACTGGTCTACTCCTTGCAAATGGTCTTCCAAAACTAGGAACTGCTGGCTTACTCTGGTTTAAAGTCTTCCTACTAGACTGCTCGTCTACTCTGGTTTAAAGTCTTTCTGCTAGACTGCTGGTCTACTCTGGTTTAAAGTCTTTCTGCTAGACTAGGACTGCTCGGGTTCTACTGCTGACTGGTGTAAAGTCTTTCCTAACTGTATGAGAACTGCTGGTATACTCCCTGATCGTAGTCCTCCTGCCAGACCGCTTGTCTATTCCTGTTTACCTTTCTCTAATGAGACGATATGTTGCATGTTTTCCAGAAATGGAGCTCCGTCCTCCAAACTCACCATGTTAGCAGATGCCACCACTTGTCAAATGATCCAGCGGATATTGATGGCTATAAATCATATAAAACAGATAGCTGACAACTGTGCAGTAGGGTGAACTGAGGGAGAATATGGTCAATGATGAGATTGTCACTTGTGGTTATTCAACTGTTGAACATACAGTGTCGAAGAGATGGCTGCCTGGCTGGGAGGACGTTAAACAGGGAGACCAGTGTCTTACTAGAGGACTATCAACAGAGAACAGACTAGCCAACCCTTTACAAAGCCAGCCTCACGATGGTTGATCGCACAATTTGTGGTTTAGGTACGAGCCAACTTTGAAATAAAGTTGTCTCGAGACCATCATTTCCCCCTCCAGCTGTAGCCAAACTAGCTACAACAACAACAACAAAAGACGAATGTTGGATGAAAAATTTGTAGTCAGTTTCACCACACTTCGAGTTTGAATAGTTAAAGCTTTCTAGTGGAATGTTAGTATGCCTTTTTTTTAATCAACCTGTGATACCTTAAAGCAGTGACAAATGATAAAACAGAGACTTGTTGGAGACCAAAGTCATTCCCGCCATGCTGGCCAATGCTGGTCAACAACAAAGCTAGACATTTTACTCATACTTTAAAAAAAATAGTCTTTAAATGTTTAAACTTTAATGATAAACTGTTTGCAAGATTCTAAAAATGAAGTTGCTTTAAGGTTTAGTGACAGAAAAGTTGACACTTCGTAGCATCGCTGCTAACTTAAGTGTTCTCTTGATTTTATTTGGAAATATTATTTCCAGTTTCCTTGAAAATACATATTGACTAGAATGATTATATGACAATAAACATTTAATAGGAGGAGTTAGAACTGAAAAACCAAAGAATCGCTGATAATTATCACAGAGGCCTTTATTAAATAATAATAAATAGGTAATCTAACAAGGGCAAAGCATAACTAAAGAAGCTTATTAAGCCCAGAACACATCTATTGTGACCACCATAACTTAATATGAAAACCCATATTACTATTATTATTCAGCACTTTATTAGATATAAATGGACATATGTACAATACAAATAATTATTTTAACAATAAAAAATGGTAACATAATAATACAATAAAAATGAAAAAGAATAGAAAAAATGTATTCCTAACTAAGGGCGGGGTTATTGCCTATGTCAATCTCTTCCACCCAACCCTAAAACTGCCCTGTAACAAGAACCCTAATGAAAGAAAACACCCTCACCAATGTCTCCACCACACCTCTGATGACTCCAATGCCCTCCAAATGATTGTGTGTCAATGACCAAAAGTGTAAACACAACTTATCCGACTCGGGGAAAACGCTCCATATGAAAACAACGAGCGAAGAAAAACTCACCACAAACCACCTGTTGAACAAGGAGCACATGTTGGTGGCAATGATGTGGTAAACATTTAAACAATGATGTCAAAGTAAACAGAGAGTTTCCAACTGTGTAGACTGAAGCGATTCCAACTGTGCTCAGGTATTTTTGAATATTGCTGTTTGGAAAATATTTAAAAAACACACAGACACTACTTTCTAAAACTATAGTGTGTGTAAAAAATATTAGAAAGTAAACAGCAAATATCCTGTTTTTAATGTGGAGAGACAATTGTAACGAGGTGTTTTTGCTTAAACGACCAATTAGTCAGGCGAAAGGAGTAATGTGTATAACTAATTTAATTAATATTTAAAAATGTTGACAGCCCGCGTCGATGGCGCGTTAAACCGTAAGCAACGTCCAGCAAGTTGACTTCGTGATGCTGACATTTTGGCCCAACTCAGGCTTGGGTGACGTAATGTGGTAGCAGGTTTGAGAGATTTCCTGCGAATTAACACCCCGTCGTGATTTTGGCTAAAATTTGATGTCCTGGTCTTCTTCTATTGTATGTTCCTTGGTTTAATGTCTGTAACTGGACTGTAATAGGATTGAATGGGTTGATACGCACATGTCTATATAAGGTATTATGTATGTACAATTGTAATATTTAGGCTAAATACATACCTGATCCTTGTATTAAAAACGGTTGATTCTATGAGGCAAAAATACCCGGAAGACCATCTCTATTACACAAATTTGAAATCAGACACCTTTCAAAAATTTCAAGTATTCACCAATTGAATTTACCCCTTTTCAAATTACAAGTACACACCAAATTGTTAATATAGAACCCGATCGATAACCCTTTTATAACGGTGTCTGGCACAACTGCTAAAAAAAACGGAAGAGGCGGAAGGTGTTTGTCTCTTAAAATTTCAATTAGACGCCTACTAGAAAAAAAGATAAAAATTAACTACCAAAGCTACTCTATCAACTATCCTTACACTTGTGTACTCGATTAAAGGTCTCTATCCCATATTATATCAATTACTTTTGTGAATAAATCCATAACATCTATTGATTCCGAACTATTCAAACATATTCCCAGGAATCCTGACTATCTGGCACAACCAAATTATTAGTATTTCAAAGCACCTTTTCTGATAGACTTAAAGAAGATCCCACACAAATAAATACTAAGGCTTTCACCCTCATCACCCATATGGCACCTCTACTTTCTTTTCGAATCTGTTAGAAAACGATCCTAGAAAAAAATCCTACAATTTTGGAGCTAGGTTTGTTACTACTCTGAAATCTACAAGTTCATAGAAAACATCACAAAAGAACTAGAAACGCTAGATTCTCTTGGAAAAAGGTATAGTTGGCATTAACCTAGATAAAGTAAACCTTAAAGCTGAATTAAAACAAAAAACGTTGTAAAAAAACAGCTGAGGACCAATAAGAGAAAAATATTATTCAATTGACAATTCTTTCTCTTTTTGATATCAATATGAATTGAAAGTTATTATAAATGGTATCATTATTTCTTTTTAATCATTTTTTTAACAAGAACAACAAGAGAAATAATAATAAGAAGGGCTTAGTCTCCTAAATCTGATATCCAACTCTTTCTGAACGTAATAATTGAGAGTCCACAGGAAATGCATGTCTTAAAGAAAACAGCCGAGGGCGCTGATTATCCCAACCCAGTCGACATCACAAAGGCACATCCCAAAGACATGGAGACCCACAAAAAGAATAAGAAACACATCCCAAGGACATGTAAAAGGGATCAAAAACCCCTTCAAAAGATTCCCATCTGCTTTCTCCAACACGCAATGTTGCAACGTCAACTTGAATTATGAATCTTTCTAACAATAACAGCAATAATTGATTTTTAATATTTCTATTACACATTACCTTCCTCCTTTTTGAACCTAACAAGTAGTGGGTTTCTTTTAGCCACTTAAACAAATTATCTTTTCTTTTACAACAGTGGAAAGGTTTATTAAAGAGGTAAGATCAATGTAGTGTGAATTTATTTCCAGACTTCCGATGTAGATCCTGGTTAGATCCCCTTCTTCGGATATCTTCAATACTTTAACAACCCTTTTGAAGTCTTCAATTCATTCATCTAGGAGATAGTTTATGACACTTGAGAATTAATGACCTCATACTCGTATGAATTATGATTATATTAAAAAATAATAAGAGGAATGGGAGTAACTCAAAGACTTCAAAGGGATTTAGTATAAGAATACAGGATCAGGAGAGATTATAAGATCTCTTAGTTTCTTTTACTTAAAAAAAAGATGAGTGTTTCACAGCGTTTTTTATTTCGTAGCCATGAAACAGGAGCTACTGTAGACGCATGTGGTCTGTGTTGTAGCTTGCCCATCCCGTAGTAAGTCTCCTCTCTGATGGGCGAGAAGTGACACAGTACTTCCCATTTTGGTGCTGGGTCAACACGAGCGCACCGAAGGTATCCATTACAAACAATTGTAACCAAATTAAGAATACAAATTTTTGTCGGCACGGGGGGTCGTATCCGCAACCTTCTGCATGGCAAGCGAGTGCTTAACCACTGAGCTAATCGCGCGTTCAAATTTATTATCTAATTATTTTTATAAATCTTACTTATATTAAAAAGATTTCTAGAGAAAGCAAATAATTATTAATTTAAATAGAGCTCACGAAAATATGAAAGTTATACAATTTACCGTCCATCTTATTCCTTTTCCTTTGCATAAAACAGAAAAGTGAGAAGTTTACCAGACAAGCTCGGAACAGAACATTACCTGAAAAAAGTGAAAAGCTGTTTGAAACTCTACTTTTACCTCAGCTGAATGCATGTTGCTTGCTGCGGCAGGCTAACGCCGCGCCAGCAGTAGCTATGAATTATGCCTAGGTCTCTGGTTTTCAACAAGATTCAACTTTTATTTGAACTAGCTCAATCCCATAGCTTCGTCGATGCAAAAGTTTCTTCGGAAGAGGAGTTCATCATCAGCCGGCCAATGTATTTGATGTTACGTATTCTTACTTCATAATTTTTTCTTCTTTTTTTCACTCATATGCCTCTATTCATTCTCATACACAGAGTAACCTTGCACTGTCGCAAAATTCACAATACACCTCGCAGCTTTTGATTACCCTGATCACCCGCAGAACCTCTCTCTCTCTCTCTCTCGTTGATTCGCAATCGAATCCCTCTCTTGCAAAACACCTGAAGATTTATAAGCAACCCCCAACCAGAGAAACAGTGCAAAAATAAACAAGTTTTTTCGCCATCTAGTTATTCAGAAAGAAGATTGCTGAAACCTTTCTCAACCTTGGTCCTTTTATTTTCGTGAATGAGAAGGTTTTTTTTTTGTGTGTAGATTTTTTTTCCCTTTTATTCCGGGCTTAGTTCCCACGATCTGATTTCATTTTCGAGCCCCAATTTATAATATTTGTATGTTCTTTCTATTATGCTCGTTTTTGCTTCTTTTTTTTTGTAATCAAAGCGGCTCAAGTTGTTGGCGTGTATTTTTTTTTTTTTTTTTTTTTTTTTTTTTTGTTCTATAGAAGGCATTTTTTTTTTTTTTTTTTTAAATTTTTTAGATCAAGGAAAACAAACTTAAATAAAATTAGTATTAGATTTTAATTTCATGTAGTTTTTTTGAAACGTTTCTTATCCTTGGTCCTTTTATTTGAATAATTTATTAGTCAGTCAAGAAAAATAGCAAATTTCTGAAAATCGCTCGAGATTTGTTTACGTCTGGAAAGGCTGGGACAGAAATTTAGGATAAAAATACAAAGGATACAATGCTAAATTGTGGTCAAGCTTTGAGACTTATAAAATTGAGCTGTACACTAGAACAGAACAATTTTATATTAATAATAACACTCTTAGTGGAAGGTATCCACTAGACGAAGTTAATGCTCAAAGCATTTTCTACCACCTGACCCTCAGAGTCTTATGTGGTCACAAATTCAAATTAATGAGAAAAAATTCATGTACTGGGTGGCATTCGAACCAACGGATCCCTACGCTACCTGGATTACCAGACTAGCACGTTAACCACTTGACTACCAGACACACCAGTAATATATGATATACGTATATAATCAAGTTATTATCCATGTTTCTTCCAAAACTTTACCACCAAAGTTATAAAAATTGTGATCTCCATGTTTTTGATTATGACTCAAAACTGGCGTTAAAGATGTAATTTCAAACTATGTGGGCCAGCGTCGATGCACCGGTCCTCGTAGGATCACCGAAGTTAAGCAACGTCCAGCGAGGTGTAGACTTCGTGATGCTGGCATTCTGGCCCAACCCAGGCTGTATGAGGTTAATGTGGGTAGCGGGTTTGTGATTTCCCTGCGAGTGGAGGGTAACACCCCCGTCGTGATATGTCCATGCAGTTAAAAGCAACGTTAAACCCCAGTTAAAAAAGACTATATGATGTTAGTTTTAGTTTAATTGAACACTTTTATATTGTTTCATCATTGATTATTTATAATTAAAATAAAATTAATAAGTTAATTTGCGATGTGTTTGTTGAAACACGTCATTCTATTGCAATATTATTATCTATTTCAAGACACCATGACTCACGACTCTTATAATCAGTATAAAATCAGGCCGGACTTATAATCAGTCCGGCCCTACCCAGGCTGGGTGAGGTTAAGGTGGGTAGCTGATACGATTCCCACCGAATGGAGGTTAAAACCCCCATCCTGTCTACCTCAAGGCAGGACGTTAAAACCAAATAGAATTAATGGACATGAAAGGAGCCTAGACATTGGATCTGGGCGTCCATATAATCCTCTCACCAACGTGATTTAGGCATCAATACCTGCCTGACTTACACGAAATTATTATCACCAGTATAAACAGAAAAGTGAGAAGTTGTACTAGATGTACATGAATATCTTAATACACTTGCGAGCAATGAAACTAGGACACTTAAAAATTCCAAGTTTTAAACTCTCCGATAATTTTCTCCTGAAACATATTGATTTCATTTGAAATGTAATTTTGTTTTCTTTTATTTATAGAAAAAATTAGGAAGATTGGACAACTCATTTCAAAGTAACAGGGTGGAATGTAAAAAATGTCAAAAAAAGAATACATTTGGGTTTAACAAATTCATTATAAACATTTTATTTTTTACAAATTTATTTCATTTTCAAGGTCTTCAGTAGTTTGTGTTTCCCCCCCTGGCCCTAATTACTGCTTCCAGTCGGTTTTTCATTGAAAAGATCAGATTTCTACCAACATCTTGAGGTAAATTGTCCCACTCCTCCCTTAGTGCCATTTTGAGCTCCACTGTGGTCGCAGGAGACGGATTTCTAGCTCGGACTTTTCTCTTTAGCATATCCCATAAATATTCAATGGGATTTAGATCCGGACTGTTTGCAGGCCAGACCAAAGTATCAATGCCAACATCCTCTAGGTAACTAGTGACAATGATTGCCTTGTGCGGTCGGGCGTTGTCATGCATGAGGACAAATTCTTCTCCATAAAATGCAGCAAAAGGTATCACCTGGTCTTCCAGCACTTCCTCTTGTACCTTTCTGCCGTCAAACTTCCCCCACTAGTCCACAATTGATGAAAACAATGTCCGATTTAACTTCTGATGTAATTCCACCCCAGAACTGTCCTGTCCACCACCAAATGCCACAGTTTCCTTGATACAGCATTGAGCAAACCGCTCCCCAGGTCTTCGGTATACTCTTTCTCGCCTGTCATTCACATACAAGCATGCCCGGCTCTCACCCGTAAACAATACATGGCTCCATTGCTCATGGGTCCAATTGACATGTTAGAGTGCGAAGTCCAGGCGTGCTTGTCGGTGATGTGGGGCCAGCCTGAGGCCTGTAGCAGCTCTTGGGGGGTCAAGTTTTTCTCCTTCAGTCTTCTCCCAACTGTCCACTCGCTAACAGCTACATCCCGTGTCCTCTGCAGCTCGTGCTGGACACCAACTGCGGAAATGTGACGATTTCTCAGAGAGGTCATCATGATGAATAGGTCATCTCGAGCTGTTGTTTTGCGGGTACGACCTGATCCTGGTCTGCGATTGAAGCTACTGGTCTCCCTGTACCTCTTAAATAGTCTGCTGACTGTAGCTTTGCTGATGTTGAGCTGATTTGCAACATTTCTCACTGATATACCACTTTCAAGCAAAGCAACCACACTGGAAGCTACTTCAGGAGCTGTGTCCATTTTCACAGAACAAATGATAATGATATGATGTAGAGAATTCATCATTTGAATAGCAAAAGAAAGAAAAATACTGGCCAAATTTGTTTAAAATGAAATTTTTACGTATTCTACAGATTTTAAAATAAGGGTACCTTCGTGTTTATTTGGAGTTGTCTGTCTAAAATTGTCATAACTCGGTAAAAATAAAGCCGATTCGAATGAAACAAACAGTGTTTGAGAGATGAAAAAAAATACTCTTCAGTAATGTATAACACTAGGCCTCAAAAGCATGCATCGCGTCACAGCGATAGTAGAATTTAGGAGACAAGTGTCCTAGTTTCATTGCTCGCAAGTGTATATAAATGTCAAAGACACTGACCACTGACTGACCACTGACTGATCATCGCTCTACAGCCCAAACCGTAAGTCCTTAGGAAGCTGAAATTTGGTAGGTAGCTTTTTTTTCGAAACTCCCACTACAACACCTGCCATTGGCGAAAAAGGATTTTTAGCTTTCACGGCCATGCCTCGGCCGCAAAGCGAGCCACAGCCCGCTAGTCAGAACATATCTGGACAGCTGTTTCGAGCTTACTTGCTCTCATCAGCAGGTACTAGTTCTGATTAGAGAAGTGACAGAATACTTCCCAATTAGGTGCTGGGTCAACACGAGCGCACCGGAAGGTATCCCTTACAAACAACTGTAACCAAATTTTGAATACAAATTTTTGTCGTCGTGGGGGTTCGAACCCGGGACCTTCCGCATAGCAAGCAAGTGCTTAACCACTGAGCAATTTGTGCGCTCTATGTGAAATGGGATTAAATTCAAGATAAGCCAGACACACGCTAGAGTAGTCCGATTTGATCTTTACTCTCATCCTGTATTACGTTTCAAACTAGAGCCACCATTGATTTCACAAGTACAAGAACTTATTATTATGTGTGTACGCCACCTCCTCCTCTCTCTCTCTCTCTCTCTCTCTCTCTCTCTCTCTCTCTCTCTCTCTCTATTTTTCTCCTTACCCCCCTTCTCTCCTCATCCTCCTCCTTCTCAACTTGTCTGGAATCCTTTGAATCTTTCCTTATCTTCAGGCAGGTTTTCCCTACCCGATTCGTCTCGTCAATCGGTATTTGTATGAATAGCTGGTGTGATTTCCATCGAGTGAGTATTTTTTTTTTTTTTTTTTCTAAGAATTAGTGTTTCACAGCCTTTTTTATTTCGTAGCCATGAAACAGGAGCTACTATTTTAATTTGGGACCTTCCGCATGGCAAGTGCTTAACCACGGTGCTAATCGCGCGCAATTATCAATCAAATTAAATTTCACCACTTCTGCTTTTTGTACATTGTAACACACAGAAATCTTCAGAAAGCGTCCACTGATTTCCAGCTGGAAAGTCAAAAATAGAACAAAAATGTTCAGAAAAGAATTCAGCAAGCAAAACAAAACAAATTTAGACAAGTCAAAGGCCATGGACTGATAACAGACCATTGTCCAAATTAATTACCTAATTGGACCAAGACATCACATTGAATGAGCGTGATTGAAAACAGGAGTGATGCCTAAGAGGTCTGTGGTCCAGAGTTTGTCAGTTCGATTCTCAGCTTTGGCGGGATTTATCCATGAGGACGTCGTATGATTTTATTTGTCGTGAAGCATAAGGCTTCTTCACAATTTTTTTAGGTAGTGCAGTATAACTAAGAGCCTCCTTCACATTTTGAATTATTCTATTACATGAATTTCTTTTTACTCTGGTAATGCCGCCAGTGGTCGTTACTCATACAAGTAACTACTCATTTTTCCTCACGGGGTATGAGTGGACCCCGAACATCCAAGTTCAGATCAGAAAATTCGTGCTTCGCTGGGAATCAAACCCAGGTCACCGTGCGTGCAACGCCGAGCGCGCTAACTCACTCTGCCACAGTAACTACTATTACATATCTAGTAAAGAACATTATAAACCTTTGTTGTAAAATAAACATCAATAAAAATTGTTTAAAAAAAAGGACATTGAGGTTGGCATTTTCGGACCAACCCAGGAGAAGAGGTTGAAAAATTCCAACCCCAAGTAGGGTTGGGAAACAGAACCAAGCAACCGCAGCCACGAGGAAGAGGTTGATGAATTCCAACCCCAAGAAGGTTTGGGAAACAGAACCAAGCAACCGCAACCACGAGGAAGAGGTTTAACAATGCCAACCCCAAGTAGGGTTGGGAAAAGGCAAAGTGAAAGAAGACGAAGATAATCTGTTGAATGTTTCCTTGTCTTATTATAATTGTTTTTATTCTTTTTTCTTCCATGTCTGACATGGGAGTTGTTTTTTTCTCCACTTTTGCTTGTATGAAATTGTATTTTTGTTGTCATTGTAAAAAGGGCTCGACCCGTAATAAATATACTTATACCAGTAAAGTCCCGGCCGGGTTTCAAACCTGCGACCTCTGGATTAGCAAACAGACAGCACTGAGCGGAAATGAGATCAGACACTCTTACTCGGAGGTGATTTAGGTATCAATACCTATCTCACGGACATGGAATTATTATTATTATTATACTGGGAGCTCCTGAGATCAGCCCTAGTCGTCACGAGCAGTCCACTTTTGGCACTAATTAATAACAAAAATAATCAATGCCTCTAAATGGGAACGTGATTGAATCTCATTTTCAAACCTGGAAATTATTGTAATTATGACGCCAATATTGATGAAAATGATGCTGAAAATCATTACAATGATGATAGTATACCTGATAGTGAGAATAGAGATTGTGATGATGAACTCAATGAATGTAATGTTGAGAATTTATAATGATAGTGATCGTGAACCGAAAGATAATGCCGAAAGTGAAAATCCTTTGCATGACAATGTTGATGATCTAGAATTCTAGACGTTGGTAAAAAAGAAAAGCCAGAAACTTAATATATGGCTATATGGAATACATTGCTAATGTTGGTAATATTGAAGATAATTTGTAACTATATATTGCTAAATGAAACCAGTGATGTTGTGAATGATATTGATAAAACCAGTGATGTTGTGAATGATATTGATGAAACCAGTGATATTGTGAATGATATTGATGAAACCAGAGATGTTGTGAATGATATTGATGAAACCAGTGATGTTATGAATGATATTGATAAAACCAGTGATGTTATGAATGATATTGATGAAACCAGTGATGTTGTGAATGGTATTGATGAAACCAGTGATGTTGTGAATGATATTGATGAAACCAGTGATGTTATGAATGATATTGATGAAACCAGTGATGTTATGAATGATATTGATGAAACCAGTGATGTTGTGAATGATATTGATGAAACCAGTGATGTTGTGAATGATATTGATGAAACCAGTGATGTTGTGAATGATATTGATGAAACCAGTGATGTTGTGAATGATATTGATGAAACCAGTGATGTTGTGAATGATATTGATGAAACCAGTGATGTTATGAATGATATTGATGAAACCAGTGATGTTGATGATATTACAACAGTGGCAAAACTGATAAGGGCACTGAATGATGAGGTGGTCTTGCTGATAAGGGAGCTCTGACCTTGAACAGTATGGTATTTGCCACAATGTATGGGCGACTTCTTATCAGTGAGTTCAATCCAAGGGAGAGAGGGGGTGTGGAGAGAGAGGAGGGGTGTTTGTGTGTGAGTGAGAAAAATGAGCGTGTGCAAGGCTAGTTTCCCACGGCGCGCAACATTTTGTTGCCAATCGTTTCGCAACAAATGTTGCGTCGAATTCCGAAACATCGATGATGCGTATAATGTTCCAGTTAAACAATGTCTAGCGAGGTAAAGTATTCGTGATGCTAGCATTCCGGCCTCACCCAGGCTTCGTGAGTTTAATGTGGGTTGCAGTTTTAGCACTTTTTTGCGAATGGTAGCAGGTATGGCAGTTTTTTGCGATTGAAGACTCTGAGGGTTAGGTGGTAGAAAATGCTTTGAGCATTAACCTCGCCTGGTTCCCTTCCACTAAAGAGTATTATAAATATTATATTAATGTACAGTAACGAGTAACAACCCTTTTGAACTATTATTGCTGCAATCCACCACATACTGAAAAGTACATTGGATTGCAGCAACTATTAAATGTTAAATGAAGGATTTGTACTGTGTATGAATGTCAAAATAAAATATAATAAAGTTATTGAAGAAAAACCCAGTCTCGAGATGACATAGCAGTTTAATGGGACGTAAAATCCCAGTTAGTAATGTCTTGAACTTAGAATTGGAAATTTTTTGCGAAGAAATGTTTCGGTGGGTTTCGATCTGATTTGTATTTAAAGGGTTGGGTGGAAGAGATTGTCACAGGCAATAACCCCGTCCTTTAGGTAGGCCATAAGCCTAAATCACGGTGGTGAGAGGATTATATGGACGCCTAGATCCAATGTCTAGGCTCCTTTCATGTCCATTGATTCTGCAGGATTTTAACGTCCTGACTTGAGACAGTCAGGACGGGGGTTTTACCCTCAATTCGCTGGGAATCGTACCAGCTACCGACATTAACCTCACCCAGCCTGGGTGGGGCCGCAATTGCCAGCCTCACGTGTGCGGAGGAACAGAATTTTCCGTGCGAAAAGTCTGCTCCAACCGGGGATCGAACTCGGGATCTCTGGACGACGGGCATTAGGCACAACCGTTACGCCACGGAGGCTGGCACGGAAAGAGCGGAGCATTAAACGTTGCGAAACATCTCGCAACATGTTTTCTGCGTGGCACAAAATAGTTGCGCCCCATGGGAAACCAGCCACGGGTAGAGAAGAGATAAAAAGAGAGAGAAAATGAAAATGTGTGTGAGAGAGAATGAGAAACCAGCCATGGGTAGAGAAGAGATAAATAAAGAGAGAGAGTGAATGAAAATGTGTGTGAGAGAGAATGAGAAACGAGCCATGGGTAGAGATTAGATAAAAAGTGAGAGAGTGAATGAAAATGTGTGTGAGAGAGATAATGGAATAGAC
The DNA here is from genome assembly GCA_024516035.1 of Bactericera cockerelli. Taxonomy (NCBI): domain Eukaryota; kingdom Metazoa; phylum Arthropoda; class Insecta; order Hemiptera; family Triozidae; genus Bactericera; species Bactericera cockerelli. The sequence continues at coordinate 6,708,321 of CM044963.1, read as the reverse complement.
TGTTTTTTTTTCTCTTCTTCTTCTTCTTCTATAAATAACTAATTTGCTGATTATTTTCTGCTGTCTAAACGAGTTTATTCAATTCATTGTGTTGTTGTTTGTACTATACTCGGTGATGTTTTTAATAATGATACGTACTTCTTACTTTTTAATAGGTAATGAAGACGTTGGATAGTGATATGTTGGTAGTAATGTTTAGGTTGGGTGGAAGAGATTGCCACAGGCAATCACCCTGCCTCTTAGGTAGAACATTAGGTTTCATCTCTTTTTTGTTCTTGTTTCATTGTTCAATCTATGACTTTTTCACACAGAAAATTCTGTTTCCTCCGTACATGTGAGGCTGGTATTTCCGGCCCTACCCAGGCTGGGTGAGTTTAATGTGGGTAGCTGGTACGATTCTCAGCGAATGGAGTGTAAAACCCGTGTCCTAATCGAGGACGTTCATTATTCAAATAGAATCGTTGGCGTTAATAGGAAGGGAATCCAGTCGTAAAAAATGTGCAAAGACCAAACAACCTTCACCCTGCTTGAGCGGGATAAGACAGAGTAAAAGCAGAAGATTGTATATTAATTTGTAAGTATCTGTTTGTATAATGTATATGTATGTCCTTATTAATAAAGTGTAAAATAATAATAATGACCATATTTTTTTTTTTTTTTTTTTTTTATTATTTTAAACTCTATTAATAAGGACATACATAATATATACTATGGATCTGCGCACTAATCTGGACTTCTGTATCTGCGCAGTAGCTCTACTCCTGCCGGTGGTTGCGTGTTCTAATGGCCTCTTCTGACGTACTTGGTGTCTGTGTCGGCATCTGCACGCTGGACACGCGTGACTCTCGTGTAGGCGAGGACTTTGCCCGGGGGGGGCGGGGCAGCCAGCAGACAGGAGACTGGGCATCAATTAGACAGCTAATTAATATGTGTATGAAATGTTACGTGATTAAAAATAAAAACAAATATTTTGTATGAAATGTAATGGTTTTGTATGAAAAGTAACGAAGCCTGATATCGACAGTAATAATATCGCCTTTTTTTGACGGTAAATGTTGATAAGTCTAAGATAACAATCTTCAGAAGAGGAGGTAGAGTAGCTGCATCCGATGTATTTTACTATGATAACACGCGACTGGAAGTATGTAACGAATTTAATTACCTCGGAGTTTTATTTTCGTCACATGGTGTATTTCATAAGGCGGCAGAACAATCCTTGTCCAAAGGAAGAATAGCAGTTGGTAATGTTCGTCATATCCTTGTAAGCTCTAAGTCTGACACGTTGGAGACCAGGATGAAGCTTTTTCAAGCCATAGTAAAATCCACCCTACTCTATGGAGCCGAGACTTGGGCTTTCCGTTATGGTGATACAATTGAAAAATGCCAAACGTTATTTTTAAAATCCATATACTGCCTTCCAAGGAGTACAGCTTCATACATGTTGAGAATTGAAATGGGCGTAGTCAAACTTTCCTACTATGCATTCTCTCAAACCTTGGAATGGTGGAGGAAAATATTAGAAATGTCTCAGGAACGTTATGCGAGAATTTGTTACGATCAACTAATAGCACTTGATCAACGATCTCTCAATATAACAAAGTATAACTGGTGCACTCTTCTCAAAAATCAGCTGGTTGAGTTGGACTTTGCTGATGTTTGGGAAACCCAATGTAGCGCAACACTGACCAATAGGAAGCAAGAAATCCTAGACACCCTGTATGCAAAGTTAGTGGGTAATGATTGGACCGCAAGCTTGCAATCATCCTACAACACAACTTACAAGGAACTGAAAAATATACAAGATCATAATATCAATCATAATTCAAATCAAAGTTTCGTGTCAAGGTACCTACTTGAACAAGTGCCTATCGAGAGAAGCCGTGTAGCCGCTCAACTCCGCCTCAGTGGGAGAAATGTTAGATTGTATGTCAATAGGATATCTTATGTCTGGGATCAAGAGGAGCTGTGCTCTATTTGTAATCAGCACAAACCAGAAAACATCGAGCACTTTTTAACAGAATGCCCACATTACAATGCATTAAGAATACATTTCTTTAAAGATAAACTATCTTCAGATAATAATGTTGCAAAAATATTGAATGTTCAATCAAAGGACGACTTAAATAATTTGTATTATTTTGTACAGGGTGCACTCAAAATTCGATCCTTCTTGCGTAATGAATAAGTTTTAATTTTTTTTCTTTTGTTTTTTCACCAGGTTTGTTGTAAAACTTACAGGAAAGTTTGTTAAAACTGTCCTTTTTTGTTGTTTAATTCTTAGGTACCAGTAGATATAAAGAGGAACAAAACATAAGATTTAATAAGCCTGCAATTTTAGTAGAAAATGAGAGCTATAACTTTAATGAAATAAGTATGAATTTTGTAAGTTTTATTTTAGTGTGTAAGTTATTTTTCTCTGTAAACTTGTCAACCATTGTAAAATCATTATTGATAAAATACAATTATTTACATATTCTATTCTATATATTCTATTCTAATATCGCCTTTTTTATACCGCCCGATAAGGACTATTAGGGCGAAATTAATAGACAACATCAATAACTTAAGTCGTTGGTAAGTGTCGATTTTCCCTATCTTACACAGTACGCAATCCGTGACTTAGCGCCACAGAGGTATTACAAAAACGTCTATTAATTCCGCCCTTAAAGTACCATTATTCCAGCAGTAAGCCCAAGACTTATTATTATGTGGCAAAAATCCCAAATGGGAGGATAACTTGTCATGTCCCGGCTGGGTTTCAAACCCACGACCTCTGGAACTTCTGGATTCACAGAGTGCCGCCTTTACCACTTTACCACCGGGACAGACACAAATGGCACCTAACTCCCCTTGGCACCTAACTCACCTTGGCACCTAACTTACCTTGGCACCTAACTCACCTTGGCACCTAACTTACCTTGGCACCTAACTCACCTTGGCACCTAACTCACCTTGGCACCTAACTCCCCTTGGCACCTAACTCCCCTTGGCACCTAACTCACCTTGGCACCTAACTCACCTTGGCACCTTACTCCCCTTGGCACCTTACTCCCCTTGGCACCTAACTCACCTTGGCACCTGACTCACCTTGGCACCTAACTCACCTTGGCACCTGACTCCCCTTGGCACCTGACTCCCCTTGGCACCTAACTCCCCTTGGCACCTAATTCCCCTTGGCACGTAACTCCCCTTGGCACCTAACTCACCTTGGCACCTAACTCACCTTGGCACCTAACTCCCCTTGGCACCTAACTCCCCTTGTCACCTAACTCACCTTGGCACCTAACTCCCCTTGGCACCTAACTCACCTTGGCACCTTACTCCCCTTGGCACCTAACTCCCCTTGGCACCCAACTCCCCTTGGCACCTAACTCACCTTGGCACCTGACTCCCCTTGGCACCTAACTCACCTTGGCACCTAACTCACCTTGGCACCTAACTCCCCTTGGCACTTAACTCACCTTGGCACCTAACTCACCTTGCCACCTGACTCACCTTGGCACCTAACTCCCTTTGGCACCTAACTCCCCTTGGCACCTAACTCACCTTGCCACCTAACTCACCTTGCCACCTAACTCACCTTGGCTCTTAACTCCCCTTGGCACCTAACTCACCTTGCCACCTAACTCACCTTGGCTCTTAACTCCCCTTGGCACCTAACTCCCCTTGGCACCTAACTCACCTTGACACCTAACTCACCTTGGCACCTAACTCCCTTTGGCACCTAACTCTCCTTGGCACCTAACTCCCCTTGGCACCTAACTCACCTTGGCACCTAACTCCCCTTGGCACCTAACTCACCTTGGCACCTAACTCACCTTGGCACCTAACTCCCCTTGGCAAATAACTCCCCTTGACACCTAACTCCCCTTGGCACCTAACTCACCTTGGCACCTAACTCCCCTTGGCACCTAACTCCCCTTGGCACCTAACTCACCTTGGCAATTCAGCTCCATTGTGCTTTTTTTTGTCTACTCCCACCGGTGTTCGAACCGCAACCCTCAGGTCAATAGTCAGTGAGACCGATCTGGGAGTCTCCGACTCCTATGGCTTGTTAAAAAAAAAGAAAAAAAATGAGGACAAGATAATCAATAATACTTAGTTGGTTAGTTGCTATTGTAATCCAAAAGTGTAAGAATATTACTCAGCCTTAAAACTAATAATAATGATTAGACAAAAAAAAAGACACGAAAAAATCAATAACTTAGTTGCTCCCATTGTAATACAAAAGTGCAAGATTATGAATAAGTCTAAAAACTAATAATAATAATAATAAACAAATAATAATAATGCGAACAGAGCCAATTCTAATAAATTTCACCTTACCAGACTGTGGTTCTTATTAGAACTGGAGCTTCACAAACTTTACTTTTTGCATTGACTATGGCTTAGAGCTGTGCATAACTCCATACAGATACAGGGACTTGGGACCTCCACTAAAAAAATATTAGTATATCACTACTTCTAAATTATGTTAGGTTAAGTATGACTCAGTCGTGGTAAATTATTATTAATAATAATAATAATATCGTCTCATTTAATATCTAATAATAATAATAAGATTGAGTCCCATTATATTGTAAATATAGCAGTAAGTATAGCAGTAAGCCATTATAGCAATGTGGTCAAAATCCCAAAGGGAGGGTAACTTGTCATTTTTTTTGTCAACTGGCAAATGTCAACAATTAAGGACCTCTATACAATCTCTGTGGCTAACATAGCATTAAGAAGCCTCCATCACAATTCGATATACTTTATTTTAAGTCCACTCATACCTCGTGAGTAAAAATGAGTAGTTACTTGTGTAAGTAACGACCAGTGGCGGCATTACTAGAGTAAAAAGAAATTAATGAAATAGAATTCGAAAAGAACAGGGGGCTTTTAGTAATGCTGCGCTACCCACAAAAATTGTGAAGAGGTCTTGTGCTTCACCACAAATAAAATCATACATACAAATTTTGGTTCTGGGGCCCCTTGTCAATTATTAGCCTCCTGGTAAAGACAGTGGTAGAAGTGCTGAGTCATTCCTCCACTGTCTGACTACCATCGTTCACGATAACGCCACCCTATGAATGTGATGATACAATTTTTTATTCTAGTAAAGCCGCCACTGGTCGTTCCTCATACAAGTAACGACTCCTTTTTCCTCACGAGGTATGAGTGAACATGCGGATATTGGACGTACAGAGAAGAAAATTTTGTACCCATCCGGTATTCGAACCCTGGTCAGTCAGATTACTATGCGTGCAAGCCTACTGCGCTAGTCTACTCTACCATTGTAAATACCTCAGTGGTAAAGGCGGCACTCTGTGAATCCAAAAGTTCCAGGGGTCGTGGGTTCGAAACCCAGCTGGGACATGACAAGTTATCCTCCTATTTGGGATTTTTACCACATAATAACAGGTCTTGGGCTTACTGCTGGAATAATGGGACTTTAATACTACTAATAGGACACTATAAATAAGGCGTCATAACCAAACCTTTGTTTTGGTTTAATGTTGCTTTCAACTGAATGGTCATATCACTACGGGGGATTAAAC